>OY744511.1:3274075-3300551 GCA_963556185.1 Pseudopediastrum boryanum | reverse complement strand
ATGAAGGCCGGAAAGGCCGAAATCGGTAGTGTGGCTGGTTGCGTGCACATTCCCATGCATTGAAGCTTCCGTGCATGCGCAACATATCACATCACCCCTAGGCAGACAGCAGGGCAGCTACTACTATATCAGCCAGATCTAGCTCCCTGCTAACAAAGGACTAGGGTTTAACTCTTACCCTAACCCTGAACCCTAGCTCCCTAGCTCCCTCCTATCCAAAAGTATTAGGGTTTAACCCTAACTCTAACCCTAAAACCTAGCTCTCTGCTATTTTAAATACAGGGCATCTGACAATGGTGCCTTGGGTTTCTAGAATGGGGTCTAGCACTAGATAGGTGCACTGTTTTTCTGTTCCTATTTTTTCTTCTTTCTTATTTGCCTGTTTTATCATTTTTCTTCTTTCTTTTTCTATTTTGTCCCTTCTTTATATTCTTATTCCCATTACTAATGCCAGCACTAGTTGCTGCGTTACTCACCTCCCACACCTTGTGCCCTGGCACTGCCAGCTCAAAGCCCCAGTTCCACACATTGCTCTATTTTCTGTCCTCTGTTGAGAAAAAGACATAGCAGACAAGATGACCCTCCTCGACATACCTATGAAGTTTGGACCCCAATAAAATGGGGTTAGGCTTTAAACCCCTGCCCAAGTACCCCTCTTTTTTTAATTATGTGTCACCTTAACCCCAGTTGTTGGTTGCGCTACTCACCTCCCATGCTTCAGGGCCCACGGTCAGCTCAAATCCCCAGTTCCACACACAGCTGCCACTGCTGTTACTCTTAGCCACCGGCCCCTTCAACCCCTCGATGCATTGCTGCTTCCCCTTACTGCTGCTGCTCCTGGCGCTGCATGCACTGTCCACACTGCTAATCCTCGCACAGCCCGAAGGTTCAGACAGTCCCTGTCCCACTCTAGCTCCATTTGTAACGCTCAATACAAGGTAGGGGTCACTGTGGCCAATCCAGTCTGTTTTGACTAGCCGTCTGGCACCCAGTGCAGTGCCTTTGACCAGCCAGTTGAGCTCTTGGGCGCTGCTAGGGAGGGGAGGGCCGGAGGGGGGAGGGGCGGAGGCACTGGCCTGCCGCGTCTGCATGTACCAGGAACAACAGATTATCATTAAAGGAATGAAAAAGGGGGAAAATTAAGCGAGATGGAAAATTCAAGATAAGAAAATAAAGAATAAATGATGAAGGAGTAAAAAGAAAAAATTAAACATAGAAAAAATGAATAAATAAACAAAATTTCACTAGTTTTCAGGTTTAGTTACCGACCCAATACAAGTGTATGGGCTTAGCCTGCGGTTGGCATGCGGCACTTGGGGATTGCTGGCGAGCTGAGGGGCCCCATCTGTCATTTATCACGCACTGGGCAAAACAAGTGCAAAAGATGAAAGAAAATGCAAAAAAGGCAAAAAATGATGGGCTGCTGCATATTGATGACTCAGGATGCTAATCGATTAGCTCCAAGGTTCAATCATTTGTCATTTAGATAAAGGGCCTACCTATATACTAGCTAAGGGGCTACTCTCTTAATGTATGCAAGGAGGGTTTCCCCCCCTTCTCTGTGTAGCTCTCTATCTCTATCTCTCTAAATAGAACAAACAACAAAGCAGACAAATGGCCTTTACTAGATTTGAGCTATTGACCCAATCTGAGCCATTCTGTTGCCTAAGAACTGTCCGCAAAGGCCCGCATATCTCCAGGCAGATGAATCACAAACAAACTATGCCCATTTGCGGATAAAGCACGCTGTTTTTTAAATATGCTCCCATCCATCAAAACGCAAGACCAGATATGCCAACGGCCGGACGGACCCAGGCCATAAACACAAGGCTCCTGATCACAACAACGAAGGCACAACCCAATGGTAGACTTTGCGCACACACAAGCTGAGGCTAGATGCAATGGCATGTCCCAGCTTCACATAACGCCCCAGCCCAGCCCCTTCAAAACACGCAAAAACTTTGCCTGTATATCACCAAATGATGAAGGCACATGTTGTCACCACTTCAAGCTTTTTGCATGCCAAAGACAACCTGTATTCTGTTTCAGCTCACTGAATTTATGACGGCATGAGTGCGGGGCCTATGGCATATCATGAAATGTCATAATATCACCATAGGGTTCACATGTCGATGGGGTGTGCCCAGCCATACTACCTGCATGTTTTCCTCAAACACTTGGCCTTACAACCCTAAACCCCCGGCCTAAAACCCTAAACCCCACCTGCATGTTCTCCTCAAACTATTGGCCTTAAACCCTAACCCCCTGGCTTTAAACCCTAACCCCCTGGCTTTAAACCCTAAACCCCTGGCCTTAAACCCTAAACCCCACCTGCATGTTCTCCTCAAACTGTCTCTGCAGCTGTGCCACCGATCCATCCAACTTCCTCTGCACCGCATCTCCCGCCTCCAGCTTCTGTGCAAACTCCTTGCTGGCCTCATGCTTCTTCCGGTCCTTCAGGAGACTGTGCTCCACTTCATGCCACCTGAGGGCCAGCAGCAACAGAGCAGTATTTATGGATTAGTTATGAGCCAAAACCCTCAAACCCCAGACCACCTGCTTGCCACATCTATAGTGATGGTTCAGATGCTCTTGTTCTTGCAGCAGCCGCCCATGCCCCCTAAACCCCAAAGTAAGAAGCCCACCATGGTTTTGATATGGGTTTGCAATACCGGTAGCCCCTCAAGCCCTGCTAACCCATAACAAAGGCCCCTGGTAAACACATCCTGCCAAGGTTTCCGCTGATATAGTCGTGTTGACACTGAGACACTGTGCGTGGGGTCTTCAAATACTTTCTTGCTACAGCATGTCCCTGCAAGAGGGAGTGCATATGTTTACCCCATCTGGTAAAAAGACCCTAAACCCTTTGACTTGCTACACCATGGCCCCGCAGCCCCAAAGGGAGTGAACATGTGGAGCCCAGCTGGTGAACAGATCTTAAGCCCTAAGCCCTAAAACTTAAACCCTAACTCTATACCCTTTCACTTGCTACACCATGGCCCCACCAGAGAGATTGAACTACAGCCCAGCTGGCGAAAAGAGCCTAAGCCCTAAGCCTCAAACCCTTTGACTTGCCACACCATGGTCCCAGCAGAGGGAGTAAACACGTGCAGCCCAGCTGGTGGAAAGATTCACACACCAGCATGCTTCCCATATGCCAATACCCAATCCGTCTCATTGGGGTCCTCCTGCCTCCTAGTATCCGTTACTGTTGAAGAAATGTTGAAGAAATCAAACCTTGTTTTTGTGAGCTTCTTGTTAAATAAAATATATAGAACCCAATCAATTCTTGTTGAAACCATGCACCTGCTCAGGAGCTCCATCGCGACACTCCTACTGTTGTCCTTGGGTCCGCAACCCCCCCTAAACCCCCTAAACCCCCTAAATCCTTCAAAATGCTCCTAAACCCCCCTAAACCACCAACCTGCTCAGGAGCTCCATCCCCACACTCCTGATGTTGTCCTTGGGTCCCAAGCCTCCCACATCCCCATATCCCTTGTACTTCACAAACTCCTGCTCTGCCTTATATGCTCTGGTCCTCAGGTCCCGCACTCCATTCAGCATGCTGTCAGAGTAGAAGATCCTGCCACTGGGGTCTAGGACTGAATCACACGAGTTCAGAACGTACTGTACCTGCACAGCAGTACAGGGGGTATAGGGGTTAGTGGGTAGGGTTTAAGGAGTTCATGCGGTTCATAAGAGTTCAGAACGTACTGTATCTGCACAACAGTACAGAGAGCTTAGGGTTTTAGGGGTTAAGGTTTTGGGGGTTTAGGGGTTTAGGCGGTTCACAAGAGTTCGGAACGTACTGTACCTGCACAGCAGGAGTACAGGGGGTTTCAAGTTATCTGCTGGGCCTCAAGCAGTGTGACTCTACAATAGAGTAAAAGACCCACCTCCTGCGTCTGACTTACAGCATCACGTCACCTGGGTTACAGCTCGCTGTTTTTGTGACGGCCTAAGGTGCGGGGCCTATGGTATATTATGAAATGTAATAATTACAACTGGGTTATGCACATCACGGCGCATGCAGACATAGAGCAGCAACACCTAGACGTAAGTCAGATAATGCTCCAATTGGAAGTACCGTACTTGTGATGCAGTGCTCGGAGATTGGGTACGGGTATTCAAAGCAGGGTAGGGTGATGCGACAAGAAAAGCAGGGTCCATAGCAGTCCCATAAAGAAGAGTGCAATCAGTGTATATGGGTTGGCGAGCCGGGCGCACAGAAGTCAGCAAACCACCTGGGGCAGGGCTCCTCGCTTACTGACAAGTAGTAGTGCACCGTCGACAAGGGGCCAGGCAGGGTGAATATATGATAATAACAATAATAACAGTGACCACAGTAATAGTATTGATAAAAACAATTACTAATACTGCTAATAACCTGCTCCTCCTCTGGAACTTCCTGCCCCCTACAAAGGGGGCCATGCTCAGCCCCAAGACCTCTCAAAAGCCATGCACTCCATCTGAGTTGCCTGTGCAGACTGCTAAAATGTAGGGTTTGGGGTTTTAGGGTTTTAGGGTGAGGGCTAAACCCTAGACTCCCACGTGACTTGCCTGTGCAAACTGCTTCTGCAGCACAGCCACGTTGCGTTCCACGATCTCGCGGGTGAAGCCCAAGTCATCTGTCTTAAGCTGCTGGAACAACTCAACCTGTTGGGAGAAGGGCACAAGAGACAAAGAAGGTCTTGAAGTGGAATAAACCTCTGCTGCGCTAGAGTAGCTTATATTTGTTAAGAGAGACCACTGCACAGCCCTCCCGGCCATGCAGTACCCAAGCATGACTCCAACCAGTTTGTTAGGGGTGTGGGATGAGTAGAGTGCGAGCGATAAAGAGCCAGAGAGTTGCAAGTTCTAGCTTATATTGTTGAGCTACCTTCCAAATAGATTACCAAAGTCCATATTACCAACTAGCCAAAGAAGGCATCCCTTGGAGCCAGTGAAGGCTCATAGGGCCAAAACCACCAACTCTAAACATCTGACTGGACCACAAACTGTGAGGATTGCTGACTGTAGGTCTTTGTCCAAGAGTAGAGGCAAACATGGGTGAGGTACAGGGCTGGTTATATATTTGGGCTTTTGCATTCTGTGCAAAATTGGAACAAGCAGCAAATGTAAAACTTGACATCAGAGTCATACAGCCATTTCGACTCCTGCAGATCATTGTATCAAACTTCTTGAACAACCATCAACTGTTAGAGCCTTGCGTTAGTCTGTGAGGGAGCGCATCCCAATTGAAGCCCACAACCATCATTTCGTTTTCGTTCCCTTATTGTTCAGCTTCCGCACCTGAGCCTTAGCCCTAAACCCTCTGTAGTAAGCCCAAACTTGTTGCATGGAATCACCGCCAAACACTGTAGATCTTTCTGGATCTCCATACACAACATACTACACCTCTCCTTACACTCCCTGCCTACCTTGTAGCAGACCGCCCCAATCTGCACCCCCTCGTTGCGGGCAGCATTGCTCAGCTGGTGCACAAGTGCAGGCCAGCTAGTAGAGCTTGTCATCTGGCACTTCTCCGTCAGGCCAGTCCGCCTCACAAACAGAGTTGTCTGTGCACTCTGCAGTGACAGCAAGGTAGCAGCAGGATGAGGTTGATGGGCCGGGAGCGGTTACAGAAAAAAGTACAAAAAAAAATTAAAACAATAGTAAAAGATAACAACAAAAAAATAAAAAATGTCGCACATCGCGGACAGCACTTGTTGTCCCTGACGCACTTAGTTGCGTAAGACGTTCATTAAGAGGTTGGGGTACCCTGATTGTACGTTTGCACGTAGTGTATGATGTCGCAAGGCCGTGATACGAGAGCATGTTGGCCTGAATGCAATACAATCGTCATCAGGCAGTACAGCATCTGGGCTTCCAGAGCAGCTCAGCTAGGCCCCATTAAGACCTTCTATATGCCTGCAGACCCATCCCTTCATTGTTGGGTTCTTTCTATGGCATCAAAGACAGCAGGGAGGATCTTAGTAATGCTTTGTAGAAGCTCTGATCTGCCTGCGCAAAAATATCCTGATCTGTGCTGTGCTCACGCACATTTTTTGATTATTTTGAGGCCCACGCAAACATTTGGGGCGCAAATATTTTGGAGCACTACGGTAATAAAAATTAATAAAAATCAAAACAAAAAACAGCCCAGCAGGGTGTATACTTCAATGCTGCAACAGTTCAAAAGTACAAGCAAGGGCCAGGGGTCTCTGGACCCCAGGAAGTCCCCATAACAAAATGGGGGAGCTTGGTGCCCTGTCCCACTACCAATAGAGCAAGTACTGCTGCCTGTAAACACAAGGACGATTATTTGAGCCATATGGTGAGGATTACCCAAGCTCGAGTTCAAACCTGTTTTGGACTATGGTACATGTGTGTTAAATCACTCATGTGTGTCATTACAGCCAATCATGTGTGTCATTACATCAAGTAAAACGCAATACCAGCTATGCCAATGGCCAATCAAACCCCGGGCCACCAACACAAGGCTCACAATCACGAAGCCACAAACCGACGGTGGACTTGCCCACACACAAGCTAAGGCTAGGTGCAACCGGCGTGCACACCAAGGTATCTAATTTTAGTAAATATTGTGTTCAGTCCCGTGGGTTGCTTTAAGCCAGGGCAAAAGCGTCCAGAACAGAGTGGTTCCTGGTCATAAGGCAGGAGGAATGTGATTGAACAGGAGCAGAAAGTTATAGTTCCACAGCAGTTCCAGTGGTCCTATCTTGCTTCGTTTCTTCGAAGATTTTGATCAAATTGTTAACCTCCCGAATTTTTCAGCATTTTGGAACTCTGGTTCGGAATTCAAAACTGCTGCAGTTCCCCACTTCACAGGTCACAGCTGCTGCCCTGATCCTCTGCCTGTCTCCGGGACGACAAAGATTCAGCCACTAACAAGAATAAAATAAAGATAAAAATGTAAAAAGACAAAAATCAGAGCCAATCATAGAAATTAGCCGATCCTTCCTGGATTACATCATCATAGCAACCCCGTGCTTTGCAAAAAGACCCCCAGAGGAAGCTCTGCTGAGGAATCTCTCCCCCTGGTCCCTGTTCACAGCAAATATTGCCCATGGCGGTAGTGCATCCCTTGGTGCTACCCTCCTGCCCTTCTGTTCCTGCCCTTCTGCTGGTGCCCTCCTGCCCCCCTGTCCTCCTGCTCCTGCCCCCCTGCCCTCCTGCTGCTGCCCCCCTGTCCTCCTGCTCCTGCCCCCCTGCCCTCCTGCTGCTGCCCTCCTGCCCTCCTGCTGCTGCCCTCCTGCCACCCCGCCCTCCTGCTCCTGCCCCCCTGCCCTCCTGCTGCTGCCCCCCTGCCCTCCTGCTGCTGCCCTCCTGGCCCCCTGCCCTCCTGCTGCTGCCCTCCTGGCCCCCTGCCCTCCTGCTGCTGCCCCCTGCCCTCCTGCTGCTGCCCCCCTTCCCTCCTGCTGCTGCCCTCCTGCCACTGCTGCCCTGCCCTCCTGCCGCTGCCCCCCTGCTGCTGCCCCCCTGCCCTCCTGCTGCTTGCCCCCTGCCCTCCTGCTGCTGCCCCCCTGCCCTCCTGCTGCTGCCCTCATGCCCTTGTCCTGCTGCTTTCCTGCCCGTATGATGCTGCCCTCCTGCCCTCCTGCTGCTGCCCCTATGCCCTCCTGCCCTCCTGCTGCTACCCCTATGCCCTCCTGCCCTCCTGCTGCTACCCCTATGCCCTCCTGCCCTACTGCTGCTACCTCTATGCCCTCCTGCCCTCCTGCTGCTACCCCTATGCCCTCCTGCCCTCCTACTGCTACCCCTATGCCCTCCTGCCCTCCTGCTGCTACCCCTATGCCCTCCTGCTGCTACCCCTATGCCCTCCTCCCCCCCTGCTACCCTGCTGCTCTTAGGACCTTGCCTTGAGTGCACTGCTGAACTTCTTCTGGCTCTCAATCTCGCCCCTCACATTGTCTCTCTTGAAAAGACCAGCGCCCTTGTTCTTCCTGCGCCGCTGCCGCCGCCGCCGCTGCTGCTGCTTCTGACCATCATCACTCCATTGATCATCACTCCCATCACTGTCCGATCTATCATGATCATCATCACTGTAATCGCTTGCTCGGCCGCCACCATCACCACCACCGCCAGGCCCCCAGCTGCCAGCAGGTGCGTTGAGGGCGAGCTCTAGTGCTGATTTGATCTCATGGCGATGCTGTGATTGGAACTTCGAGACCCGCAGTGCAGCTTCTGCTTCTCCTCCTGTGATATACCCCACCACCACCATGTCACCATAAACCTCCCTGCATGTGGAAACGACAACAGCAGGGTATAGGGTTTAAAGGCTGCATCAGTAGCTCTGAAGCGATATACCCTACCATCACCATGTCACCATAAACCTCCCTGCATGAGAAAGTGATAAGTAAGGGACAGGGTCTGGCCAGGCTAAGCATATTGGATTCCGTACCTCTTGAAGTGACCACAGGCATGAGGACCCTTGGAAACACCTCTGATCTCACACTTTGAAACCCTGCATTGGGCATCTTCTGCCTAAACCCTAACCCCTCAACCCTCAACGCCCTCATGCTGCTGCCCTCTTGCTCTTCTCCTGCTGCCCTCCTGCCCTCCTGAAGCCTCCTCTAAACCCTAACCCCTCAACCCTTCACCCCACCTGAAGCGTCCCGCCTTGAGCACCTTCTTGGCTTCGTCTGTTAAGTTTAGGTTTGTCAGCGTGCGGTTTGCCACCATCTTGCGGGTCTTCCTGAACTCCAGTGCAAAGTAGCAGAACAGGTCTTGGCTGTTCACCTGTAGAAGCAGAGCAGCAGAACAGCAAATTCACAACAGTCCATAGATAGCTTCTGGTAGCAGCGGAAGTAAACTGCTAGAGGTTTGCAGGCAGCTTCTTTTCGGGCTTGCAGCCTGAGTGCAGAATAAAGGGAGATTGGCTTCGGTGCTTCTATAGTGTGGGCACATCCAGGGAAAGAAGGAGTCGCAGGAATAGTCACAGAAAACTAAGGCAACTGGCGCCGAAAAGCAAGCGGCGCAGGGAAGGCAAAGGGGAGATACCAGAAAAAGCCAGAGGAAAAGCAACTGGCGCAAAAAGGCAGTGTAGTGTACAAGCTACATGACTAGTCCAGTCGGAGGGACTGTCGCGCTGCAGCAAAACCCACATCTACATGAGCCCTTCCTTCCGCCCCAGTGCCTCCAGACCCGACCGAACCCGGTCCCCAAAATGCCCAGGAGGGATCCCCCTCTTCTCCAGGACGGCCGCAGGCCCCATGATTTCCATTTTGGATATAAAGCAGGCCATGCTAACTTCCCACACAGTGGTGTAGGTTTGACAATTCAGCTTCAGGGTTTTGTTCAAGGACATAATAGTAGGTACAGACATCCAAACCTACTTACTTGCTTACCTTACCTTTGCAGAGTCTAGGGTACTGATGTTTGAGCTGCTAGTTGAAGCCCAGCTTGACATGTAGGTGCCTCCTTGCAGCTTGGCTTTGAAACTTTTGCTCTCCTCATACTCCTGGATGGAATCAATCACCTGGTGGAAGAAGGGGGGGGGGGGGGATGTGCTCATCAGGGGGGAAATGGGAACTAGGGGGGGGGGGTGCTCGTCAGGGTGAAAATGGGAGAAGGGGGGGATGCTCAGGCAGTTGCTATCCCTGTATGTACCATGATTCCCCGGAGTGGCAAGGGATGCAGCAGCAGTGAGCGCGCTGCTATCGAAGATTCTATGGTTTCTAGTGCGGCCCCGACTGCCGAACAAGCACGCAGTAATCGTAAAAAGTCAATTTTCAGTTTGGTCGCCCTGTATGTTTGGAATTTTTAGTTTGGTCGTCCTGTATATTGCGGTAGCGGAGACTGGCCTCCACGATGGACGAACGCCTGCGCTCCACGCCCCTAAGAATTTTAGACTGCGCACCTTCGAGTGCATGTGCAGGGTGGTTGACACCTCGTCGTCAAGGTTCAGGCTCCTCGGGATTTCAAAAGGTGACAAAGACCGCATCTCTCCAGACACGGAGTCGATGGTGCATAGTAGTTGATACTCCTCCCTCCAGGGCCTAACTGTCCCCATGGCGCTCTGTTGCTTTTATGTCCAGCTGGAGGAAAGAGTTTGCCGATTGTCCTTGGGCAACGCCTTGCACCCAGCTCGGGCTGCTTCCCCTGCGCCCTTAGAGGTCAAAACGCCTAGACATCCGTGGCATGGCCAGCAGAATTTTTTCCTAATTCAAAGCTTGCTGTACAAACCTTTGCCACCTCCTCAAATGGGGATTTTGATCTGAGACAGGAGTTCTGGCTGTTCCGGATCACGACCAATGCTGCTACTGGGCTGGTGCCTCATTAGTTGGAATGCATGCAAGGCGAGCATAATTTAAGGCAATTGTCCGTAGACCCGGTGTAACTGGGAGGTTGGGCACAGGTAATCAAAGCAGTGGAGAGTGCGGACGCGGTGTAACTCCCAGGACTTCGTCACCGACTGCAGTTACCGACTCCGACCCGCTCGAACGTGCAAACTTTCTAAAGTGAGGTTCGCGGTTATTCCTGCTGGCATTTTGCAGCCCTTTCCCAATGAATAATATCGGAGGCTCAGGCCGGCATCATTCCTCACGCACTCCGTCAAAGTGGAGTACTCGTTCTGGGCTGACCTGTTGCTTTCATATTGGTCGTGTTCAGGAGGCGGGTGCCCTCACTGTAGTAAGCCTACTTCCTTAACTGTACGCCGCTCATGGTGGAGCGAGCGTAGATGTAACAATGTAACAATGTTGCTTTCATGGCAGGCGCCTGCTAACAGCTACACAACACTATAACCTCCAGCTGCCAGTTTTTATGCCAAAAGTGGACCGATCATCTAGAAGAAGCGGTCCAGCTTGCTGTGGACGCAAGCCAACCCAGCCCCATGCACTCCGCTAACACTCCGCACTCAAGTTTACCGCCAGTTTCTTAGGTTCCTTGCTTCTCCTTTTGGTGGTTACTCCCTGCAATTATTCACTGAACCCCTTTGCAATCACCCTTCATTTCATTTTTTTGCTGCTGGCAATCCTCACCCATCCCGCACGCACGGCGCACCAGAATAACAAGGCATCATTAATAAATATTGGGGAGCGGAGTCCATTATCAATAATGCATCATTGGGGGTCTATAACAGATGTTAAGCAGCAGTAAACAGGCTGTAGGCCATGTAAAACCGGATAAATCCCATGTAAGAGGGTGGACATAAAATCCAGCCTGATATCAATGGATCCTGCACAGGAAATCCATTGGATTCTGCTCCTTATGTTACGTAGTGTGTCCCTGGATGTAATTTGTACATGTACATGCATGATGGAACACATGTAACAGATGTAAAACAGATGTCACACACTGTAAAGCAGATTTGACCCACTGCAAAACATATGTAACACACTGTAAAACAGATGTAAGACACTGTCTGGCAGATTGATGTAACACACTGAAAACAGATGCCACACACGCACTGTAAAGCATGGTATCAATAGTAACCTCCCCTCCTCCCGTAATCTACCAAGATGCCAGGGCGCATGGCCTAGGCGTGGCAATTCAGCCCTTCCAGTGAGGTGGGTTGCCATGCATAGACAAGCAGACCCAAGTACGTGGATCCGTGTTAGTTCCTAGCACCGTACGATCATGTTCACACGCACTTGTGTTCTGCAGCTCTCTGTCTTCAGAGCTATACTTCTCCAGCATACTAACAGATCTGCAGATGAAGTGCCGTTGCACTACAAACTTAGAGGAATATACCGTCCTAGAAGGCAGCCAGCAGCTTCTTGACCATGTGTAGTGACTCCTTCCTCTGCTGCAAATACTTCCGCCGCACTGCAATCTTGGGGTCCTCTGCCAGGAGCTCTGCAGGAGTAAGTAGCGTCGTCACAGCACCAGCAGCCCTGTCATCTGCTCCAAGCACAGTCTGCACCACCGCAGCTTTTGCACTCGGCCCAGAGCTAGTCATACCCCCATGGTCCATGCCGTCCAAACCATGACTAGCTGCAGTATTAGAGGTGCGGGTAGAGCCGCCATGCAGAAGGGCTTCATAGAGCTGGGGCTGCAGAGCTTTTGCAAAGCTCTGTAGGTACTTTCGCCTGACCGTCTGTGCTACAGAGTCCACGAAGCGCTTGCTGGCGACCTGTGGCCGCAGTGGACAAGGAAACAGCAGTCCTGTCAAAGTGGATTATAGATTGTGAGCAGTGCCAAAACGCTGTGACAGACATACTTGACAAAATTGCCATGTGCAGACGTGCAATGGTGTCCTGCTGATAATGCAATATAGTAGTGATGACGATTATTGCAATGGATGTGCCTGTCATTGATGTTGGTGGCCTATGGATGTGCCTTAGGTCACCCCAGTGAGCGACAAATATGACAGTAAGGTCCCTCATTGATCCAATTTGGCAGAGAGGGGGAGGCTTCCTGTTCAGTTTTAGACAATCATAGAACCGGCGAAGGTTTTGAACTTTGATGGCAGGGCTGAAACATGTCCCCTAGACTGGCCAGACCATGCATGCCACAGCTCACCTTGTAATAGGCCAGGCATGCAGCAATCATATCCTTGCCAGCTCCCTTAGGCATCCCGTAGGTGGTCAAATTGGCCTCAATCTTTGCCTTGGAATCCTTGAAGTAGTGGTCATTGAGGGTGAAGGGCTCGTCGTCGGCTTCAAGATCCAATATCTCTGCCAGCCTCTCTTCCGTAGCTGCCTTCATGCCTTCCGGCAGATCAAAGCTGATGTCCCTGCAAGCATGCACATCACACCCAAGAGTCCTTGAACAGACAGTACTGAATCCATCGTGGCTGCTCAAAAGGGGAGCTGCATCTTAATGACCAACGTCCAATCAAGTCACACAGCTGCTCTCTTAGTGCTTTTTTCCAGCTAAATCTTTTGTGCAATCTCATCTCAATACAGTGCTTATCATTGGGTGTAACATTTCCTTAGAAAACATTTATCTGCCAATTGGTAGACCTTGCTAACCTTGCACAAGGTGCCAAACCACACCAGACAACACATTGCAGCATATGATACTGATATTTAAAACTAGCAGCATGGTCTAACCATGTTGCTGCTGCCACCGTTCTTGTACCAGCAGGCCAACTTTACAAGTCTGCTGCATGCTAGCTGTGTATCACTCTCTTCAATTTAGACCATGCATGCCGCATCCAAGTGCTCTAATGCAGTTATCGCCGCGTTCATTCCCCTTTCAACCACAATATAAACACTGGGCGTGTTAGGCTACTGTAGTACTGCTGCTGCAGTGGTACTAGTGGCAGCCTTTCAGGGTAGGGCTTCACTTGAGAGCAGGGTAGGGTAGGGCAGGGTAGGGTAGGGTAGGGTAGGGCAGGGTAGGGCAGGGTAGGGCTTCACTTGAGAGCAGGGCAGGGCAGGGTAGGGCAGGGCAGGGTAGGGTAGGGCAGGGTAGGGCAGGGTAGGGTAGGGTAGGGTAGGGCAGGGTAGGGCAGGGTAGGGCTTCACTTGAGAGCACCTCAAGTCATCTCTCCAGCTAGTACCTCACTCACCATACAGCTTCCAATCCCCTCGGGAACCGGGAGAATTGAGCATTAACACAGGAGCGCAATAGTCCAGCCAGCAAGTCCGCAGTTTCTCCCAAGCAGGTGTACATCGCCTCGCCCCACTGTCCCTGAAACTCGTTTATCAACTTAACTAATGGACTGTAGGGGTAAAAACCAGGCAGCTCCTTGGTGTGGTGTTCAGCCAGCAGCTTGTCTACCTCTGCAAGGGTCATGCTGCGGCGGCTGGTACCTGCTGCAGGCTGAGGGATACCCTCGGTCTCAGGCACGCTGCTGTCTGTGTTATTGCGGGTGCCGGCAGTGCTAGTGTAGCTGAATAATGGCTTGGAAGCAAAGACAGCAGTTTTAAACTTTGTGAAGACATCCTCATGGACTGCTTTATAGAACCTCCTGCTAGCTTCTTCCTCGCCAGGGTCTGACGAATGGGGGCAGGCCATGATAGCTGATGTGATGCTGTCACTCAGAGCTTGCAGGAGGGTCATCAACTCCCTATGGTGGTTACTCCTGCAAGTTGGGCCATGCAATAATGCAGGCAATGGTTAGAGTCAATCACAGAATCACTAACTAACACCATTGGACATGCCTTTAGGTTCCTCAGACTGGAATGATGCATCCACCTATGGCCACACAATGTACCTCTGAAAGAATCACTCGGGCTTGAGGTTGAGTTGGTTACCGCAACGTTTATCTGCAACTCTCAGGGATGACATCTCTTCATAGTGAGTCCAGTCATTCATACACCATAAAGCATTTTCCTGTTATCCATATTCAGCTTTTGAAAATGCAAACCATGCTCTCTGTGCCAGGGTAGCTGCAAACCCTCATGGATGAATTTACATCCTCCCAGCCCCGAAGGAAAGGGCCATGCCGGCTTGGAACAACCTGGACTAAGCCCTGCCTTACCCCAATGCTTTGGGCAGTGCAGATAGTTCCTTGTCGAGCTCCTCTACAGCTTTCTTCAGGCTCTCCTTCATCTCCGGCAGGCAGGCGCGTGTCAGACTAACCAACTGCCTGCTCAGCTCCTGGCTGAGGTTGGGCACACCAAACCTTGGCTGGAGATCCTTCTCAATGCACCAAGGGGCGGTAGTCTGAAAGAACTCAGCCTCTTGCTGGTGTGCAGCCACCAGGTCCATGCCACTGTCCAGCTCCACCTGTGAAAGCAGAGGATGGAGGGGCTTCATTAAGTTAGCCATGATGTGCAATACTGCTGCAGCACTGACTACTGACAGCGTACTTGGCCACAATAGCACAGGGTTGGATGGAGCAGTCACTAACGGGCCCTCACTGGCACATAGAACAGGCGAGGAGAGATGTACATGATGGTATTCGTCACCAGCTTAGGATCTTCTGGAACGAAGGGCACTGGATCCTCATGCAGGGATGAGATTACAGCTCAGCTTGAAGGCCCCACTTTCTTTGCATAATGGTTGTTCTAGAGCAAGTGGTTGCAACCAGGTAGGACAGGGGACACGAGAATTTGGGACTAATAGATGGCATAGCTGCGTCGGTATCACAATAACATGATTAATGGCCGTGGCATTATTTGGGAAGTGGTAATGGGGGCGCAATCCCAGGGGCGCCAAGACACAGGACTAGACATGATGCAGTGCAGCATGCGCACAGCACTAACTGCTTGTGTGGCCTGCTCAGTGCGGCCTCTTTGATCTGATTGGTCCTGGTATGTACAGATTGGCATGCATACAGTTGGCCCGACCCTTGACTGCAGCTGCTCAGATCCTGGCTCATGGAGAGCGCATTTCACGGCCCCAGCTGACTCAGCTCGAAGCTTATTGAGACTGGTGATCTGAAGGCTGTCATACCTGAAAGGAACGACCTGATTCAGCAAAACACTGTCGCCAAGCTATCGAGCACTTTGTTTGACGACAAGGTTCAACTTCTACGCACAGTGAGCCAGCTGCAAGCATGCTTAGCTGCGATAGAGTATGTAGTGTCCAAGGTTCTCAAATCCATTGCAACATCAACTGCTTTTACCTGTGTGGGGTTCTTCACCATATAGTAGCCAAGTTTTAAGCTTAGGGCGCTACCATAGAGGATGTCCAGCCATGACTGATGGCAGTTGTCCTCGATGCGGTCTGGCTTAGTAAGAACGCCAATGGTCCGGTTGCCTTCTGGGTCAGCCTCTCTCATGAGGTCAATGATGGGCTGCAGGGCATATAGACATTAGTCGGCCCTGGCCATTTTTTTGAATGACATGGCTTGCGCCATCTCACAGCCCAGCCATGTCATTCAAAAAAGGAACTGAATGTTTGCATGGGGTGAAAACTGGCAAAATGTGCTTAATTGTCATTTTGTTGTTGGGGTTTTTTGAATTTGAATTCAGGGCCTAAACCCTAAACCCTGGTGTGCATAATCTGTGGTTGTAGCGGTTAACGCCTGCACAGCTACAGCTCAGTTCGCAGTTTGGTGGCGTGTTCTATGTGAAGGTTATGCACATATTGGAGGTTGCAGCATGGATTTGCATATCAGTCTTTGCACCTGATGAAGACCGAAAAGGCCGAAACCGGTAGTGTGACTGGTTGCGTGTAAACTCCCATGCGTTGAAGCTTCCGTCTGTGCGTAACTGTTACATCACCCCTAGGCAGACAACAGGGCAGTCACAACTACATCAGCCTTCTGGGTCAGCCTCTCTCATGAGGTCAATGATGGGCTGCACGGCATATAGACATTGCAGATGCGGACTTGGGTATGGTGCCAATCATGGTTGGCATGGAAGCGTAAAGGGGCATGCCAGTGTTTGTGCATGTTAGAGGTTGGAGTGGAGAAAGCATGGCAGGTTTAGCTAAGTAGAGTTACTGATACGATTCCTACAAGCATTGCAAAACACGCATTCATCATCTAAACACCTAATTTTGAGAATTCCAGCCAATGATTACTCAGAAAGCGTGACACACAAGCAAATGCAACATGCAAGCAGAGGTGAAGTTAGCATACGGAGGCAATGCACAGCCGATACACAAGCAGCATCCACACCTAAGCACATCAATTTGTTTTTGCTGCACCAGTAGATAGAAGCAATATTGCATACATGAATAAGCAACAGTAAACTAATCACCAGCCTTTCAGGCAGTTTCATCCACTGCTGCTTTCTGTTTGCAGAGTATTCAAGAGCTGCGTTTGATTTGGCACTCAACCGCACGAATAAACTCCATGGTTCACAGGCATGGCAGGTGAATGCCCAGCTTACCTGATCGCCCCAGCTCACCTGATTATTGAAGTCGTCTGTGCACTGGATCGCAGCTACAATGATGGTCCTCTCTTTGCTGATGTACAGCCTCACAAGGCCTTCAATCAGAGACTTGTAGTGCTTAGTGGCATCATCACCTGTACTCTGCACATTGAAAAGCACCAGCAACGATAACAGAGAGGGCTCAGCCCAGCGCATGCCCAAAACCTTCACACAACGCTGTTCAACAGCCTGAGTGGGCCACCATGTAGAATCGGCTATGAACGTATTTACATAGTAAGCTTACATACACTTGAAGAAGACCTCAATTGTATGCACTTTTCTGTGCCTTGAGTTCGTGGATCTGAGCAACCCCCCATTACACACATCTGCACGTGCATTCAGGTTGGCGCTTTGAGGTGGCGGTTAGAGTACATAAGCGCAAGTAATCCGCAAGATAGAGGTGTTCAAGATATGTCTGCATAATGTGTCAAAGTCTCAGCCTGGCAGTAGCGGATGCCCAGCATAGGGACCAGGCACTCACCTGGTGGGTGGACGACCCCGCTCCTAAGAGACCATGTAAGTAGGACTGAGTCGCCAATTTAAAACCAGCCCCAGTCTGTAAACCCTTACTATGTGCAGTTTGATCGGGCCGTTGTAGAGAGAGAGAGAGAGAGCTACGCAAGGAGGGGCGTGAGGTGCCCTCCCGCGTAAGATTAAGGGAGGGGCCCATTGGTGTAAGGATTACACTGGGCCAGCCTACCATAGGATAGTTACATCCGTGGGTGGGCTTCCGCCCACCCGCCTTTGTTAGCTTACTTTCTTGTAGTTCCTCCTGTGCCATTGAGGCTCTTTGGGCTTTTCCAGTTTTCTTTTTGTTGTGTATATGCTGTGTAAGGACTTAACTGCTGCAGTATGTACTTCTGAAATGCATTGCTTTAGAGCTTGCCCTTTGATACCGAGGGCTTGCAGATTCATGGTGGTACTGTTGTATATGGTGCCTGCAACTCCGACAAGCAAGGGATAGTACCATACTTTGGCAGTGGGGTCTATGTCTTTGATTTTGTCAATGAGTACTTGGTGTTGATAATCAGCTTTGCTTTGCTGGCCTGTTGGGTCTGAATCCCTGCAGATCTTGACCTCTATTATCCAGTACTCTGCTGGGTTGTTTCCAATCTTGGGTTTGTAGAGCATACCATCAGGGCGCTTATCGGTGGTGCCTTGTGCTTGTTGCACTGCCTCCTTTAGGCCCCTTGGAAGGAGCTCCCACGGGATGTTTCTAGACTGGTGGGCCATGATGCCGTCTTCTGCACAATTTTCAGTTGATCCAAGGTCCATTTGAATGACAAATGCTCCTTTGCGTCCCCTTAACACTCTTGTCATGATTAGTCGGCCGACCTTGTTATGCCTGTTGATGTACATTCTTTTCAAAGCTGGGCATCCTGAGGCTGTGTGGTGTCCGCCATCCTCGTCACCGCACAGGAGACATTTGCTACTAGGTGCATGTCCACACCTATAGGCCATCTTCCTTGTCCACATGGTGCCGTACCGGTAGCGCAAAGCGGTTTTTCGTTCTGCATACTTGATTTTTCCCGAGGTCATGTACTCGTTGCTAGCAGGCAGGTCAAGTCTTTCCTCAATCCTTTTAAAAGCCTCGAAATAACAGGTAGCTCTGTTTGCCATCCCAAAGCGACTCTTTTGGTGGCAGTAATGACGTACCGAGTCGTGAAGGTCTGTCAAAGGGTTCACCCGCTTGAAACGGTCAATCAACGTGCGCTGCCCAACGATTGTTCCATTGGGTCTTGTACGGCCAATATTGGGTCAACCTGTTGTTACTAGGACTTTCGTACTTCTCACATTCCTCATAGTCGGAGGTGTCCCCTGTCGCAGCCGCCTTAGCGATTGCGTCCGCTTTTTCATTACCGATTATGGAAGCATGGCCCTTGACCTTGTGAAGGGTTGTCCTCAGTCCCCTGTTGACGATCTCGGTTACTATCTCTTTAATAAGCTCACCGTGCTGGTGATTTAGGAGATCTTGTGGGCGTCTCAGCATCTTTTTGATTTGGTACATTGAGCTGAGGCTGTCGGTGGCTATCATGTGGGCTCCATGCCTCAGCGCAGCAAGGATACCAACCAGTTCTGCTCTGTTTATGGTGTTCTGGGGATGGCTGTCGCCTGCAGGGACAATTGGAACCCCACGTTCATCGTCCTCATTGGCTGCTTATGGGGGGAAGTACACTCCTGCCCCTATGCCTGGGGCATCACACTCTGCATCTATTGGTGATGCTTTGTGGCTTGTTTGCTTGTAGCTACCATCTGTGTAGACATAGTTTTTCCAATTGTACCGGAGGGGTGGGGCTGTTGGTAGGGCAGTGGCTAATTGCGTTTCCAGGTCATCCAGTGTAGTGCTGGCGTCAACCATGGCTGGAGGGTCTTGACTGGTGGCAGAATCGTCCCGGAGGGACTCAGAGCCGTTTGTTTGTTTGGGGTAACCCATTTTGCTGAGCTGTTTTGGCGTCAGCAATGTTGGCTGATGAGATGTGCTGGGCGGGGCATTGCTGCTTGGGGGGTTGTAGTACATGCTGATGTCTTGTATCTCTTTGTCGTCCGGCAGGGACTGATTAATGGCATCCTGCAGCGTTTGCAGAAACCTGGTCATGTAGCCGCTCTCCCAGTAACGGAGGTGGGCCTCAAAACCCTTTGCGTTGCCTGTGACAATGATATTTACGTCCCATCTAGGGTTTCCTGCATACATGTCGCCCCGTTCCCAAGTTGTGGGTTTCTGGAACCTGAAGTGTTTTCGGGGTATTTGTAGGAGATGCATGCAGTTTTCTGGGAAGTGTTGTAGCCATGCAAGGTAGGCAGTTCTGTTTGCATCGGACCAGGCAGGCAGGATATGTATGCCAAAGACAGGGGCTGTTGTGTTACGGGCCGCTGCTATGGCAGTAGCCATGTTCTTATTCAGGTCTTCGTCCTCATACTCTGGGTTGTGCACGCTTCCGCCGGTCCACCTATATCTGTAGCTATCCCATTTTGCCCCAAAGATTTGGTCCCTTTTGTGGGCGCTCCAGTACATCGTAAATGTTGGGTTGTAATTGAGTGGGCTTGCGAATCTCTCTTTTGTTATGTCTGTGAGCTGCCTGAGAGCCTCATACACCTCAGGGGGAGTGGCCCAGTGGTTCTTTATTTGGACCTTCCTAATGGCTTTGTGATCTTTGATCTGTGCTCCATCGCTGTACCTGCACATGAGGGCATACAGTTCTTGGGGAAAGGTACCTGCCTTCAACTTCCGCATAACCTTTGGTTTGTGGCGAGTGCTGTGGCAGTACTGTTGGTACAGTATTGCTGTCCTTTCAGGGGTGAGGGTGTAGCGACATTTGCCATCTGGTGTGTATAATCGGGCCGTTGTATGCACGCGTTGCCAGAATGGCGTTACTGTTTAGCACTGTTTCTGGGCGATGCTTCTAGCGTGCAAGACTGTTACATACCTGGATCAGGCCTGGCAGGTCAACCAGTGTCAAGTCGTAATCGGCTCCGGTAATCTCGACCACAACCACGTTCCTAGTGAACTGTAGCTCATCTTTTAACGGGAGCTTTGATGATGCGCTGGAGTCCAGGAAGACAGCAGCATCTGGCTGAGATGGGTTCAGCAGGGCCCTCTGTCCAGCTTGGATCAGTTCCTGAACCTTGGCCTTGTCTGTGATCTTCTCGCCAAACGGGGGCTCTTCCACGGTTGCAAGGGGGACGGTATCGGCCCCTCCACCTGATGTCAGGGGTCTGTCATCGTACTCATAGCGCAGCTTCACCTTGGCGCACCAGGACTCCCCATCTAGAGCCCTTGATAAACGCAGCTCAGTGGGGCACCTGGTGCAGGTGCCTTTGTTGCGAGGCAGGGGTATCCCAGAGATGCTTTCCAGTATGGAGCTCTTGCCGGTGCTTTGGCTGCCACATGTGACGATCGTCGGAAGCTTCAGGTCGAAATGAGCGCCGACTCCCCGGAGCTTATTCAACAGGTGTGTGAGTTTCTGGGAGACAGCCTGATATTGAGTCTCAACCAGAGTGCCAGATTTGAGGCCAAGCTGGGACGGTGTTTGAGATAGCTGCAAGCCTGGCTGCTTTTGGTGGCCCACTAGTGAGCGGAGGGAACTCCGCATCTTTACTGGGATGAGAAACCCCACCAGCCAAATGCCTCTGACTAGAGAGTATATGACACGGGCGACTAGCTGGGTCAAGCTGGACACAACATGGAGTTAGTCAACAGGCATGCAGTAATTCATGCAGTGAGTACTGCCCTGGTGCTTTCTACGTTCAAATGTATACGCGCGGGTGTACGTCCAACCCAATGTCCCTCGCAGGTTGTGCAACGCATGTACGTACGTATCCTCGTATAATATGTGAACCGCATGTATCCGGCGGTCAGGTCAATGGATGGGCTGGCAGTCGAAGGGCGCGTGCCGGACCTCAGGCTTAGTCTTTGAATCAAGCCCCCTCAAGTTCTTTTCAATGTCTGGGTGGTGAGGTAGGAGTCATGTCCGGGATGCATCCGAGATCTGCCCGCATACGTGGTCCGAAAACCGACTTCGGCCGGCGGGGCAGGGAGCCTCGTGTAACCTTGGAATGGATTTTGCAGATCGAACGCGACAAGCGAACTTTACCGACATAATCGCCAGAGGAGCTAAACTTAGGAAAGAATGGCTGTATTATCGCTGCACCGGCACAATAGTAGGCGCACTTGGAACCACGCGGCCGTGCGGTATGCACTATGCACCAGTGACAGCTTGCAGCGAGCCCACCCACATGAACATGACGCAATCACGTATGGACTGATTGCGCAAATGAACTGATATTGACGACCTTCCGCTTAAATAAGTTAGGAAGTCAGCCAAAATGCCCCAGTGCCTGGGACAAATCCTGGGACAGCCGCAACAGGCATGGCTGGATTGAGAGTCCCCACAGCCCGCAGTCCCCATAGTATGATACACCAACCCCAGAGAGGTGTCCCCTAACGTGAGTTGCATATTTATCTCTCCCACGTCCTACATTCAGACGATCCAACCTTTGCAGAATAAGCAGTAGTCAACAAATGTGGCACACACACGTATCCACCCAGAACCCAATCAATCCACAAAATCCAGGAGAATTTATACAAATGACCATGCACCACCTCAAAGATCCTCAGTGAAACATTACTGCCAAGTGAAAACACAAATGCATACTGCATGACACATGCAACACCATGCAGTGAGCAATCCTCACTGCATCCGTTTGCAATGGAACAAAGCAAACCAAACATTAAGATGCGGCAACTGTGAGAGGTCTGCTAGAACCACGTGAGATCATGCTGAAGTGAAGCAGCGCAACAGATCAATGCTGATCAACCCCCACCTCCATTGATTGAGCAACACGTGGCTAATAGGGAGAGCCCAGCTAAGCAAGCCTAGCATAACCATTAAGACCAAACAATGCATGAATCTTGGTAACTACTAGTAGAACAAATGCACTAATCTGTGTATGCAGAAATCAGTGGAAGGCTACTGACAAGGTATAAACACATGCCCCCTCCCCAAGCATACACGCCCCCCTACCTGCTTGCCCACCAAACCCATCTGGGACACACCCAACTCTGCAGGGCCCTGATAGCAGACATCAGGCGGCATGACTATGAACACCTTACTCAAAACACACCATGGCCAACGCAGGCACATCTCCTTATGTCACACAGAAATTGCAGGAGTCCACGACCCAGCAGTCATGTCCGGAGGTACAAGAACATATTATATAATGGTATGGCTGCACACAAAGCAGCTAGGTCCAAATAACCAGACACAATGGGGCCAAATCCCACTACCCTATGCAACAGAACAAGGAAACACCATATAAACGAAACAAGAACCAAAACCAAGTACCTACATCTGCCAACAGTCCAAACCACGGGGCAAAGTACATGTGCCTGCGGTCCCACGCAAGCGGGCCAAGGTTTGTCTTGTCCCCGCTCCATTTAAACTATTGACCTCAGGTCCACAATCACACTGTCACAATACGAAATTGTCCCACAAGAGCAGTGGAAGGCATTGCACCTTCCTTATTCTTAATTTCATCTTGTTCCCTCTGGTCTCCTTGGTCCCCTTTCCCAATTGTACAAGTAGTAAATTTTACCCCCTGAATGCTACAATACATTCTGGAGAGGGTAGAGGGGTGCAACATAACTATGTGACCCGTACCGCCAGTGTACAGCCACAGCCACCATGTCAATTCGTGAGTAGATATCCCTCCCACAAATGCAGTTTGCAGACGTTGTCCATCTGTTATTGTGGCATCACAAATATCAGTGAGCAAACTAGTCCTGACGTACATTTGTGTATTCCCTCTGTTAAGTGTATCAATGCGCAAGGACAGAGCTGACACTGTGAGTCCAGGTTGTTGCAGCTTACTGATACTCTTTCTAGCATGTCATGGTCCACTTGGGACTGCTCATTTCAACCACAATGACGACACATCTTTAAGAAAGCACACTCATTTTCAATTGCCAGTGCCTCCTCACCCCCCCGCCCCCCCACACACAGACAGACACCTTGGAAACCACGCCCCCCACCGCCACCCCGCCACTGGACCCACCCGTTTGGGACTACTGACAACCAACAGTAACAAAAACTATGGCAAAAAAAAACCAAGGCCTGGGCAGGTAAAGGCTAAGCAATGTGCCATTGTCAAAGGAGTCATCCAGTCAGGAATCACCCTATGCAGATTGGGTGCGGTTTCCACTGTGAGAATCCCAGATTGATTTTGTTCTCCGCAATATATCCGCGGTACCATGTGTGGGATGTCTTGTTGTGGCACCCCATCCAGCCTACCAGGGCAGCTTAGTTGCATTCCGCCCCTAACAAATTGTCCAGTCTTTTGCTCTGGTGAATCTTCATTACCACGTCTTGACAACCAGGGACCCCTCCGACAATCCCACGTCTTCTTTGCGTAGCTCTCTTTCATTTCATTTCTCCTTCTTCATGTACTTTTGCCCGATAGCTGCCCCACGATCTTCTTTGTAAAGTCCCCAAAGCGGTACCCATCATCAAAACGCCTCCGCTGTGCCTCTGCCTGCAAGTCCTATTGTGGCAGCCCCATCTGTCCCACCAGATCAGCTTGAATCATCACTGATGATTCGGGAGCAGCTAGTGATGATGATGATACGGCACTAGCCGCCAACCCCGCTGCTGCTGCTGCTCCTCCTCCTCCTCCTCCTCCTCCTCCTCCTCCTCCTGCTGCTGCTGCTGCTGCTGATGATGATACTGCTACAAGTGTGGATGGGTCCCTAGGGATAAACCTCAGCTGCAGCTCTATCTCTCCGGCGTATGAGCCATCTTTGGGGTTTGAGATGCTGATCCATTTTTGCAGGCCCTCCTTGGCGGCTAAGCCTGCTGCTATGCTGGTGGTGTCGTTGGAACCACCTAGGCAGTACAAGGGGGGAGGCAGTACATGGGGCACTGCGAGGCATAAAACTGAGGGTTGCGAACAACTGCAGTATGCTCCCATGCTCCCATACCTAGCAGCATGGCAGTCCACTTGGCATCTGCATTGGAATGAGTAGGAAGCTGCCAAATTGCTGGGAGGCACACAACACACAGTACATTATGACAGGTCCCTGTAGGCATTTTTAGATCAAGTTGCTACAGTGCTCCAAGGAGGTTAGTGCTGCTGCTTTGCAAACATTCTCGTGTGACTGCCGCCTCATGAGCAGTAAAGCATAACATTGTACCAAATTGGACATGGTGAGGCAAAGGCCAAAGGGTGGCGGACAACTGCATTATGCTCCTAGTGTCCCAGCTTCCCCTCCCTTCTCGGTCCACTTCCCTTCACTTGCCCCCTTCATCCCAAACCCCCCTTCTCCCCCTCCCTTCTTCCTCACCTGCTGCTAGTTTGTTGAGCGCTTGTTGCAGCAATGGTCCCAACAGCATGCCCCCCCCCCCGTCCCCCTTCCTCCCCCTGACCACCTCCCACCACCACCACCCCCCGTCCCCCTTCCTCCCCCTGTTGCCCCCCTCCCACCTCCCCCTGTCTCCCCCTCCCCCCGCCTCCCCTCTCGCCCTCGCCGCCCTCCCTCACCCTCTTCCCTCCTCCCCGCCAACCTTGTCCCCTTCATCCTACCCCTCCCCCCTGCCCCCACCCCTTCTTCCTCACCTGCTGCTAGTTTGTTCAGCTCCTGTTGCAGCAATGGTCCCAACATCATCTCAGTTGACCCCATGAAGTCATCTGCACCCGCTATGTCCTTATCCATCACGCCGATACCTAGGCGCACATCACTACCCTAGAAGCCGAGTAAACCAGGAAAACAAGGTTGTCAAGAATGTGAGCAGGGCAAAGAGCAAGGTTGCACAAGGATGATGTGGCGCCCTTGGCACAGGCGAGGCAATGTTTTTGAACAACCCCTCTGGCTCAAAACAGATGGGACACCAAGCAGCAATCTGCCTCCAATATGCCAAACCGGGACACAATGCTTCATACCAACCACTGTAGTGACAGAGTAAAACTCTCGTTGTACCCGCTTGCAAAACCCGCACAGTGTATTGCGTGGTGAAAAGATCTTACCCCCATGCCTGCTTTCCCACTGCCAGCTCAAATCCCCACATGATCCTCTGCTGCAAGAAGACACGTCAGACTCAACACCAGTTCCAAACCTCACCTCCCATGCATCTGGTCCCACTGCCAACTCAAAGCCCCAATTCCACACATTGCTCTGATTTCTATTCTCTGTTAAGAAGACATAGCAGACTTAACCCCAGTTGTTGCTGTACTCACCTCCCATACCTCAGGCCCAACTGGCAGCTCAAATCCCCAGTTCCACACACAGCTGCCACTGCTGTTACTCGTAGCCACCGGCCCCTTCAACCCCCAACCAGCCTCGGACCCCCTCCCGCTACCCACGCTCGTCAAGCTGCCTGTCCTCTCCACCCCATCCGGCACACTCCCAAGACGTTGCCCAAAGAACACACTAGATGGTGCGCTTATAGATGGGTAAGACCCGGCATTGGCGGCGCTGTTGGCGGGGGCTCCGTTCCAGAGAATGGCAAAGAACTAGCACCGGTGGTCGTTGAAGGAGTTCTGCTGATGCTGGGTGGTTTGATGGTGAGTATGAGATAGGGGTCACTGTGGCCAATCCAGTCTGTTTTGATGAGCCGCCTGGCGCCAAGTGCAGTGCCTTTGACCAGCCAGTTCAGCTCTTGAGCGGAGCTTGGGAGGAGGGGGCCGGCGGGGGGAGGGGCGGAAGCACTGGCCTGACGCATCTGCATAAGACACAGACAGCAACTGGTAAATTCTACAAGATCAGCCTGTGTCAAGAGTCCTCGGTCACGCACCTTAGCTTTAGGTGTTATTAGCTTAATCATTAGCTTATTTTTGGGTAGGGGGTTTTGGGCCTGCAGAGTGACAGTCAAGGCCTTGGCAGGGTGGGACTCCCTCTGCATTGAAACCTGCATGTCTGCCGTGCACACCTCACATAAGTGTTGCAGCATTATAGCAGCGCAGAACTGAAAGTCCACGAGTTTGGTGAAGTGTAGATGGTAGACAGCGACGGTGACTGAAATGCCTGTGAGCTCTTTGCAACACAAGGAAATAGTCCTATAGTAAGGCCGTGAATAGCCGCAACTCCTTTGTGAGTTACTTTCCTACACGAGTTACCTACCCTAGGTTGTTCCCTACAACCATTGCTTCTGGTATCCGCACACGGAGTCTGCATGAATCTTGATGGACCATGAATCTTGGTCGTGCACTATGCTTCTCAGGCCCGCCCGCCCCCCCCCCTGCCCCCCCCCCTGCCCCCCCCCCCC
>OY744511.1:3242126-3273875 GCA_963556185.1 Pseudopediastrum boryanum | reverse complement strand
CGATTTAATGCAAGAGCTAAAGCATAATATCACAGGCGGGTGTGCTGTCATAGCGTCAGTGATGGCAGGTGAGGAGAGGGGGGGGGGGCAGGGGGGAGGGAAGAGCCCAACAGGGGGTGGTGGTGGTGGTAAGCAAGGGCAGAAGAGGGTGGAGCACAGGGAGAATGATTTGAGCAGGTCTGGGGATGATGCAATTACAAGTGGTGGCGTCATAATTTGGGCGAAGGAGGAGAGAGTAATGACTACACTGTTTCTAGTACACAAGCACAGTGTTGAAACGGGGAATTGATACACTTTCCATGCAGAAGCTTCCGCCTGTGACTCTGAAATCTCGCTTGATTGTCGAGTCAATCCGCGTTGCTTTTTATTGACTATTTTTTGAGTTGTGTCTAACAAAAGTGGCAGCTGCTGCTTGGACTTGCTGCTTCTCTGTGCAGGTGGTTCTTCCTTTGGCTGCGTGATCAAACCAGCACGTGCCCTAGGTTTAGGGTTTGCTGCATTCTGCTGGAATTAAGGTCTTGCTGTGACTTTCTGGTCAATCCATATCTCTTTAGTTGACCTTTTTATGGATTGTGGATTGTGTGTAGTTAGAGAATAATCTGCTGCTGCTGCTTCTCTGGCAGGTGGGTCTTACTCTGGCTGCATAAATGTTTCCCTGCCCATGTCCTGGGTTTTAGGGTTTAGGAATTTGCTGGGTTTAGGGTTTAGTGTCTTGCTGTGCCTCTCTTATTGATCCATGTCGCTCTCCATTAACCATTTTGTGGATTGTTTTTAACTTAAGTCCGATCTGCTGCTGCTGCTGCTTTCCTATGCAGGTGGCTCCTATTCTGGCTGTGTGATCAACCCTGCTCGTGCCCTAGGCCCCGCCATTGTGTTTGGCATGAACATGGGCCTCGTGATGACCTACATATGTGGTCAACTGCTTGGGGCTGCTTTGGCTGCCGGCCTGTCAGGCATCCTGTTTGACTCTTAACCAACTTGACGGACGGACCATGGTCAAAGGACAGTGTGAGGCTCTGAAGAGCAGTTGGGGAGTTTGACTTCTGGGGTGACACATTTGACTGGTTTGACTGGTCAACCACCATATGTTGAAACGTGAAGGACAAGGGCATCTCTTGGGAGTGCAGTACATACGTCAGGGGGCATGTTTGAGGTCAACTTGTCATACTTGAGGTGCAGAAAGTTGGGGGTGTTGCAGAGTGCAGCGGATGGGACCTTTTCATCTGTCTTAATGGCATGAAGTGAAATGCATATGTCAGAGCTAGTTGGAGTCATGTGGCCGGTGCTGCACGGCCGGAAAGCTGTGCAGTGATCTACCTCATATAAGTCAGAGGCACTGCCCAAGCTGATTTTGGATGAGTATATACAAGTTGATCTTGCAGGGGACCTATATTTCGAAGCTGGATTTACTGAAGAGGGAATTGAAGGGGTGCATGGGGTATTCTGTCGACTTGGCAGTTCAATGTTTGAAAATGCAGCCCTTGATGGGGTGAAGTCAATCTTGGGGGAGGCACAAGTGTAACGCTGCGTCGTCAGCAGAAAGGCAGGGCAGGGTGGAGGAAAGTATCTGCGGAGAGAGGTACAGCAAGCAAAAATGAGTTTTTTTGAACTGGAACCAAGTACCACTGTGGTTCACTTTGCAACCCAATCATGCCGCAGCAGAGCAATGATGGAGCTTTCATACTTGACAGCATCTTGCAAGTATGAACGATATGTCCGTGAGAATCAATTTGTGGTGGATGGGGTTGTTGATATGTATGTTGCATGGCAGGGACCATTCGGAATGCAGTTTTGAGGTGCAAGGAGCTTACTTTGTCCTTCAGGACACAGATGTGAGGATATGGCCACCGGCCATGCTGTTTCTGGCCGGTACGTGGGGTGACAAGTGCATCTTTTGAGTTGTTTTTAGGTAGCTGTGCATAGGATAGTACAAGTCCAGCTGGCCAGAAGCTCTACACTACTTAGCACACTATCTGTGGAAGTTGCCAACAAGCTTCGCTTTCAATGGTCCATACCTTACAGTGCCCCAAGGTTGTTTCCCATGAGCTTTTGGCGAGCACAACTGGTTGCTTTATGCTGTTGAGGGTATATGTGGTGCATGTGGGCCCCTAACAAGCTCCTTGGAGTGATATGAAATAGGACCCTACATGTCCGTTGCAAAGTTGTGTTGTGTCATATCTCATATATGGGCTGCATGTGGCACTGCAATCGTGGCCAACGCTTTGGATGTAGGAGGAGGGGGAGGGTTGCTCGGATCAGAGAAGGCAAATTTGATTTTATCATTGGGCAAATTTTGAGTTTTTGGGTCAGGACTCTGCACGGATGAGTTTAGGGATACTGTGCAAAATGATGTGATATTCTGTGTGTGGGGTTTCTGCCCCTTCCCGTTCCAGTTTTGCTTGGATGGGGTAGCATAATTGTATGTGCACCTCTCTGCGTTTGAAGCAGCAGCAGGCAAGAGCAGAAGTTCTTCAAGAGCATTCAGAAGCAGAAAAGCAGCAGCAGCAGTCAGACCTCAGATCAGTTTGCAGGTTCGTCAAAGCCTTGGCAAACCACTATTGCCACGGCCCTGCAAAAGAGTCGAATCTGCAACCTTCAATCTCTTACAGGTTGCAACCGACTGAAAGCAGATTACACAGTTTCATCAGCCAATAGCACAGCTCGGTGGGGGATGAGATGCTCCTTGTGAGCGGTTTTGCATCTTTAGGGGCAACCCTGTGATTGGACCGGACAGCATCAGTTTGTGAGGGTGGCATTTCTTTGAGCGCCCTGCAGTCTTAGGAGGGTACTTGTGTGTGCCTACGCGTGAGGACAGCCCGAATGTAAGTTTAACACCTGATGTACCTCAGCTGGTGTGATCAGGAGCTTTGTGTTGATGGCCTGGGTTTGCTTGGCCACTGCCATAGGCTCGGGTCTTGCGTTTTGGGATTTTGATTGATGATCTGGTGCAAGGGGTGGCTGGTACCCATGTTGGTGTGCATCTGTTTATGTAGGACATTTTGGAAGCCTCGGCAGCTGCTTGTATCTACGGTGGGTCGCTTAGTGGGAAGGTTTCACCAGCCAGCCGTATATTTTGCAAGACATAAATCTTCTTATGTATATATGACCTTTTGCAGTACGCACGCCGTTGCATCTAGCCTCAGCTTACTTGTGCGTGGGCACCATTAATTGTGTGGCTTCCTGAGTGTGATCAGGAGCCTTGTGTTGATGGCCTGGGTTGGTTTGGCCATTGGCATAGCTGGTCTTGCATTTTGATTGATTGAGCACCCTTTGCAACTAACTGATCGTGTCCCTGTGTTGCTTTGACATCTTGCTGTACGGTGTTATCTTTGTTACAACAGCAAGTAGTGTTTAGCGCAGGAGCTTGGGATTGTGTCCAATTTGGAAGCATCAGTTTGGTTGGTTCCTGGAGAGGACTACCAACTTGCGGGTGGCTAAGAGTGAGAGTCTGCTGAAGTGATGCTGCTGGTGCTCGGTTTATCGTGCCGTACTGGTCATGGAAGGGGCTGTGCATGGGTTCCAAGAGTGGAAGGCATTACATATGTCGCATGGATACCCATAGCATTGGGGTAAATATTGGCTTGGTGGCATTTTGTTTTTGCCTGTGCATTGGCTGTGCATTGTTTGGGGGGATGTACAGATGAGTTGCGGCTGGTTGCTTGCGTTGTGATGCTTGGAACGTTCTGCACGGGGCATGGGGATGTACATCATGGGCGATTGGCATGTCCTGCATCTGCATTTGTTTACTGCACTGCAGTGGGGTTTACAAATGAGGCCCGGTGAACACTGCACTCCATTGTTGATGAGGATTGAGTCATGTAGACTCTGTGAACAGGGCACACCCGCATGAGTTTGCACTCACACAACAGCGCCTGTGACATACGGCGCCGAACAAGCTGTAGGTTTTGTTCTCCTGCTTTGTTGTATGACTAAAATTCGGCGCACAGGCGACTTCGGGCCGTGCGTGCAGCGCCCCCATTGTAACATGGCTTTGTTGTACTTGTGCTGCGGTAGTCCAGGCGGCTGGTCAGACTATAGACATATCATCTTATAGGTGGCAGCAGCAGCCTGCTGTGTAGTAAAACCCTGCTTGTGCAGTGGCTCTGGCTCTAGTGTATGTAAGTAAATCATTTAAGCATCCGCGTTACATGCATCTATCAGAGAACTTAGGTTAGCAAGATGAACGTGTGCAGTAGCACACGACCGAGAGCTGCATATGCTATATACATTATCTGCATCCATCTATTCCACTTCCTTGGCATCCCACGTCCACTCTTGTTTAGTTGGTGCAAACCGCTGTGACATTGGCTACTCCGTCTGCGTGCACTGCAAACATCTAGTCCGGCCTGGTGATTTGCAAATCTAGTCTCCATGGTCAGATTGTAGTGACCACTTTGCGCAGGCAAGGACGACAACATTACACAGTCGAATCTGCGCAATCTCATCTCACAATCAACACCACCACACTACCACTCACATTAAGTATGTTGGAGCTAAATATGCAGGCGTTCTGCTGTCCTCCATATGGCCAGCCAAATGACCAGCGAGTAGGCAGACCCGGTTCCTGCACGGTTGCGCGTCGAGCTGCTAGGGTGACCACCTGCGGGTGCTGGGGTGAAGCAGCATGCCGAGGTAGACTGTGCCTACAGCCTATTAAGTACATACAGTGGATATACATTTTGCGGTTCAAAAGCGTATAGGCCATCATTGGTTCATCCCTAAATGATCAGCCCATTGACCGAGCTGGCCATGAAAGCCCGCTCAGTCCGTCCACGTGGCTGTCTCTCCTTGTCAAGAGAGACCACTGCACAGCCCTCTGGGCCCTGCAGCACCCAAGCATGACTCCAACCGGGTATTTTAGTGGGGTGGGCTGTACCTCCTTGATAGTGACACGCATCATAGGATACTGCACATTGACTCAACAACACAACAGCACCCAACCCTACGTCTGCCAACAAACTAAGCAGGCATCCAGACACACATGGCAGCTGGGCATGCACTGTAATAAACAGCTGAACCAATACAAACAACAGTTCACCTCAGGTTACTCCAAGCGCAACAGATTTACCCGATTATGTCACCCGCACAGCAGAAACAGTCTAAGCTGTGACAGCTATTACAGCTCAGACGTATTCTGCTGTGCGCCTGATATAAGCTACCATCGACCCAACTATCAAAACTAGTATCCATCCCATCTGTCTCATATATACTCGAGATCCTGGAGCAGGGCTATGGCCCACACGGCATGCATGAGAAGCAGACGCGCCACTACCTCAAGGGATTCAGGCAGGATACCTCATGCCATGGCAGTATCACTCTCAAGCTTGAACACCTCAACTTCTTAACTCAGCTCACAGTACTGTTTTGCTACCTATTGCCCTCCCAGGGGATGCATGGCACCACTAGGCAACCTTGGCATGTTGAAACAACCTCCACACACATACAAGAGATAGGTCACTACTACACAGCCCTCTGACCGTGCATGCAGCACCCGATATACACACATAATAAGTGTGGCTGCAACGGTCAGCAACTCATATGTTAACCCCAAGCACAGCTCAGCTGCAATATTATTAATAAGTCCTTGCTCTATACGCATGCATGATTGGAGCTTCTATACTGTCTGCAATACCCTTCAACAAAGTGCAATCCTGGAGAACCAGGATTTGCCCACTCCTGGCTAGTAGCCATACAGAGCTACTGCACAGTGACTGCACAGGCACATCCTCAGCCAGTGCTGAAAGAAATGTGCAAGCCACATTTTGATCTGAACCTAATTGGTGCCTGAAGGATGTCACTGCAGTTTATACGAGGCGGCAGCGCCTTATTAATGTCAAATAATTCTCATGTCCATGGATTGAACTGCATGATCTGCGCAGCTTGCTAGAACAGCAGCTCACACTGTGGTACACTGTAGACCGTTGGTAGTAGACATAGCCCCAATGACCTGTTGCTTCGGGCCTCATGGCAGCTACACCTTTCTGTGTTGTTGGACACAAGCACTTCAGTAGCAGATAAGCAGCAACTGTGGGATGTGGGAACCATTGGAGATCTGGGCAGGGCCTTGGCACAGCAGGGTACATCGAACGTCACTGTAGGGAGCCAGGCGCCCTTGTTGGCCTTTGATTGGCTGCTGGCAGTTGACTTGGTAAAACCCAACTGTACTCGGCTGGTCCAGGCTGTTATTGGGTCCCCGGCAGTAGGTGACCGACTCCCTGCCTGCGCTGTTGGTCGTTGCAGCTCGGTTGGATTGTTTCAGAGGTTAGTCGTACTTCACCATAGAAGATTCTGAGGATGTCTTAGGGCATCCGCAACAGCAGCGGCATGCGCAGCACAAGACGTACCGGGTTGAAGCCGGTTCCAGGTTCCGGTTCCAGGCCAAATTTGAACTGGTTCCAGGGTTCCAGGCTAGGGCCCGGGCCTGGTTCCTGGTTCCAGAGCTCGCCGCCCAAAGGCAGAATGCAAACTTCTGGTTCCAGCAAGCCCTCTGAGGTTTGGCGATCCCTAAGCACACAGTGCTCCATCCTTCTTGTCTGCCCTCTTTTGTGTCACCCACTTTTTGTGAGATCGGCACGTTGTTGATCCCCTGGGCTGGACTCGTCTGGTTCTAGCACCTGTATCCAAGTTTTGTTGCGCGACGGACTTACGACTTTAAGACGATGTCGGCTAGACGGAAGACCATTTTTCCTGACACCGACGAAGGTGAGCAGCAAACGTGCTTGCTTTGCAGATGTCACCTGTTGTCTATGTTCAACCAACTTGTCGCTTGTTGGCTGTATGATTTCGGCTACCCTCTTGCAGATGATGATCTCTTAGCTGACGATGAGCAGGCTCAGCAGCATCTGCCAGTTGTTTCACAGCCTTTGCCAGTGCAGCTGCCTCCTGTGACACACCCCATGCCAGTACAGCCCCAGTTGGCCTCTGCAGCTGGCCCTGCCATGCTGCCGCAGAGCTACACCCTTCAGGGAGCCAGCCAGAACCCCTTGCAAGCGGCTCAAGTGAACCCAGGTCTTGCTTTCCAGCAGTTTCAGCAGCAGCAGCAGCAGCAGCAGCAGCAGTTGCTGCTCAGCAGCATGCAGCACCAACTGGCTACTGACATGGTTAGTGGAGCAATGCATGGTTATGGCAACCCGGCTATGTTTGGCCTTCAACAGCAGCAGCAGCAGCAGCAGTTAGCCTCAGCCCCACCACAGTTCTTCCCCGTGCCCCTGCCCCTACAACAAGCACCACAGCAACAACAACTGCAGCAGCAGCAGCAGCAGTTAGCCTCAGCCCCACCACAGTTCTTCCCCGTGCCCCTGCCCCTACAACAAGCACCACAGCAACAACAACTGCAGCAGCAGCAGCAGTTAGCCTCAGCCCCACCACAGTTTTTCCCCGTGCCCCTGCCCCTACAACAAGCACCACAGCAACAACAACTGCAGCAGCAGCAGCAGCAGCAGCAGCAGCAGGAGCCTTTGTGGACACACCTGAACTTCAAGAAGACTTCTACTGGCAAAGAGTACACCTGCTGCCAGGAGATGCTCAATGGCCAGAGTACTCTGGATGGGCTCTGCGAGCTTGTTTGGGGTTCTCTGCCACGTGAACTTAGGGAATCCTACTCAGCAGCTGAGTTTGAGCTGGATGTCGCTTTGGTGTACAAGAAACAGCAGGGTGGTAGCTGGGATGAGGTGGAGCAGGAGGTGCCAAGCAGCCAAGCGTTAGGCAGGACTCTGCAATACCTCCTCTCGCTCCGCGGCAGCTTGCAAAGGGACCCTCTTCCAAAAGTGGTTTTCACCCCACGCTTTAAGAAGGCGCCTGCAGTGGGCAAGCCCCAGGTCACGGGCCGGCTGGTTCTGCATAAGAATGTTGCAGCTAACTTAGAAGCAGCAAACAAGCTGTATCGTCTGGGTTGGAGGCAGGGATTACAGCAGCAGCAGCAGCAACAGCAGCAGGGCTGTGGGGTCCAAGATCATGTAGGTTTGGGGATGCCTGCTGCCCAAGGAGGTACAGCTGTTACACAGCAGCAGCGGCAGCAGCAGGATCAGCAGCAGCAACCCCTGAAGAAGAGGAGGGCTGATGCAGAGCCATCAATGGGCAAGAAAAGTAAGTTGAGAGTGTATTACTTTTGGGGGTATAGCCATTTGAGGGAGAAGTCGTAAGACTTCGGCAAGACTTGCTGTCCCCAAGCAATTTCTGTGGCACAGGGCATGTACTTGATGTATTGCCGTGCGACCTGCCAGCTCTTGGTTCTGGGGCTGTTGTGGGTTTCGTTCGTCACACAGTAGTTGTGTTTGTCACATACTAGCTAATAGCTCCTTGCTTTTATCACATATTCTGGAAAGGCGATTCTTCAAACTGCCCTGCTTTTCACAACTCCTCTTCATGCATGCATGATGCAGAGTTCCACACGCTCCCTGCCAAGCATGACAAGGCCGCCATCAAGTTCATAGCTCAGCTGGATTCCTGGCCATCTGAGGATCCCAACGGGAGTGCTCAAGGCTCGTTGGTGGGGCACTATGAGGTATGTGGGAGGTGGGTCTGGTTGCAGCTAGGTGAACAATGAGCTATAGCACTGTTTTTGAAGGCATGTTGGACTCATGGTGGTTTGGCTTTGGTTTTAGTTATGACAGCACTTTGTAGAGTGCATGCAATTATATCCCAGACAGTCTCGTAGCTTGCTTTTTGCCATTGGGCTATGTCACTCCCGTGGCCGATCAGAATCAGTGACACCTTAGTTAATTAATCATCTTTGACATTTGCACATGCATGTCTGTCTCTATTGCGTTGCAATTGTGGCTTGACCAGCGACCAATGACGCCTCGTCCTGTGGGTGCCTCCTTGCGGTCTGCTATAGGTGGTTGAGCGAACAAAGACAAAGGCCCGGTAAGGCAAGGTTCCATGCCACGGAGCTTGTGCTTAGGGAAGAGGATGATGGCAGCAATGCATACGTCAAAGGTGACAATTGGGAGGTCCCAGGCAGCAGGGTTCTAAGGCGTGTGAGGTGCAGCAAGGAGGTGCTCATTGCCACTGATGAGCGGGTTTGGGTCTTGGATGCTGAAGAGTGGGATAGTTTGATGACTCTAGCAGTGCAAGGAGGGTAGCAGTTTATATGGCAGGTACTATATGGCTGGTTACATACCATCAGCATTGAAGTGATGAAATATGCACCAGTACGGTTGCACACAGTCTAGTGTGGGGCATGTTTGCCATTTCTATTGACCAGTTGATCCACTGTGTTGGCTAAGGCTTTTCCAACCTTTGTTATTGGGGTTTAGGGCTGGGACTGATGTTTAATTGTGGTAACGGAAAATTTTGGTTCCAAGGGTCTGTGAGCCCTGCCAAAACTGGTTCCAGGGTTTGGTATACAGGCCAGTTCCGGTTCCAGGGACAGTGCTGGAACTGGCTTCAGGACGTTAAAGACGACCGTGACGGCATCGCAGACATCTCTCAGGATGCGGAAGGGCAGGCAGCAGACATCACTGATGCAACCCATATTTCAAAGTTGATTTTTAGAGCGCGGAACTTGCGAGTAGCAGCTAAGGGAAGTAGCAGCAAAGGGCGATCACAACGAACGGGTATGTTGGAGCATACGGTAATTTGATGCTGTCCCCTAGCAGGCCTGAGGCCTTATATAGGCTTCGCAGTCAGCGAGAGGACTTGGCTCAGACTGTAGGCCACTTGCAGCTTCATAAAGGAGCGCCGGAAGCAGTCGGAACTTCTCACACTAGACAAAGAGTGAGATGAGCGAGTGAGTGGTCTCGGAGGCATCGACAGCAGAGTGCAGCGCAGCACGCCTGCCTTAAGGACGTGGCCCATCTCTCGAGTCGACACCTGACAAGGTGGATTGCCAGCAGTACTTGGTGCCAATAGGAAGGAGGTAAAAAGGAAGGGGGAAAGGTAAGAGGGAAAGAGGGTAGTAAGGAGGTAGTAAGGAGGGAAGAGGAAGAGAAGAACTTGGAGGGTGAGACGGGGGAAACGGTAGTGCGAGGCAGGGGCGAGGCGAGGGACGGGCGAGGGGGGATGGGAGGGGCGAGGGCGGAGGCTAGCTGCTGCGGACGGAGCCGCGGGAGGGCGTTGCAGGTTGAGTGGGAAGGCCAGTATCCTGTTGCGATGGCATGCGTTGCGAGTGGAGAAGGCAGTGCGAGCATCGGAATGGATGTCGCGATGTATGGGCCGTTGAGAAAGGGGTGGCAGGGTGAAATTTGCAGGGGCTTGGAATGTGGGAGGGTTCTGCGGGGCCTAGTAGAAGTAGGACTAAGTAACCCACACCGGAAAACCTTCTAATAGCAGTAGCAAATGAAAGGTTAATAGCAGTAGCAGCAGATGAGAAAACATGGGTTCTTGGGCAGGGTTTGGACTACCGAAGGTGGGGGAATCACTTCATTGCTTGTTGCAGAGCAAAGGGCGGTTTGAGGAGCAGCAATGGGCAATGTGAAGGTGCAGTCTTTGTGCTGGCAACATTCAAGGTTCCAACATTTGCAACTTTTTTCTTTTTGAAGCTACTGGGTTGTGTAAGGGAAGTAGGACTAAGTAACCCACACCGGAAAAAAGGGTGGTCACTGGCCAATGTTGGCTGAGAGCAGTACCGGCCTGAACAGCCGGCCACTGCTCTACGCTGGCCTATACGTTAGGGAACAACAATTGGGAGCTGCGGAACTGATGGCAACGATAAGGCTGTGCAGGAGAAGCAAGCAGAACAAACAGAGGTGGTCCACGAGAGCGATGCGCTACTCTAAGTGGGTCCACTGGCGAATGGGGGGCCTAGAGCAATGCTGACATGCAGCCGGGTTGCTTCTGCAGCCATGCGATTCCGTTGCACGCATTAAGCTCGCACCTTGCTGTGAACCGCACCCACCTGCCTACGGCCTGCTGGGGTGCATCGCTGCTGGCTCGAGAAGCCCTTGCCAAGGCTCAGGGTGATGAAGGATGTTTGCACATGCCATTTCCTAGCAGCACATGATGGCATAAACCTTGCCAGCGTACGGAAGCGGCCCGTAGGCCACCGCAGTGCCCTAGGACAAGAGCGCATGAGCACGGTGGGGTCTGCTGGTGCATGCGATGCCTCACCAATGACAGGAACAAGCAGGTGGCAAGGCACGAGGGCGTTTAGGCCTTGCAGTGCATCGCAGAAGGCGAGCCCCCGAGGCCCCCGAAACACGTCAGCCCCACTTCTGCTATTAAGGGGGGCTACTGCTATTAGTGGGCGGAATTTTCGGCCCCGGAGCGATGGGAAGGGGTAAGTTTCTTCCCGCAGGATGCCCCGTTGGAGGGTTCCCGTTAGTGCCAGCGACTGCCGTTGATGATGTACTCTGGAGTAGGGCGGTTGGGAAGCTTTGGGGGGATAAAGAGGAAAATGTCTGGCCAAGAGTGGTTTGTGAGCAATGAGCAGACATGTGGAGGGATGCGGGGGGGGAGGACATTAGCTGGGATGCGATGTGGGACGTTTGGGGGCAAACCATCATGTTCACAGTGCTGCTGATTACCAATGTCCATCATGACAACGAAACCACTTTTGCGACCGCGGAGAATGGCATTGACAATTTGGCGTGCAGCTTGGTCGTGACGGTACGTGTACATGCCAGTAAGTTTGGGGCACCCTGCAGCAGTATGATGGCCGCTGTCCTCACGGTTACAGAGAAGACAGCGACTATGCGGCGCTAGGCGATAACGATGTGCAAGTTTTCTGTTAAGGAGAGTCCCTGTGCGGTAACGGATGGCTGTGTTACGTTGAGAAGCAGCAGTGACTTAACATGAAAAAATAAAAAACCCAAAAAAAATTAAAAAATTAAAATTGTGTGTGCACTTTTCCAGGGCCAGTATTCTGCATCATTGTATCTGCTTGGACATGCATGATCATGGAGTTCCAACTGGTGGATGGTGTTCAGTTTTTCTTGGTTCTATCTGTGTTAGTGGCTTTGCCACCCCTGTGGTGAACTGTGGCACCGCACGCGTGCCGATGGGTTTGCCAATGTAAGATTCACACACACACACATGAGGTAGGAAGAAATTAGAAAATGGTTAGTGTGCTTGTTATCTCGAAGGGTAGCGGTATCATGCCCGGTATCATGTTCAAAGTAGAAGGTGGTGCGGTTAGCGGCACCCAGCCGCAATTTCTTGCAACTGACGTGTTGGAGGCCCGTTGACAGGTAGGCTATCGGACGTTTACGTGGGTGCGTGTGCTTGTGGGCGGAGAGCAAGAGGACCTGGCGGCAAAACAACTTCATGAGGCCAGTAAGTATTAGTGCGGTTATGACTAGGGATGGTACAGGTCAGGCAGCTCTCTTCTGGAAGGTCTCCAAGGGCAACTTGTTGTGCCAGGTCGTTGGCTTCTTCATTGCCTACAATGCCTATGTGAGATTTGACTTTGACGAGGTGAATGGGATTTGGGCTGTTGACTATGCAGTCAGCAATGACTTGAAGAAGGTGTTGATGCAGGTGCAAGGAATGGTCTTGTGGCCGATGAATCTGTAAGTTTGCGTATTTGATAAATGGAGACCAAGTTGTCTGTAGCAATGACTGTGCAGTCGTGCCGGAGGGCTGTATAGAGGGCAATAAGTTCGGCATGGTTAATGGTGTTGGCAACAGCATCTGCGCAATGGGGAAGGATAGGAATGCTCTGGCCTTCAGGATGCAAGGCGGTGGGCGGCAGATAAACGGCTACACCTAGTTTGGGAATGTTTTTGCGTCCGGCAGCCTGCTTAATGTGGCTGCCATCCGTATAGGCTGAAGTGACCAAGCACTTGTAGACCTTACATCCCATTGGGAAAAAAGGGAAATAAGGATCTGTCGGGCCCGAGCCCACATCAGCCTATTTATACTGATGCATGGCTGCCGACATACCCTCTGTCTGAGGGCGCAGGGCCTCATGTCGTTCTCTTCTTTCTGGACTGTTCTGTCACTAGTTACCGGCTCACTAGACGGTTCTGTCTGTCTGACACAGAGTCTGCCGTTGTAGAATCGAAGCATCGAGAGTCTTCCATGGACACCGTGTCCTTCTGGACAGCGTGTCTTGTGTTGTGCTAGCGGCCAGAGCCTCATGCTCTGTGTCATGTCTGTCTCGTGGGTAACATGGGAGCGTAGGGACGCTACACTCTCCCCCCCTAATTGGCGATCGCCCCGATCGCCGCCACGCTGTAATGGCAGTTTCGGTGACATCTTGTTCATCACACCATTGATCCCATTCGGAACCATAGCCTGTGAACCTAACTAGGTACTGTTTCTGTCTCTTCCTGCCTCTACCTCTGCTGACATCTCTTTCTTTTAAGATGCAGTCAATAGGACACCACTCCTCATCATTAAAGACGATGGCTGGTGGTGGAGGCTGATATCTGCCGCCATCTGCAGCTTCTCTGTATTTCTGTAACAAACTTACATGGAAAACAGGATGCATCTTCATGCAATCTGGCAACTTCAGCTTATAGGATGTGCTGCCAACTTGCTGCAACACCTCAAAAGGACCCACATACTTAGGCATCAGCTTCTGCGTACCTGGGGTCTTTAACTTGATGTTCTTGGTGCTGAGCATCACCTTGTCGCCAACAGCAAACTGCACATCTCTGCGACTCTTGTCGGCATAAGCCTTCTGTCTTTGCTGAGCTGCTTCAAGCATCTTCTTGGCCTTCTTGACGATGCTGTCCATCGTCTCAGCCAGCTCAACCGCACTGGGTACGCGCTCATGCTGTAAGGGCTTGGGCGTGTTGGGAGTCCTGGGATGGAAACCATAGTTTGCAAAGAAAGGAGTGATTCCTGTACTCTCCTGCTTGGAATTGTTGTAAGCAAACTCTGCTAGACTAAGCCACTTGTCCCAATCACTCTGATCTGGCCCTACATAATCAATCAATCAATCAAAACGCAAGACCAGCAATGCCAATGGCCAAACAAACCTAGGCCACAAACACAAGGCTCCTGATCACAATCACGAAGCCACACAACCGATGGTGGATTTGCCACACACAAGCTGAGGCTAGATGCAACGGCGTGCACACCAAGGGGAAACAAACACCACCACTAAAACCCAAAACCTGCTCCACTTCCATCACACATGGGTGGCGGGGAGGCAGCAGGATCAAGCACCACCCTAGTAGGGGCTGGAGGTGGCTCCCACCACCTAGGTACTGGTGAACCACCATCCTCCCAGCCACTGAAAGGCCCTACATAAGCACGCAGATACTCTTCGAGTATCCTATTGAGCCTTTCTGTGCCGCCATCTGTTTCTGGATGGAAAGCAGTTGACATCTTGTGCTTTGTGCCAAGCAGCTGTGTCAACCTTTGCCAGAATTCTGATTTGAATCTGGCATCTCTGTCTGAGATGATCTCAAGTGGAAACCCATGCAGCTTGTATACATGGTCCACAAACAACTGTGCTGTGTCCAAAGCTCCTGTGTCTTTTGTGCAAGGGATGAAATGCGCCATCTTTGTAAGCCTATCTAACACAACATAAATGGCATCATGTCCTTTTTCTGTGCAAGGCAGCCCTGTGATGAAGTCCATAGACACTGAGTGCCACCTTCCGACTGGAATGTTCAAAGGACTCAGGGAACCAGCCTTCTTCTGATTGGAAGCTTTGTTTCTTTGACATGCAGCACATGTAGTGACATATTCAGTCACATCTTTCTTCATGCCAGGCCACCAATAATCTCTGCGGAGCAAATCCAAGGTCTTTGCTATACCTTTATGCCCGCCGTATGGTGAATCATGGCATTCTGCAATGCACTTCGATCTAAGTGCCTGGGGCAGCACAACTAGGTGCCCTTTATACCATACACCTGAGGGGTCCGGCCTCAAGTCCTTGGTATTCTGTTTGTTAGTGAACCAAGCATCTGAGCTGGTGGCTGCTATGATTTCTGCTTCCCATTCTGGGGACTGAGGCACTATCTGCCTGCGATCTTTGGCCTTTCGCTTACCTACTGTAGCAGCAGCAAGCACAGGTCCATCTGTCCCATGGCTGGCTCGGCTCAGAGCATCTGCGACTGCATTCAATTTTCCAGGAACATGGTCAATCTTGAGGTCAAACCTCTCCAGAAATTCTAGCCACCGCGCCTGCCTAGGCGAAAAATCATGTTTGTTCTGGAAAAAGCTCAGTGCTTTGTGATCACACTTGATTCTGAAGTCAGCGCCCTCTAGATAGCATCTCCAAACCCTTAGAGCATGCACAATCGCGAGTAACTCCCTGTCTGTGGTATGGTAGTTACGTTCTGCACTACTAAATTTCCTAGATTCATAGGCAACAGGATGTCCATTCTGCATAAGGACGGCTCCTACTGCACTATCGGATGCATCTGTCCAAACTTCCAGCTCATATGGCTTGTCGAAGTCTGGGATGGCCAAAACAGGAGCATTGATTAATGCTTTCTTCAATGCTGCAAAGCTGTCATCACATGCAGCTGTCCATTTGCAGCCATCTTTCTGCAGCAATCTGTTCAAGGGTGCGGCTTTGATAGAGTAGTCCTTGATAAAGCGTCTGAAGTAGTTTGTCAGACCAAGGAACGATCTTACATCATGCACATTCTGAGGCTTCGGCCAATTCTGTACAATCTGTACTTTCTTTGGGTCTGGCCGGAGTCCTCCCCTGCCAACAATGTGCCCTAGGTACTCTACCTCTGGCAGATTGAACTTACACTTCTGGATGTTGGCAAAGAGCTTGGCATCTTTGAGAATCTGTAGCACCTGCCGTAGATGCTGCTTGTGTTCTTCGGGAGACCTGCTGGCCACAAGAATGTCATCCAGGTATATGAAGACAGACTTGCCAATCATATTCCTGAACAGCTTGTTCATAGTGGATTGGAAAGCTCCAGGTGCATTAGAAATACCTTGTGGGAGCACGGTCCACTGAAAGTGACCTATTCCAGGCACTGTAAAAGCTGTCTTTTCTTTGTCACTGCTGTGCGAGAGTCCCAGCTGATGATAGCCTCCAGAAAGATCTATTAGGCTTGTGACTGTGACTCCATGCAGCGAATCCAGCAGCTCTTGAATGTTGTTCAGTGGGCTCCTGGACTTGATGCAGATCTTGTTCAAAGCTCTATAGTCTAGAACCATCCGAAGATTGATTCCATCTTTCTTCTTTACAAACAGTATGGGAGCACTGTAAGGAGATGTGGAAGGCTCAATCATGCCTTTCTCCAACAGTTCTTTGACTCGCGAGGTAACTTCTTTGCGTTCAGCAGGCGTCAGCCTGTAGGATTTTCTGAACGGAGGCGCTGCACCGGCAACTGTCGGTAAGACTTCATAGTCAATCATGGTCGGTTCCTTTATCTTAGGCAATCCGTCTACAAAGACCGAGTCTTTGAACTCGTCCAAAAGAGCATGCAGCTCGTCGTCAGGGATAAGGTCTGTCTTATCCATGACCTTGATCTTTGTGTGAGCTGAATCTGTCTGCTCTATCTGCACCATGAAGCAAGAAGCTCCTTTGCGCACTGCTCTCTTCAGCTGTAAAGCCGAAAGCATGATGCTTTCAACGGGCTGGTGACCCATTGTAACTCTTGAGGCAGTACTGGGCACTGGGAGGGTGACGCGATGCTCGCCTTTCATCGCTGTTACCGAAGCTGTTCCTTCATTGAAGCTGATCTGTATCTTGTTCTTGTGCATGAAGTCCATGCCCAGCAACATGTCATACTGGGGTGCTAAATCTAGCACGTAGCAATCCACCATGGTGCATAAGTTGCCTGACTGGAACCGTACTTTACATCTGCCTTTAGCTCGGGCTGTGGAACCGTCTGCTAAAGAAATCATATCTGTACAGGGGCTAACATGCAACTGATGTTCATTGGCGAAGGCTGTCCGTAAGAAACAGTGGCTAGCACCGCAATCTAGGGTGCCCTTCGCTTCTGCCCCGGAGAGCTTGCATTTGACTACAACACCGTCGGTGGAGTCACGGAGCTCTCGACTGGACTGACTAGTGACGTAAGTCTGTTTCAGGGTCCTTGGTGGGTCGTAATAGACTGCCATAGGCCAAGGGACGCCTTCTTGCAAAGGACTGACTGTGCCATCTTCATTCCGACTGGAATACAAGCATGTTCCGACTGGATACTCTGCTATCTTCTGCATACCATGCAACAGTCTGTTGACTGGATGGTTAGGCATGACTGGCACGACAATCAGAGCAGTGGTGCTGCCAGCTGCTTTGTCCTTGCAATCTTTGTAGTGGCTGATAAAGCTGCACAACTGTTTGAAAGGTGCATTGAGCCACACATGCTCGCCTGAGCAATCAAAGTCCAAGAAGCTGTTCATAGGGCTGCAGTATCTGGGATGCTGCTTATTGCTGCCACTGTCATGGGCACAAGCATCCAATGTAATAGACTTACTAGTCAATTCCTGCAATCTGCTGCATTCCTCAGGGTTGAACATGACTGTAGGTCTGTCAAAATGCAGCACAGCCAATGGACTAACTGTCTTGCGTGACCTCTTACTAGGAGGCATGGCAACGGGAAGTGCTGTCATGGGATGCTTTCTGCTACTAGTGTTTGCCACACTAGTCTGCTGGTGCTGCTGCTTACTAGCAACTGCATGACCTTTCTGAGTCCGCACTTTGCGACTGCGTTTCAAGCCAGACTTGACAGGCTGTGCAACTGGCTGGAACTGGCTCATGATATCAGAGGAGGGTGCAATCAAAGGGTTGGCAAATCTCACATTCTTACACGGAACTTTGCCAAACTGTCCACATGACAAATCAGCACCACACAACACACCATTCTGCCCATCTGGCAGACCAGCACCACCAATATCACCATCCTGCCCATCTGGCAGAGCAGCACAAAACTGCCTATCTGGCAGACCACTATCACCAGCAACATCAGAATACTTCACATCCCTTTTCAAAACCCTACTGGGCTGGTCACGCTTAGAGAGCTTAACTAAGCTATTCAAACGCACAACCCTGCCTGAACCCTAGCGGTTCATGCCTGGGGGAAGACCCTGCTTCACATTCCTGATAGTGCAGGTGGGGTTTGTTACCAACTATTGCTTGCACCCGGGCTTACAAGCCCTCCTTGCTTTCTCAAGTAGGAGGGAGGCTCTTACCCCCATTGGGGCAGTGGAGGTTTTGGGTGATTTTGACCTAGCTGCTGGACCTCATGTTTAGGCATGCATATATTGTCATACATGTCGAAGTTTACCCGTATTCTGTTCCACCTCGCTGCTCTTTGTGACAGCTTGAGGTGCGGGGCCTATGGCACTTATTGCTATGGCATATCATGAAATGTAATAATAATAGTGCAGGTGTTGGCAGTGTGACCATGTGCATAACAAATCCCGCATAACCCCTTCTCGAAGCAGAAGTTCTTGATCTCACGGGACCTGTGCACCTTCTTCCCATTCTTGTCTGTGTACGTGTATGGCTTGTCACTGCTACTGCCACCCGCATGACCCTCACCTTCACCACTGCCCCCACTACCTCCAGCACCGCGCTCCCTGCTACGGCTGCGGCTCGGCTCACGGCCCAAAGACCGCCTGGTCAAGTGATACTGGTGGGTAGAGCGCTTGCGGCTAGTTCTGCCGCCCAGCAGATCTCCAATGGCTGTGATGTGCTCTGCATGGGACACAGCAGTGTTCTTTTCGTGAGCATATTGATTCAGGGCATATCTGCGCATGTCAGTATACCGTGCCCATCTGGCACCAGTGGAAGGGTCATTGCAAATCACCTTAGCACATTCTGGCCTAGCGGTGGTAAGGAATCTGTGGATCTTCTCCCCATCTGCCATGTCTGGAATATAACTGCACAATGTGTCAAAGTTCTGCACATGTACACGCATGGCATTGTCTCCCTGCTGCAGCTTGTCTAGCTTGTATCTAGCAGCAATAGGATCATTGGCTGAGTCAAACCTCTCAATCATGGAGCGCTGGAACACCTGTATGTCCTGCTTTTCATGCTCTTCTAGCTGCTTCAGTCCATTTCCTCAGGGTTGAACATGACTGTAGGTCTGTCAAAATGCAGCACAGCCAATGGACTAACTGTCTTGCGTGACCTCTTACTAGGAGGCATGGCAACGGGAAGTGCTGTCATGGGATGCTTTCTGCTACTAGTGTTTGCCACACTAGTCTGCTGGTGCTGCTGCTTACTAGCAACTGCATGACCTTTCTGAGTCCGCACTTTGCGACTGCGTTTCAAGCCAGACTTGACAGGCTGTGCAACTGGCTGGAACTGGCTCATGATATCAGAGGAGGGTGCAATCAAAGGGTTGGCAAATCTCACATTCTTACACGGAACTTTGCCAAACTGTCCACATGACAAATCAGCACCACACAACACACCATTCTGCCCATCTGGCAGACCAGCACCACCAATATCACCATCCTGCCCATCTGGCAGAGCAGCACAAAACTGCCTATCTGGCAGACCACTATCACCAGCAACATCAGAATACTTCACATCCCTTTTCAAAACCCTACTGGGCTGGTCACGCTTAGAGAGCTTAACTAAGCTATTCAAACGCACAACCCTGCCTGAACCCTAGCGGTTCATGCCTGGGGGAAGACCCTGCTTCACATTCCTGATAGTGCAGGTGTTGGCAGTGTGACCATGTGCATAACAAATCCCGCATAACCCCTTCTCGAAGCAGAAGTTCTTGATCTCACGGGACCTGTGCACCTTCTTCCCATTCTTGTCTGTGTACGTGTATGGCTTGTCACTGCTACTGCCACCCGCATGACCCTCACCTTCACCACTGCCCCCACTACCTCCAGCACCGCGCTCCCTGCTACGGCTGCGGCTCGGCTCACGGCCCAAAGACCGCCTGGTCAAGTGATACTGGTGGGTAGAGCGCTTGCGGCTAGTTCTGCCGCCCAGCAGATCTCCAATGGCTGTGATGTGCTCTGCATGGGACACAGCAGTGTTCTTTTCGTGAGCATATTGATTCAGGGCATATCTGCGCATGTCAGTATACCGTGCCCATCTGGCACCAGTGGAAGGGTCATTGCAAATCACCTTAGCACATTCTGGCCTAGCGGTGGTAAGGAATCTGTGGATCTTCTCCCCATCTGCCATGTCTGGAATATAACTGCACAATGTGTCAAAGTTCTGCACATGTACACGCATGGCATTGTCTCCCTGCTGCAGCTTGTCTAGCTTGTATCTAGCAGCAATAGGATCATTGGCTGAGTCAAACCTCTCAATCATGGAGCGCTGGAACACCTGTATGTCCTGCTTTTCATGCTCTTCTAGCTGCTTCAGTCCATTTCCTCAGGGTTGAACATGACTGTAGGTCTGTCAAAATGCAGCACAGCCAATGGACTAACTGTCTTGCGTGACCTCTTACTAGGAGGCATGGCAACGGGAAGTGCTGTCATGGGATGCTTTCTGCTACTAGTGTTTGCCACACTAGTCTGCTGGTGCTGCTGCTTACTAGCAACTGCATGACCTTTCTGAGTCCGCACTTTGCGACTGCGTTTCAAGCCAGACTTGACAGGCTGTGCAACTGGCTGGAACTGGCTCATGATATCAGAGGAGGGTGCAATCAAAGGGTTGGCAAATCTCACATTCTTACACGGAACTTTGCCAAACTGTCCACATGACAAATCAGCACCACACAACACACCATTCTGCCCATCTGGCAGACCAGCACCACCAATATCACCATCCTGCCCATCTGGCAGAGCAGCACAAAACTGCCTATCTGGCAGACCACTATCACCAGCAACATCAGAATACTTCACATCCCTTTTCAAAACCCTACTGGGCTGGTCACGCTTAGAGAGCTTAACTAAGCTATTCAAACGCACAACCCTGCCTGAACCCTAGCGGTTCATGCCTGGGGGAAGACCCTGCTTCACATTCCTGATAGTGCAGGTGTTGGCAGTGTGACCATGTGCATAACAAATCCCGCATAACCCCTTCTCGAAGCAGAAGTTCTTGATCTCACGGGACCTGTGCACCTTCTTCCCATTCTTGTCTGTGTACGTGTATGGCTTGTCACTGCTACTGCCACCCGCATGACCCTCACCTTCACCACTGCCCCCACTACCTCCAGCACCGCGCTCCCTGCTACGGCTGCGGCTCGGCTCACGGCCCAAAGACCGCCTGGTCAAGTGATACTGGTGGGTAGAGCGCTTGCGGCTAGTTCTGCCGCCCAGCAGATCTCCAATGGCTGTGATGTGCTCTGCATGGGACACAGCAGTGTTCTTTTCGTGAGCATATTGATTCAGGGCATATCTGCGCATGTCAGTATACCGTGCCCATCTGGCACCAGTGGAAGGGTCATTGCAAATCACCTTAGCACATTCTGGCCTAGCGGTGGTAAGGAATCTGTGGATCTTCTCCCCATCTGCCATGTCTGGAATATAACTGCACAATGTGTCAAAGTTCTGCACATGTACACGCATGGCATTGTCTCCCTGCTGCAGCTTGTCTAGCTTGTATCTAGCAGCAATAGGATCATTGGCTGAGTCAAACCTCTCAATCATGGAGCGCTGGAACACCTGTATGTCCTGCTTTTCATGCTCTTCTAGCTGCTTCAGTCCATTTCCTCAGGGTTGAACATGACTGTAGGTCTGTCAAAATGCAGCACAGCCAATGGACTAACTGTCTTGCGTGACCTCTTACTAGGAGGCATGGCAACGGGAAGTGCTGTCATGGGATGCTTTCTGCTACTAGTGTTTGCCACACTAGTCTGCTGGTGCTGCTGCTTACTAGCAACTGCATGACCTTTCTGAGTCCGCACTTTGCGACTGCGTTTCAAGCCAGACTTGACAGGCTGTGCAACTGGCTGGAACTGGCTCATGATATCAGAGGAGGGTGCAATCAAAGGGTTGGCAAATCTCACATTCTTACACGGAACTTTGCCAAACTGTCCACATGACAAATCAGCACCACACAACACACCATTCTGCCCATCTGGCAGACCAGCACCACCAATATCACCATCCTGCCCATCTGGCAGAGCAGCACAAAACTGCCTATCTGGCAGACCACTATCACCAGCAACATCAGAATACTTCACATCCCTTTTCAAAACCCTACTGGGCTGGTCACGCTTAGAGAGCTTAACTAAGCTATTCAAACGCACAACCCTGCCTGAACCCTAGCGGTTCATGCCTGGGGGAAGACCCTGCTTCACATTCCTGATAGTGCAGGTGTTGGCAGTGTGACCATGTGCATAACAAATCCCGCATAACCCCTTCTCGAAGCAGAAGTTCTTGATCTCACGGGACCTGTGCACCTTCTTCCCATTCTTGTCTGTGTACGTGTATGGCTTGTCACTGCTACTGCCACCCGCATGACCCTCACCTTCACCACTGCCCCCACTACCTCCAGCACCGCGCTCCCTGCTACGGCTGCGGCTCGGCTCACGGCCCAAAGACCGCCTGGTCAAGTGATACTGGTGGGTAGAGCGCTTGCGGCTAGTTCTGCCGCCCAGCAGATCTCCAATGGCTGTGATGTGCTCTGCATGGGACACAGCAGTGTTCTTTTCGTGAGCATATTGATTCAGGGCATATCTGCGCATGTCAGTATACCGTGCCCATCTGGCACCAGTGGAAGGGTCATTGCAAATCACCTTAGCACATTCTGGCCTAGCGGTGGTAAGGAATCTGTGGATCTTCTCCCCATCTGCCATGTCTGGAATATAACTGCACAATGTGTCAAAGTTCTGCACATGTACACGCATGGCATTGTCTCCCTGCTGCAGCTTGTCTAGCTTGTATCTAGCAGCAATAGGATCATTGGCTGAGTCAAACCTCTCAATCATGGAGCGCTGGAACACCTGTATGTCCTGCTTTTCATGCTCTTCTAGCTGCTTCAGTCCATTTCCTCAGGGTTGAACATGACTGTAGGTCTGTCAAAATGCAGCACAGCCAATGGACTAACTGTCTTGCGTGACCTCTTACTAGGAGGCATGGCAACGGGAAGTGCTGTCATGGGATGCTTTCTGCTACTAGTGTTTGCCACACTAGTCTGCTGGTGCTGCTGCTTACTAGCAACTGCATGACCTTTCTGAGTCCGCACTTTGCGACTGCGTTTCAAGCCAGACTTGACAGGCTGTGCAACTGGCTGGAACTGGCTCATGATATCAGAGGAGGGTGCAATCAAAGGGTTGGCAAATCTCACATTCTTACACGGAACTTTGCCAAACTGTCCACATGACAAATCAGCACCACACAACACACCATTCTGCCCATCTGGCAGACCAGCACCACCAATATCACCATCCTGCCCATCTGGCAGAGCAGCACAAAACTGCCTATCTGGCAGACCACTATCACCAGCAACATCAGAATACTTCACATCCCTTTTCAAAACCCTACTGGGCTGGTCACGCTTAGAGAGCTTAACTAAGCTATTCAAACGCACAACCCTGCCTGAACCCTAGCGGTTCATGCCTGGGGGAAGACCCTGCTTCACATTCCTGATAGTGCAGGTGTTGGCAGTGTGACCATGTGCATAACAAATCCCGCATAACCCCTTCTCGAAGCAGAAGTTCTTGATCTCACGGGACCTGTGCACCTTCTTCCCATTCTTGTCTGTGTACGTGTATGGCTTGTCACTGCTACTGCCACCCGCATGACCCTCACCTTCACCACTGCCCCCACTACCTCCAGCACCGCGCTCCCTGCTACGGCTGCGGCTCGGCTCACGGCCCAAAGACCGCCTGGTCAAGTGATACTGGTGGGTAGAGCGCTTGCGGCTAGTTCTGCCGCCCAGCAGATCTCCAATGGCTGTGATGTGCTCTGCATGGGACACAGCAGTGTTCTTTTCGTGAGCATATTGATTCAGGGCATATCTGCGCATGTCAGTATACCGTGCCCATCTGGCACCAGTGGAAGGGTCATTGCAAATCACCTTAGCACATTCTGGCCTAGCGGTGGTAAGGAATCTGTGGATCTTCTCCCCATCTGCCATGTCTGGAATATAACTGCACAATGTGTCAAAGTTCTGCACATGTACACGCATGGCATTGTCTCCCTGCTGCAGCTTGTCTAGCTTGTATCTAGCAGCAATAGGATCATTGGCTGAGTCAAACCTCTCAATCATGGAGCGCTGGAACACCTGTATGTCCTGCTTTTCATGCTCTTCTAGCTGCTTCAGTCCATTTCCTCAGGGTTGAACATGACTGTAGGTCTGTCAAAATGCAGCACAGCCAATGGACTAACTGTCTTGCGTGACCTCTTACTAGGAGGCATGGCAACGGGAAGTGCTGTCATGGGATGCTTTCTGCTACTAGTGTTTGCCACACTAGTCTGCTGGTGCTGCTGCTTACTAGCAACTGCATGACCTTTCTGAGTCCGCACTTTGCGACTGCGTTTCAAGCCAGACTTGACAGGCTGTGCAACTGGCTGGAACTGGCTCATGATATCAGAGGAGGGTGCAATCAAAGGGTTGGCAAATCTCACATTCTTACACGGAACTTTGCCAAACTGTCCACATGACAAATCAGCACCACACAACACACCATTCTGCCCATCTGGCAGACCAGCACCACCAATATCACCATCCTGCCCATCTGGCAGAGCAGCACAAAACTGCCTATCTGGCAGACCACTATCACCAGCAACATCAGAATACTTCACATCCCTTTTCAAAACCCTACTGGGCTGGTCACGCTTAGAGAGCTTAACTAAGCTATTCAAACGCACAACCCTGCCTGAACCCTAGCGGTTCATGCCTGGGGGAAGACCCTGCTTCACATTCCTGATAGTGCAGGTGTTGGCAGTGTGACCATGTGCATAACAAATCCCGCATAACCCCTTCTCGAAGCAGAAGTTCTTGATCTCACGGGACCTGTGCACCTTCTTCCCATTCTTGTCTGTGTACGTGTATGGCTTGTCACTGCTACTGCCACCCGCATGACCCTCACCTTCACCACTGCCCCCACTACCTCCAGCACCGCGCTCCCTGCTACGGCTGCGGCTCGGCTCACGGCCCAAAGACCGCCTGGTCAAGTGATACTGGTGGGTAGAGCGCTTGCGGCTAGTTCTGCCGCCCAGCAGATCTCCAATGGCTGTGATGTGCTCTGCATGGGACACAGCAGTGTTCTTTTCGTGAGCATATTGATTCAGGGCATATCTGCGCATGTCAGTATACCGTGCCCATCTGGCACCAGTGGAAGGGTCATTGCAAATCACCTTAGCACATTCTGGCCTAGCGGTGGTAAGGAATCTGTGGATCTTCTCCCCATCTGCCATGTCTGGAATATAACTGCACAATGTGTCAAAGTTCTGCACATGTACACGCATGGCATTGTCTCCCTGCTGCAGCTTGTCTAGCTTGTATCTAGCAGCAATAGGATCATTGGCTGAGTCAAACCTCTCAATCATGGAGCGCTGGAACACCTGTATGTCCTGCTTTTCATGCTCTTCTAGCTGCTTCAGTCCATTTCCTCAGGGTTGAACATGACTGTAGGTCTGTCAAAATGCAGCACAGCCAATGGACTAACTGTCTTGCGTGACCTCTTACTAGGAGGCATGGCAACGGGAAGTGCTGTCATGGGATGCTTTCTGCTACTAGTGTTTGCCACACTAGTCTGCTGGTGCTGCTGCTTACTAGCAACTGCATGACCTTTCTGAGTCCGCACTTTGCGACTGCGTTTCAAGCCAGACTTGACAGGCTGTGCAACTGGCTGGAACTGGCTCATGATATCAGAGGAGGGTGCAATCAAAGGGTTGGCAAATCTCACATTCTTACACGGAACTTTGCCAAACTGTCCACATGACAAATCAGCACCACACAACACACCATTCTGCCCATCTGGCAGACCAGCACCACCAATATCACCATCCTGCCCATCTGGCAGAGCAGCACAAAACTGCCTATCTGGCAGACCACTATCACCAGCAACATCAGAATACTTCACATCCCTTTTCAAAACCCTACTGGGCTGGTCACGCTTAGAGAGCTTAACTAAGCTATTCAAACGCACAACCCTGCCTGAACCCTAGCGGTTCATGCCTGGGGGAAGACCCTGCTTCACATTCCTGATAGTGCAGGTGTTGGCAGTGTGACCATGTGCATAACAAATCCCGCATAACCCCTTCTCGAAGCAGAAGTTCTTGATCTCACGGGACCTGTGCACCTTCTTCCCATTCTTGTCTGTGTACGTGTATGGCTTGTCACTGCTACTGCCACCCGCATGACCCTCACCTTCACCACTGCCCCCACTACCTCCAGCACCGCGCTCCCTGCTACGGCTGCGGCTCGGCTCACGGCCCAAAGACCGCCTGGTCAAGTGATACTGGTGGGTAGAGCGCTTGCGGCTAGTTCTGCCGCCCAGCAGATCTCCAATGGCTGTGATGTGCTCTGCATGGGACACAGCAGTGTTCTTTTCGTGAGCATATTGATTCAGGGCATATCTGCGCATGTCAGTATACCGTGCCCATCTGGCACCAGTGGAAGGGTCATTGCAAATCACCTTAGCACATTCTGGCCTAGCGGTGGTAAGGAATCTGTGGATCTTCTCCCCATCTGCCATGTCTGGAATATAACTGCACAATGTGTCAAAGTTCTGCACATGTACACGCATGGCATTGTCTCCCTGCTGCAGCTTGTCTAGCTTGTATCTAGCAGCAATAGGATCATTGGCTGAGTCAAACCTCTCAATCATGGAGCGCTGGAACACCTGTATGTCCTGCTTTTCATGCTCTTCTAGCTGCTTCAGTCCATTTCCTCAGGGTTGAACATGACTGTAGGTCTGTCAAAATGCAGCACAGCCAATGGACTAACTGTCTTGCGTGACCTCTTACTAGGAGGCATGGCAACGGGAAGTGCTGTCATGGGATGCTTTCTGCTACTAGTGTTTGCCACACTAGTCTGCTGGTGCTGCTGCTTACTAGCAACTGCATGACCTTTCTGAGTCCGCACTTTGCGACTGCGTTTCAAGCCAGACTTGACAGGCTGTGCAACTGGCTGGAACTGGCTCATGATATCAGAGGAGGGTGCAATCAAAGGGTTGGCAAATCTCACATTCTTACACGGAACTTTGCCAAACTGTCCACATGACAAATCAGCACCACACAACACACCATTCTGCCCATCTGGCAGACCAGCACCACCAATATCACCATCCTGCCCATCTGGCAGAGCAGCACAAAACTGCCTATCTGGCAGACCACTATCACCAGCAACATCAGAATACTTCACATCCCTTTTCAAAACCCTACTGGGCTGGTCACGCTTAGAGAGCTTAACTAAGCTATTCAAACGCACAACCCTGCCTGAACCCTAGCGGTTCATGCCTGGGGGAAGACCCTGCTTCACATTCCTGATAGTGCAGGTGTTGGCAGTGTGACCATGTGCATAACAAATCCCGCATAACCCCTTCTCGAAGCAGAAGTTCTTGATCTCACGGGACCTGTGCACCTTCTTCCCATTCTTGTCTGTGTACGTGTATGGCTTGTCACTGCTACTGCCACCCGCATGACCCTCACCTTCACCACTGCCCCCACTACCTCCAGCACCGCGCTCCCTGCTACGGCTGCGGCTCGGCTCACGGCCCAAAGACCGCCTGGTCAAGTGATACTGGTGGGTAGAGCGCTTGCGGCTAGTTCTGCCGCCCAGCAGATCTCCAATGGCTGTGATGTGCTCTGCATGGGACACAGCAGTGTTCTTTTCGTGAGCATATTGATTCAGGGCATATCTGCGCATGTCAGTATACCGTGCCCATCTGGCACCAGTGGAAGGGTCATTGCAAATCACCTTAGCACATTCTGGCCTAGCGGTGGTAAGGAATCTGTGGATCTTCTCCCCATCTGCCATGTCTGGAATATAACTGCACAATGTGTCAAAGTTCTGCACATGTACACGCATGGCATTGTCTCCCTGCTGCAGCTTGTCTAGCTTGTATCTAGCAGCAATAGGATCATTGGCTGAGTCAAACCTCTCAATCATGGAGCGCTGGAACACCTGTATGTCCTGCTTTTCATGCTCTTCTAGCTGCTTCAGTCCATTTCCTCAGGGTTGAACATGACTGTAGGTCTGTCAAAATGCAGCACAGCCAATGGACTAACTGTCTTGCGTGACCTCTTACTAGGAGGCATGGCAACGGGAAGTGCTGTCATGGGATGCTTTCTGCTACTAGTGTTTGCCACACTAGTCTGCTGGTGCTGCTGCTTACTAGCAACTGCATGACCTTTCTGAGTCCGCACTTTGCGACTGCGTTTCAAGCCAGACTTGACAGGCTGTGCAACTGGCTGGAACTGGCTCATGATATCAGAGGAGGGTGCAATCAAAGGGTTGGCAAATCTCACATTCTTACACGGAACTTTGCCAAACTGTCCACATGACAAATCAGCACCACACAACACACCATTCTGCCCATCTGGCAGACCAGCACCACCAATATCACCATCCTGCCCATCTGGCAGAGCAGCACAAAACTGCCTATCTGGCAGACCACTATCACCAGCAACATCAGAATACTTCACATCCCTTTTCAAAACCCTACTGGGCTGGTCACGCTTAGAGAGCTTAACTAAGCTATTCAAACGCACAACCCTGCCTGAACCCTAGCGGTTCATGCCTGGGGGAAGACCCTGCTTCACATTCCTGATAGTGCAGGTGTTGGCAGTGTGACCATGTGCATAACAAATCCCGCATAACCCCTTCTCGAAGCAGAAGTTCTTGATCTCACGGGACCTGTGCACCTTCTTCCCATTCTTGTCTGTGTACGTGTATGGCTTGTCACTGCTACTGCCACCCGCATGACCCTCACCTTCACCACTGCCCCCACTACCTCCAGCACCGCGCTCCCTGCTACGGCTGCGGCTCGGCTCACGGCCCAAAGACCGCCTGGTCAAGTGATACTGGTGGGTAGAGCGCTTGCGGCTAGTTCTGCCGCCCAGCAGATCTCCAATGGCTGTGATGTGCTCTGCATGGGACACAGCAGTGTTCTTTTCGTGAGCATATTGATTCAGGGCATATCTGCGCATGTCAGTATACCGTGCCCATCTGGCACCAGTGGAAGGGTCATTGCAAATCACCTTAGCACATTCTGGCCTAGCGGTGGTAAGGAATCTGTGGATCTTCTCCCCATCTGCCATGTCTGGAATATAACTGCACAATGTGTCAAAGTTCTGCACATGTACACGCATGGCATTGTCTCCCTGCTGCAGCTTGTCTAGCTTGTATCTAGCAGCAATAGGATCATTGGCTGAGTCAAACCTCTCAATCATGGAGCGCTGGAACACCTGTATGTCCTGCTTTTCATGCTCTTCTAGCTGCTTCAGTCCATTTCCTCAGGGTTGAACATGACTGTAGGTCTGTCAAAATGCAGCACAGCCAATGGACTAACTGTCTTGCGTGACCTCTTACTAGGAGGCATGGCAACGGGAAGTGCTGTCATGGGATGCTTTCTGCTACTAGTGTTTGCCACACTAGTCTGCTGGTGCTGCTGCTTACTAGCAACTGCATGACCTTTCTGAGTCCGCACTTTGCGACTGCGTTTCAAGCCAGACTTGACAGGCTGTGCAACTGGCTGGAACTGGCTCATGATATCAGAGGAGGGTGCAATCAAAGGGTTGGCAAATCTCACATTCTTACACGGAACTTTGCCAAACTGTCCACATGACAAATCAGCACCACACAACACACCATTCTGCCCATCTGGCAGACCAGCACCACCAATATCACCATCCTGCCCATCTGGCAGAGCAGCACAAAACTGCCTATCTGGCAGACCACTATCACCAGCAACATCAGAATACTTCACATCCCTTTTCAAAACCCTACTGGGCTGGTCACGCTTAGAGAGCTTAACTAAGCTATTCAAACGCACAACCCTGCCTGAACCCTAGCGGTTCATGCCTGGGGGAAGACCCTGCTTCACATTCCTGATAGTGCAGGTGTTGGCAGTGTGACCATGTGCATAACAAATCCCGCATAACCCCTTCTCGAAGCAGAAGTTCTTGATCTCACGGGACCTGTGCACCTTCTTCCCATTCTTGTCTGTGTACGTGTATGGCTTGTCACTGCTACTGCCACCCGCATGACCCTCACCTTCACCACTGCCCCCACTACCTCCAGCACCGCGCTCCCTGCTACGGCTGCGGCTCGGCTCACGGCCCAAAGACCGCCTGGTCAAGTGATACTGGTGGGTAGAGCGCTTGCGGCTAGTTCTGCCGCCCAGCAGATCTCCAATGGCTGTGATGTGCTCTGCATGGGACACAGCAGTGTTCTTTTCGTGAGCATATTGATTCAGGGCATATCTGCGCATGTCAGTATACCGTGCCCATCTGGCACCAGTGGAAGGGTCATTGCAAATCACCTTAGCACATTCTGGCCTAGCGGTGGTAAGGAATCTGTGGATCTTCTCCCCATCTGCCATGTCTGGAATATAACTGCACAATGTGTCAAAGTTCTGCACATGTACACGCATGGCATTGTCTCCCTGCTGCAGCTTGTCTAGCTTGTATCTAGCAGCAATAGGATCATTGGCTGAGTCAAACCTCTCAATCATGGAGCGCTGGAACACCTGTATGTCCTGCTTTTCATGCTCTTCTAGCTGCTTCAGTCCATTTCCTCAGGGTTGAACATGACTGTAGGTCTGTCAAAATGCAGCACAGCCAATGGACTAACTGTCTTGCGTGACCTCTTACTAGGAGGCATGGCAACGGGAAGTGCTGTCATGGGATGCTTTCTGCTACTAGTGTTTGCCACACTAGTCTGCTGGTGCTGCTGCTTACTAGCAACTGCATGACCTTTCTGAGTCCGCACTTTGCGACTGCGTTTCAAGCCAGACTTGACAGGCTGTGCAACTGGCTGGAACTGGCTCATGATATCAGAGGAGGGTGCAATCAAAGGGTTGGCAAATCTCACATTCTTACACGGAACTTTGCCAAACTGTCCACATGACAAATCAGCACCACACAACACACCATTCTGCCCATCTGGCAGACCAGCACCACCAATATCACCATCCTGCCCATCTGGCAGAGCAGCACAAAACTGCCTATCTGGCAGACCACTATCACCAGCAACATCAGAATACTTCACATCCCTTTTCAAAACCCTACTGGGCTGGTCACGCTTAGAGAGCTTAACTAAGCTATTCAAACGCACAACCCTGCCTGAACCCTAGCGGTTCATGCCTGGGGGAAGACCCTGCTTCACATTCCTGATAGTGCAGGTGTTGGCAGTGTGACCATGTGCATAACAAATCCCGCATAACCCCTTCTCGAAGCAGAAGTTCTTGATCTCACGGGACCTGTGCACCTTCTTCCCATTCTTGTCTGTGTACGTGTATGGCTTGTCACTGCTACTGCCACCCGCATGACCCTCACCTTCACCACTGCCCCCACTACCTCCAGCACCGCGCTCCCTGCTACGGCTGCGGCTCGGCTCACGGCCCAAAGACCGCCTGGTCAAGTGATACTGGTGGGTAGAGCGCTTGCGGCTAGTTCTGCCGCCCAGCAGATCTCCAATGGCTGTGATGTGCTCTGCATGGGACACAGCAGTGTTCTTTTCGTGAGCATATTGATTCAGGGCATATCTGCGCATGTCAGTATACCGTGCCCATCTGGCACCAGTGGAAGGGTCATTGCAAATCACCTTAGCACATTCTGGCCTAGCGGTGGTAAGGAATCTGTGGATCTTCTCCCCATCTGCCATGTCTGGAATATAACTGCACAATGTGTCAAAGTTCTGCACATGTACACGCATGGCATTGTCTCCCTGCTGCAGCTTGTCTAGCTTGTATCTAGCAGCAATAGGATCATTGGCTGAGTCAAACCTCTCAATCATGGAGCGCTGGAACACCTGTATGTCCTGCTTTTCATGCTCTTCTAGCTGCTTCAGTCCATTTCCTCAGGGTTGAACATGACTGTAGGTCTGTCAAAATGCAGCACAGCCAA
>OY744511.1:3152905-3241926 GCA_963556185.1 Pseudopediastrum boryanum | reverse complement strand
GAGAGGTCGATCCCAAGCTGTGTGGCAGACCTCAGACCTTTGATGGGAAGGTTGTAGACCTTACATCCCATTGGGAAAAAAGGGAAATAAGGATCTGTCGGGCCCGAGCCCACATCAGCCTATTTATACTGATGCATGGCTGCCGACATACCCTCTGTCTGAGGGCGCAGGGCCTCATGTCGTTCTCTTCTTTCTGGACTGTTCTGTCACTAGTTACCGGCTCACTAGACGGTTCTGTCTGTCTGACACAGAGTCTGCCGTTGTAGAATCGAAGCATCGAGAGTCTTCCATGGACACCGTGTCCTTCTGGACAGCGTGTCCTGTGTTGTGCTAGCGGCCAGAGCCTCATGCTCTGTGTCATGTCTGTCTCGTGGGTAACATGGGAGCGTAGGGACGCTACACTCTCCCCCCCCTAATTGGCGATCGCCCCGATCGCCGCCACGCTGTAATGGCAGTTTCGGTGACATCTTGTTCATCACACCATTGATCCCATTCGGAACCATAGCCTGTGAACCTAACTAGGTACTGTTTCTGTCTCTTCCTGCCTCTACCTCTGCTGACATCTCTTTCTTTTAAGATGCAGTCAATAGGACACCACTCCTCATCATTAAAGACGATGGCTGGTGGTGGAGGCTGATATCTGCCGCCATCTGCAGCTTCTCTGTATTTCTGTAACAAGCTTACATGGAAAACAGGATGCATCTTCATGCAATCTGGCAACTTCAGCTTATAGGATGTGCTGCCAACTTGCTGCAACACCTCAAAAGGACCCACATACTTAGGCATCAGCTTCTGCGTACCTGGGGTCTTTAACTTGATGTTCTTGGTGCTGAGCATCACCTTGTCGCCAACAGCAAACTGCACATCTCTGCGACTCTTGTCGGCATAAGCCTTCTGTCTTTGCTGAGCTGCTTCAAGCATCTTCTTGGCCTTCTTGACGATGCTGTCCATCGTCTCAGCCAGCTCAACCGCACTGGGTACGCGCTCATGCTGTAAGGGCTTGGGCGTGTTGGGAGTCCTGGGATGGAAACCATAGTTTGCAAAGAAAGGAGTGATTCATGTACTCTCCTGCTTGGAATTGTTGTAAGCAAACTCTGCTAGACTAAGCCACTTGTCCCAATCACTCTGATCTGGCCCTACATAAGCACGCAGATACTCTTCGAGTATCCTATTGAGCCTTTCTGCGCCGCCATCTGTTTCTGGATGGAAAGCAGTTGACATCTTGTGCTTTGTGCCAAGCAGCTGTGTCAACCTTTGCCAGAATTCTGATTTGAATCTGGCATCTCTGTCTGAGATGATCTCAAGTGGAAACCCATGCAGCTTGTATACATGGTCCACAAACAACTGTGCTGTGTCCAAAGCTCCTGTGTCTTTTGTGCAAGGGATGAAATGCGCCATCTTTGTAAGCCTATCTAACACAACATAAATGGCATCATGTCCTTTTTCTGTGCAAGGCAGCCCTGTGATGAAGTCCATAGACACTGAGTGCCACCTTCCGACTGGAATGTTCAAAGGACTCAGGGAACCAGCCTTCTTCTGATTGGAAGCTTTGTTTCTTTGACATGCAGCACATGTAGTGACATATTCAGTCACATCTTTCTTCATGCCAGGCCACCAATAATCTCTGCGGAGCAAATCCAAGGTCTTTGCTATACCTTTATGCCCGCCGTATGGTGAATCATGGCATTCTGCAATGCACTTCGATCTAAGTGCCTGGGGCAGCACAACTAGGTGCCCTTTATACCATACACCTGAGGGGTCCGGCCTCAAGTCCTTGGTATTCTGTTTGTTAGTGAACCAAGCATCTGAGCTGGTGGCTGCTATGATTTCTGCTTCCCATTCTGGGGACTGAGGCACTATCTGCCTGCGATCTTTGGCCTTTCGCTTACCTACTGTAGCAGCAGCAAGCACAGGTCCATCTGTCCCATGGCTGGCTCGGCTCAGAGCATCTGCGACTGCATTCAATTTGCCAGGAACATGGTCAATCTTGAGGTCAAACCTCTCCAGAAATTCTAGCCACCGCGCCTGCCTAGGCGAAAAATCATGTTTGTTCTGGAAAAAGCTCAGTGCTTTGTGATCACACTTGATTCTGAAGTCAGCGCCCTCTAGATAGCATTTCCAAACCCTTAGAGCATGCACAATCGCGAGTAACTCCCTGTCTGTGGTATGGTAGTTACGTTCTGCACTACTAAATTTCCTAGATTCATAGGCAACAGGATGTCCATTCTGCATAAGGACGGCTCCTACTGCACTATCGGATGCATCTGTCCAAACTTCCAGCTCATATGGCTTGTCGAAGTCTGGGATGGCCAAAACAGGAGCATTGATTAATGCTTTCTTCAATGCTGCAAAGCTGTCATCACATGCAGCTGTCCATTTGCAGCCATCTTTCTGCAGCAATCTGTTCAAGGGTGCGGCTTTGATAGAGTAGTCCTTGATAAAGCGTCTGAAGTAGTTTGTCAGACCAAGGAACGATCTTACATCATGCACATTCTGAGGCTTCGGCCAATTCTGTACAATCTGTACTTTCTTTGGGTCTGGCCGGAGTCCTCCCCTGCCAACAATGTGCCCTAGGTACTCTACCTCTGGCAGATTGAACTTACATTTCTGGATGTTGGCAAAGAGCTTGGCATCTTTGAGAATCTGTAGCACCTGCCGTAGATGCTGCTTGTGTTCTTCGGGAGACCTGCTGGCCACAAGAATGTCATCCAGGTATATGAAGACAGACTTGCCAATCATATTCCTGAACAGCTTGTTCATAGTGGATTGGAAAGCTCCAGGTGCATTAGAAATACCTTGTGGGAGCACGGTCCACTGAAAGTGACCTATTCCAGGCACTGTAAAAGCTGTCTTTTCTTTGTCACTGCTGTGCGAGAGTCCCAGCTGATGATAGCCTCCAGAAAGATCTATTAGGCTTGTGACTGTGACTCCATGCAGCGAATCCAGCAGCTCTTGAATGTTGTTCAGTGGGCTCCTGGACTTGATGCAGATCTTGTTCAAAGCTCTATAGTCTAGAACCATCCGAAGATTGATTCCATCTTTCTTCTTTACAAACAGTATGGGAGCACTGTAAGGAGATGTGGAAGGCTCAATCATGCCTTTCTCCAACAGTTCTTTGACTCGCGAGGTAACTTCTTTGCGTTCAGCAGGCGTCAGCCTGTAGGATTTTCTGAACGGAGGCGCTGCACCGGCAACTGTCGGTAAGACTTCATAGTCAATCATGGTCGGTTCCTTTATCTTAGGCAATCCGTCTACAAAGACCGAGTCTTTGAACTCGTCCAAAAGAGCATGCAGCTCGTCGTCAGGGATAAGGTCTGTCTTATCCATGACCTTGATCTTTGTGTGAGCTGAATCTGTCTGCTCTATCTGCACCATGAAGCAAGAAGCTCCTTTGCGCACTGCTCTCTTCAGCTGTAAAGCCGAAAGCATGATGCTTTCAACGGGCTGGTGACCCATTGTAACTCTTGAGGCAGTACTGGGCACTGGGAGGGTGACGCGATGCTCGCCTTTCATCGCTGTTACCGAAGCTGTTCCTTCATTGAAGCTGATCTGTATCTTGTTCTTGTGCATGAAGTCCATGCCCAGCAACATGTCATACTGGGGTGCTAAATCTAGCACGTAGCAATCCACCATGGTGCATAAGTTGCCTGACTGGAACCGTACTTTACATCTGCCTTTAGCTCGGGCTGTGGAACCGTCTGCTAAAGAAATCACATCTGTACAGGGGCTAACATGCAACTGATGTTCATTGGCGAAGGCTGTCCGTAAGAAACAGTGGCTAGCACCGCAATCTAGGGTGCCCTTCGCTTCTGCCCCGGAGAGCTTGCATTTGACTACAACACCGTCGGTGGAGTCACGGAGCTCTCGACTGGACTGACTAGTGACGTAAGTCTGTTTCAGGGTCCTTGGTGGGTCGTAATAGACTGCCATAGGCCAAGGGACGCCTTCTTGCAAAGGACTGACTGTGCCATCTTCATTCCGACTGGAATACAAGCATGTTCCGACTGGATACTCTGCTATCTTCTGCATACCATGCAACAGTCTGTTGACTGGATGGTTAGGCATGACTGGCACGACAATCAGAGCAGTGGTGCTGCCAGCTGCTTTGTCCTTGCAATCTTTGTAGTGGCTGATAAAGCTGCACAACTGTTTGAAGGGTGCATTGAGCCACACATGCTCGCCTGAGCAATCAAAGTCCAAGAAGCTGTTCATAGGGCTGCAGTATCTGGGATGCTGCTTATTGCTGCCACTGTCATGGGCACAAGCATCCAATGTAATAGACTTACTAGTCAATTCCTGCAATCTGCTGCATTCCTCAGGGTTGAACATGACTGTAGGTCTGTCAAAATGCAGCACAGCCAATGGACTAACTGTCTTGCGTGACCTCTTACTAGGAGGCATGGCAACGGGAAGTGCTGTCATGGGATGCTTTCTGCTACTAGTGTTTGCCACACTAGTCTGCTGGTGCTGCTGCTTACTAGCAACTGCATGACCTTTCTGAGTCCGCACTTTGCGACTGCGTTTCAAGCCAGACTTGACAGGCTGTGCAACTGGCTGGAACTGGCTCATGATATCAGAGGAGGGTGCAATCAAAGGGTTGGCAAATCTCACATTCTTACACGGAACTTTGCCAAACTGTCCACATGACAAATCAGCACCACACAACACACCATTCTGCCCATCTGGCAGACCAGCACCACCAATATCACCATCCTGCCCATCTGGCAGAGCAGCACAAAACTGCCTATCTGGCAGACCACTATCACCAGCAACATCAGAATACTTCACATCCCTTTTCAAAACCCTACTGGGCTGGTCACGCTTAGAGAGCTTAACTAAGCTATTCAAACGCACAACCCTGCCTGAACCCTAGCGGTTCATGCCTGGGGGAAGACCCTGCTTCACATTCCTGATAGTGCAGGTGTTGGCAGTGTGACCATGTGCATAACAAATCCCGCATAACCCCTTCTCGAAGCAGAAGTTCTTGATCTCACGGGACCTGTGCACCTTCTTCCCATTCTTGTCTGTGTACGTGTATGGCTTGTCACTGCTACTGCCACCCGCATGACCCTCACCTTCACCACTGCCCCCACTACCTCCAGCACCGCGCTCCCTGCTACGGCTGCGGCTCGGCTCACGGCCCAAAGACCGCCTGGTCAAGTGATACTGGTGGGTAGAGCGCTTGCGGCTAGTTCTGCCGCCCAGCAGATCTCCAATGGCTGTGATGTGCTCTGCATGGGACACAGCAGTGTTCTTTTCGTGAGCATATTGATTCAGGGCATATCTGCGCATGTCAGTATACCGTGCCCATCTGGCACCAGTGGAAGGGTCATTGCAAATCACCTTAGCACATTCTGGCCTAGCGGTGGTAAGGAATCTGTGGATCTTCTCCCCATCTGCCATGTCTGGAATATAACTGCACAATGTGTCAAAGTTCTGCACATGTACACGCATGGCATTGTCTCCCTGCTGCAGCTTGTCTAGCTTGTATCTAGCAGCAATAGGATCATTGGCTGAGTCAAACCTCTCAATCATGGAGCGCTGGAACACCTGTATGTCCTGCTTTTCATGCTCTTCTAGCTGCTTCAGTCCATTTCCTCAGGGTTGAACATGACTGTAGGTCTGTCAAAATGCAGCACAGCCAATGGACTAACTGTCTTGCGTGACCTCTTACTAGGAGGCATGGCAACGGGAAGTGCTGTCATGGGATGCTTTCTGCTACTAGTGTTTGCCACACTAGTCTGCTGGTGCTGCTGCTTACTAGCAACTGCATGACCTTTCTGAGTCCGCACTTTGCGACTGCGTTTCAAGCCAGACTTGACAGGCTGTGCAACTGGCTGGAACTGGCTCATGATATCAGAGGAGGGTGCAATCAAAGGGTTGGCAAATCTCACATTCTTACACGGAACTTTGCCAAACTGTCCACATGACAAATCAGCACCACACAACACACCATTCTGCCCATCTGGCAGACCAGCACCACCAATATCACCATCCTGCCCATCTGGCAGAGCAGCACAAAACTGCCTATCTGGCAGACCACTATCACCAGCAACATCAGAATACTTCACATCCCTTTTCAAAACCCTACTGGGCTGGTCACGCTTAGAGAGCTTAACTAAGCTATTCAAACGCACAACCCTGCCTGAACCCTAGCGGTTCATGCCTGGGGGAAGACCCTGCTTCACATTCCTGATAGTGCAGGTGTTGGCAGTGTGACCATGTGCATAACAAATCCCGCGTAACCCCTTCTCGAAGCAGAAGTTCTTGATCTCACGGGACCTGTGCACCTTCTTCCCATTCTTGTCTGTGTACGTGTATGGCTTGTCACTGCTACTGCCACCCGCATGACCCTCACCTTCACCACTGCCCCCACTACCTCCAGCACCGCGCTCCCTGCTACGGCTGCGGCTCGGCTCACGGCCCAAAGACCGCCTGGTCAAGTGATACTGGTGGGTAGAGCGCTTGCGGCTAGTTCTGCCGCCCAGCAGATCTCCAATGGCTGTGATGTGCTCTGCATGGGACACAGCAGTGTTCTTTTCGTGAGCATATTGATTCAGGGCATATCTGCGCATGTCAGTATACCGTGCCCATTTGGCACCAGTGGAAGGGTCATTGCAAATCACCTTAGCACATTCTGGCCTAGCGGTGGTAAGGAATCTGTGGATCTTCTCCCCATCTGCCATGTCTGGAATATAACTGCACAATGTGTCAAAGTTCTGCACATGTACACGCATGGCATTGTCTCCCTGCTGCAGCTTGTCTAGCTTGTATCTAGCAGCAATAGGATCATTGGCTGAGTCAAACCTCTCAATCATGGAGCGCTGGAACACCTGTATGACCTGCTTTTCATGCTCTTCTAGCTGCTTCAGTCTGAAGTGCCAATATCTGAGAGCTTCACCCTTCAAGTAAGTGGCTGCAGTACCAACTTGGCAGTAATCAGGGATCCTATCAGCCATCAGGTCAAAGTACAGCTCCAGATTCATCAGCCAATCTCTCACATTGGAAACCTTCCCATCAAAGGTCTGAGGTCTGCCACACAGCTTGGGATCGACCTCTCGCTTGCGCTTACCTAGGATAGCTTCTTCTTTGTCCTGAAGCTCGGACACAGTGGCCTTGGCCCTGCTGAGCTCATGTTCGTTGTCAGACAGGATGGCCTTGAGCTCCCGGTTCTCGCCCTTGTAGTGGTCCACTCTTTCTTCCAGGGACTCCAAGCGGCCACGCAGCACAGCATTCTCATCATGGAGATTGTGGAGCTGCACGCGCTGGGAGCTGATCTTCTCGAGCAGAGACTTTGTCTGGTCTGCACGGACAGCAATGAAAGGTGTCTTATCTACCTTGTTAGTGACCTGGAACAGCTCCAGTCCGTGCTTCTGCAATCTTTCCTCGAAGGTCATATGCCTGTAGGGTTCAGACTTGACACTGCTGATGCCAGTGTATGAGTACTCACCAGGCTTCGCCTTCTCTGCGTCATCATCTGACCCATCTTTGCCAGCCACTGCTGTCTTGTAGGTCTTGGTCTTGATACGAATAGGGGCCAGCTGCTTGGCCTTCTTAGGGGCATCTGCTGCAGCTGGGGACTTCCCGGATCTGGGAGAGTCCAATCTGTCAGAACTGTTTTCAACAGTATCACCACGCAACTCAGTGGGCATCTCGTGGCTGCGCGGGGTGTCAGATTGTGTAAACTCAGGGTCCTGGTCTTCGTAGTCGATGGACACAACGTCTCCGTCAACCGCGAGACCAGAAAGCAAAGGCTCCTCGCCCCGACCGGCGCGAGTGTTTGTCATGAATCAGAGTAGCGTTGTCAGTGGAAGCGTTTGTCCTCGAATCTTAAAGCGTAGAAACCAGTGAAGTGACCAAGCACTTGTAGACCTTACATCCCATTGGGAAAAAAGGGAAATAAGGATCTGTCGGGCCCGAGCCCACATCAGCCTATTTATACTGATGCATGGCTGCCGACATACCCTCTGTCTGAGGGCGCAGGGCCTCATGTCGTTCTCTTCTTTCTGGACTGTTCTGTCACTAGTTACCGGCTCACTAGACGGTTCTGTCTGTCTGACACAGAGTCTGCCGTTGTAGAATCGAAGCATCGAGAGTCTTCCATGGACACCGTGTCCTTCTGGACAGCGTGTCCTGTGTTGTGCTAGCGGCCAGAGCCTCATGCTCTGTGTCATGTCTGTCTCGTGGGTAACATGGGAGCGTAGGGACGCTACATAGGCAAATGAGGTCCAATTGTAGCGAAGGGGAGGCGTAGCCGGGAGGTCCTTTTGTACCTTGTCCAGCAGGAACTGAGCAGTGTCCTGCTGGTTGGTGCTTAGGTAGAGTGGGAAGACATCATTATCAGCTTCCGTTCAACTATCAGAGCGGGTACGGTGTTTGAAGCGGTTAGGTAATCCAAGAAGGCGCAATTGGGACGGGGTGAAGTGTTGGCGTGAGGTTGTTGTTGAGGCCACTGGCGACAAGGGCCGAAAAGTGTTAAGAGGAGGTAATCGGACACGAGAGGGTAGGGTATCCTGCAGTGCTTGGTGAAATTCAGCTAGAAAATATGGTGTAACTTCAGGGTCTTCATGATCATAATAGCGGCGGAAGCCTGCTTTGTTGCCGGTAAGAATGATGTTTACATCCCACTTTGGGTTGGCAGCGTATGTGTCATTCGTGCCTTCATATGATGTAGGGCGAACAAACCGGAAGTAGCGTGAAGGAATTTGTAGTAAGTGGAGGCAATAGTCGGGGAACTCCCGAACCCATGTCATGTAGGATGTACTGCTGCGGTCTGTCCATGCTGGCAGGATATGAGCACAGAGAACTGGTTGGTCGGAGTGGAGGCAAGAATCAATGGCATATGCCATGTTACGATTGAGGCTGTCATCTTCATACTCAGGGTTGTTGACACTACTCCCAGTCCAAGCATAGCGAAATGAGTCCCATTGAGCCCCAAAAAGCTGATCTCTTTCATGCGCCGACCAGTATTGAGAGAAGACTCGATTGAATTTTAAGGGACTGGCAAACCGTTCTTTGGTGGCATACGTCAAGGAGCTGAGGATGTTGTAGATGCTTGGAGGAGTGCTCCAATTGTTTTTGTGCTTGACCAAGTGGGCGCCAAAGGAAGTCGTGGCTGAAGCGTCTTCAGCATATCGAGTAAGTAGCTTATAAACCTCTTCTGCAAATGTGGTTGCACCGAGGCGTAGAAATAGCTGAGGTTTTTTGCGAAGGGTTCTGACATAGGCAGCATAGAGGATTGCCAAACGTTCGGGTTGAAGTGTGTGAGTGCAATGGCCATCAGGAGTGTAGATGCATGCTAAAGTATGAGTGGCAGTGGTATGATTAAGGCGCAGTAAGACATCTCTGATATAGACTTCAAAGCATTGGGTTGCCTGTATGTCAGTGTGAGGGTTAATAGGTGCTGTGGAAATGCATAGTTTGGCCCTTTCTGGTGCTCCCACAGTGATGTCATAGCGGGGGGACTCCATGCGGTCATGGTCCGGGAAGATGTGGGTGGGGGTAAGAGATTGAATATTAGAAGGTATGAAGCACCAGTAACGTTCTAGTGTGTCCCTAGTTTCAATGGAGGGACACCATTGTACCCAGTAGTGCTGGAGAAGCGGAGGTATCTGAGCCGGCGAAGAATACTCTGCTACTTGGCATGCAGGGCAGTACCATGGGGAGTGGTCCGCCATTGCTGCTTTTGCTTGCCTTCGGTGGGCCATAGGGAGGCAAGGGAGATGATAAAGGGCTTCGCCCCAAGATGGCTGGCCCCGGTTATGGTGTTGGTTTTGTGCAGCATGCCTAACAATTTGTGCAGCCTACTAAGTGAGTGCAGTCAAAACTAGTGTTGAAGACCAAGTGAAGAAGTTCTAAAGAAGGCACCACGCACGCGGCGCGGCCGTGGTGGGAAAGCTGTCAATAGTATCTGCTGCAAAAGTATGTCTTACTTTGTCCAGAGTCATGTGCGTAGTATGTGTAGTGGCTGCTGTTTGTTTGTTACCAACTATTGCTTGCACCCGGGCTTACAAGCCCTCCTTGCTTTCTCAAGTAGGAGGGAGGCTCTTACCCCCATTGGGGCAGTGGAGGTTTTGGGTGATTTTGACCTAGCTGCTGGACCTCATGTTTAGGCATGCATATATTGTCATACATGTCGAAGTTTACCCGTATTCTGTTCCACCTCGCTGCTCTTTGTGACAGCTTGAGGTGCGGGGCCTATGGCACTTATTGCTATGGCATATCATGAAATGTAGTAATAATAGTGGCTGCTGCATTGGTGTGGAGTTGGTAGTATCAACGGGACTTTCCACCGGCAGCTAGTAAGTGCTGCGCCTGCCTTTGCTTTTAGTTGGGAAACAGCTGGTGATGGCCACATAGACTGCTACGTTTGTTTGAATAGTGTACATAGCATTAGCTGGCCAGCTTGTGAAGGGGAGGATCGGAGAAGCAGGGCTATGCGGAGTTTGCTGAAAGATGCAAAGCAATGTATACATGTCCCTGACAACGAAGTAGTAAATCGGCGACTGTCAAAGCTGCAAATATCGGCTCTGAGTGCGAGAGCATATTTTACCAGAGAATGCTAATGCAATGCTAAAGGGATGCTCTGAGCCTAGGTCGAAGAGGGTGGCTGGGCAAGGTCCAGGCTCGTGCGTGAAAGCGTGAACTGATGCAGAAAAGCGATGCTTCCTGTCGTGCATGCCTCATACATGCAGCATTAGCAAGGCTTACCGTTGGAGTAACCTTCCTCTGCTGCTAAGACAGGCCGCGTGCCCTGCTCGCTCCCGCATCGAAACTCCCCAGACCCGGCACGGTACAGTGAGCATGGATCTTTGCCAAGGCCCATGGTGGTAACCCGAACACTGCTTTCACGCCTTACATGCTCCCCAGCCAAATGTGTGCAGGGTTTCTAGCAAGCCGGGACCTTCCTGCTCCGTCAGGAACGGCGATCGCAGCCTGTTTGTAGGAGCTTCAAGCGGCAAGCAGGCACATATCCTCGTATAGTGCATGCTAGTAGCGTGACAGTGCATGGTAAGGTTGAGGCTGTACAGCTCGTTGTGACCGGCTAATGTGTTCGACAGAGCTCGACAGGCGATGAGTCTGACACAAGACCCACGGAGCCGTTTGGTGTGCTGCGAACTTCAGACAAGAAAGAAGAGCCCTGCTTTGCCAGCAAAGGCGTGCTTGGGTAAGACAAGGGCAAGGCAGAGGCGCTGGCCCCTCGCCCACGAAAGTTGGCAGTTGGCAGTGGAGATGACTAATCCAGGTCATTCGCCGCTCGGTATTCCGCTGCAAGCGCGTATGCGACGCTATAGCTTGCCCCTACCGGGGCCAGCCAATAACTGCGAGAGCATGCATCACAGAGGATCACGGTTTCTGCTGGAGTCAGCGTGGACCCTGGGTTGAGCGAGGTGCGCCCGCGGGCCGCAACATTCTGTGGCAGTAGTCCGTTCAGCAGCTACTTCGTTGGGTGTAGCAAGAGTTTGGGTGCTGATCTGGTAACCCAAAAGGAAAGTGTGTATATTGATTAACCAACCTTGCATGAGTATGGGCTGCCACTGCACTGCATACTGCATGTCGTCAGCGTACGGGCGTAGGGGGACGGCTGGGACTAGTAAGGGGAACTGGGACGGAAGTGCAGTGATATTTTTAGTTACAGTGGCATCACGAAGGTCCCAGATCATAGCACACAAGGTCCCAAACATTGGTATCACTCCCAGCTTGCAATGACATGTCTGCCTGACGCCCGCAGCCGCTTCACGTGAATTAACTCGTACAATGGAGATAGCAAGGCCCAGCAGTGTAAGATACAAGTTTTAAAGCATTTTCAGGCACGTGCTCAGCTATACATGCTGCTTCTCCAGTACCGTGGGCCTTACACCTGGCATCATCATACCACTTTACCCCTCCGCAACCTGCCATCCATCTGATAGAACATAACATAACAACATAGAAAACATTCAAACAGTGACCCTATGCTACGTGCAGCGTTTTCAGAGAACCTCGAGTTGTCGATTGTTGCTGGACATGGACGGCTGTGGTCTGCTGAGATGATGATGTCGTGACACATATCCGCAGCAACATTATGGAAAGGCGCTCCTGGATCGACGCATGGCTCTCTGTTCTGCTCGCGCTAGCCGCGCCCAAACAGGAGTGCTCTCTGATCTTCTCCACCGGCTTCCGATATGCTGCTTCTTACGTACACAGGTGCGCAGCCCGACCTTGTGCAGGGTCTGAGAGGTTTCATGCCTTAGATCTTACAGATGTATGCAGCATGGAATATCTGATGCCATCATGCCCGCATAGCTCAACGAGCATCTGACGAGAAGAACATGGGACTGTCGCAGGGCCCTTGCCCTGGCGAGGAACCAAATGCAAGATCGCAATAGGCAAGCGAAACAACTAGACAAGCTGAATTCTCAGCTTGTACACAGATAAATACACACGACATGAATACATGTTTGCCCGCGAAGGACACACTAATAGGTCACTGGTTGAGTGACACCTCAACCAAGTCAAGCGGAGCACAACTGTCAACGAAGCCATACATGTGCGACAGCTGTCGTGACACATATCCGCAGCAACACACAACCGCTGCTGGTAATGATGCATAGACTGTACATGCGCTGATCCACATCCACCCCCCCCCCCCCCCCACCATCAATGCCGGTCTGAAAGGGAACATGCCACATGACGATATAATGAGTACTGAAGACATGCATTGATGTTTGCAATATGTGGGGAAGTGCATGATCCAAAGACTGGCACAACTACCATCAGTCTTCCACACATAGAGGAATGAACCAAGCAAAGAGTGCTCAGTCAATGTCAATATGAGCCTGTGTCTCGCTCCAAACAATCCACAAATCCACCCTCAGGTATGCTGCTAGTGTTGCCTCCATCCCAGATATCATCAGCTAGGCCCCCAATGCCAACCTCTCAACAAGGGCACAATCATGCTTGTTCAATTGAAGCATCTCCTTCAAATACTTGGTCCCGTAAACTGTGGGACATCGGTGCTCCCCGACAGGTGTCACGTGTTACTGGCCGGCATGGGTGGTTTCTCCACTGCTCATGCATCCTACCAGTTATAACGCTACAAACCACAAGCATTCGGGACATGTTCCACCACCATGTCCTCACTAATCCCTGAATGGGCTCGGCTGCCTTATCTACCACCTGCTCTCTGCAGCATTGAGCAAGAGTGATTGCCATCAAGCCTCCGAGATAGATTCAACACTTCTGCTGCTGCTCAACCCTGAAAATGTCCATGTGAAATGCAAGCAACAAGTCACGTACTCACAAAGCCACTTCCCACAAAGCCACTTCCTGAGCCATCTTCACTCCTTGCACAGTCAGCTGCTCCAATCCCCAGGCAACATATAACTGATCCCCGAGTCTCATATCCATAGGATAGAATGGTTTGCTTATGGTGAGGTTCAGCCAAGCACAACCGCGGTAAGTCCTTATGGCTGGGGCCAATACCCCAAACAGTTTCCCTGCACAGCTTCCTCATGATTCCCTGCACAGCTTCCTCATAATCTCCATTCGATCCTTCTCGCTCTCAAGGGATGTGGCTGCATATCGCGCTGCTAGCTCCATGTCGCCAATACTCCGGAAGTTGGCATGCAGGAGACTGCCTGTCTCGCAGGGATGAAATACAGGCGCCCCCCCTGCCCGGAGACACCAGTGGTCTTGATGTTTATGGAAAGGCGCTCCTGGATCGACGCATGGCTCTCTGTTCTGCTCGCGCTAGCCGCGCCCAAACAGGAGTGCTCTCTGATCTTCTCCACCGGCTTCCGATATGCTGCTTCTTACGTACACAGGTGCGCAGCCCGACCTTGTGCAGGGTCTGAGAGGTTTCATGCCTTAGATCTTACAGATGTATGCAGCATGGAATATCTGATGCCATCATGCCCGCATAGCTCAACGAGCATCTGACGAGAAGAACATGGGACTGTCGCAGGGCCCTTGCCCTGGCGAGGAACCAAATGCAAGATCGCAATAGGCAAGCGAAACAACTAGACAAGCTGAATTCTCAGCTTGTACACAGATAAATACACACGACATGAATACATGTTTGCCCGCGAAGGACACACTAATAGGTCACTGGTTGAGTGACACCTCAACCAAGCAATCCAGGACGCTCACTTTCTCAACGTCACCCAGGCACTGCCCCAAATCACACCTAGATGGCAGAGGAATGAGAGCGCCTCCGCTTGGGAGATCCGAAGCATTAGCTTCTCTACTGCCTTGGCTGTTTCATCCCCTGCCCTGCCCCAACGCTGGATGACGGTTTTGCTTGGCCATATCCCCAATTCCGATCCCCTTGCTTGAGCCAGCTAGTTCCGAACATACAGGCTCAATTTGGCCCCACCAGGACCTTGGAAAGATAGTGGGCCTTCTTGGAATGCATACAAGGTGAGCCTTACCACGGGACAGCCCTCTGCCTAGGAGCACACAAGCCATGGCAGGTGCCTGGTCACCCGCCCAATGGGGTGGCGCAAGGGATAGGGAGACCCCTGCTGTGCATACCTGACCTCAATAATAGTTCAATGCGACAGCACCATGGGGCTAAAAGCAGTTGCATTGCCCACAAATGGCAGTTGTGTAACCAGGGTATCACTGGGGGTTTAGCTCGCGCTGATACACAACTGGAGGGGCGTCCGGAAGAGGGTTTTGTAAAACACCAGATCGAGCCCTTGCTTCTTCCGCGAACCCTGCTAATCCTCGTTGATCGTAGCAGCTGAAGTTCCGATTACACTAAGTCATTGTAAAAACACTCTTTCCTAAATTGAAGTCAAGCGGAGCACAACTGTCAACGAAGCCATACATGTGCGACAATGAAGTGTCTTAAAGATGTTGTTCCGGATTATGCTGAGAAGGTAACTTCTCTTGTGCTGAACATGTCAGTAACAGAAATTGAGCGTGTAGACACAGAAGTTGTCCTAGGCACTTGGGGTAGTAAGTGGACTGCTTGTTGGTGTGACCTTCCAGAGGATCCTAGGGTTGCATCCTCGGATCAGGTGTCGTATGCGACCTATTATACGTGGATGGCTGAGTGTGTTTCACAGCCTGCTAGGTATGTTGATCATGACCGTTGTATAAATCCAGAGCATCTTGCTGATCTCATGAGGTTTAGAGTGGGATCTCACTGGCTGAGTGTTGTGACTGGACGTTGGGCTGATGGTGGTACTGTGAGGGCACAGAGGTATTGTAGGAAATGCATGGCATATACCGTTGAGGATGAAAAGCATTTCATGCTGGAATGCCCTGCCTACCAGGAAATCAGATCGGAGTTTGGTGAGTTTGGTTGAGTTTGGTGAGTTTGGTGAGTTTTATTATTGTGAAGGTGATTTAAGGAAGCTTATGTGTCATCCAAAGCAGCATATGTTGGCGAAGCTGGTACATAAAATGCGTGTCTTCAGAGATGAAGATACTGAGTGGGTGTTTGATCTGCAGCTTGACAGATTTGAATCGAGTGAAGATGAAAGTTGTGGTAATGTTTCCTTAAATTTTTGTTTGTTTGTTTGTTTCTAGTGATGAGTATGAGAACGAATTAGTTGAAGTTGATGATATTAGTCAGTTTGGTTTTTTGGAAGCCCCTTGAGCCTCGTGTTGGCTCCGGGTTTTTCTTTTTTCAATTGTAACATTCAAACCGTGACCCTGGGACTACCACAATGCCGATAATCTGCTTAACTTGGCTTGAGACTTGTGGCTGCACTGGATCTATTTTGTCCTCCAACCCATCTGAAATGAGAACGTCCACACTAGTGGCAGAACACTGACGCTGCAATGGTGTCACATGAAGACGCCATCCTTTCCCTTGTGACTAGCCTTTGAGCATGATCAGTTGACCAGGCAGCACTGACAAGAAAGATGGGAGATTTAACGCATGCTGTGCAATGTCTGGGTCCCATGCCCAGACAGAACCTCCCTGGTGCAATTCCCATCTCTACAGACAAGCCGGGGGAATATGCCAGGGCCTGTGAATTGGTTCAAAGTCCATTTGCCCTGATGTCCATAAGAGAACCCAAACTCAAGCATACGCTCTGTAGGCATAAACATGCCTAGAGTGAAGGTGTGCACTGGTGCATCCCCCCAACGGAACTTGTGGGCACCGTGTAGGTGCTCCAAGAAGCCTAACCAACCTTGGATGTGAGGTTGTAACCACCAAGAGAGCTTGGTTACGAAGAAGTTATTATACACAATTCGTCTGTTCCACCCTTCACTTGACAAGCCAGCCATAGCAGCTGGATTGACCTGGCTAAGGAGGAATGTTGGATTCAATCCCTCGGCAACAACCCAGTATTTGCTGGCCTCTGCTAAACCACGCGCCACTTTTGCATCCTCCACATGCCACAAGCGGTAGCCATACAGAGCATCATGTTGCACCATGGCAGACACGATATTGTAAGGGATCGGCTCCGGGAACTCAGAGTCTGTGTCAACCCTTATAACCCATTCGTACCCCATGCCATACAGGACCTGAAAAACCTACGCATGCAGAGCAGGCAGGAAAAACAGCAATGGCAGTCAGTATATGCATTGTCTTTTATATGGAAGCAGGTGCATGTATATGTAAATGCATAGCTGCTTACCCTGGCATCGCATCTGCTGCTCCTAGCAGAGATGTGAAATGCAGGTGCAGGTTGATGCCAACCATATCTGCCACACATGGTTTTGTTCCAATTGCTGGGCTAACAGCAGAAAGAGCGCAGTATAGACCACGGCCTTTTCATTAGCCCCAACATGCATGTCCCGTAGCAGTCAGTCACAACGGGACTAGGGCAATAATGTGGGCCAGGTCGTGTGGCCAAGCACCTGCTTTTGCTCTGCACTCACCCTTCGACTATACCACCGACACATGCTGCGGTACCCTGGGCCATGATATCCAGTCTCGACAAACTCCCACGGGGCAAATCGGCGGTGCACAACCCAGTCACTCGACGCGATACACCGTACATGCGTTGTTGAGGGTCCGAGCTTCTGTTTAAGTTCGTCTATACTGTCCACAGACCAGTTGCCACTATAAAACAACACCAAGTCTACGTTATTGCTGATCCGCAGGTTCTGTAAACTCTCAAAAATGCCATCTTGTTTTCTAGGGACTGGTGGCAGAAGGGCTGTTATCGCAACTGTGCTATTACGCTCACGGCCAATATGATAGCATTCATCTGCGGAGTAAATGGAGTGTGTTTCCTTGAACGTTCTCCTGTTCCACTCCGAATTGCTGGCTGCGTGCCTAACAAGCAAGCTGCTCAAAAACAGAAAGGCACTGTAACCGTTGAAGAGTCCCATGTTGCTTGTCCGTTTGGGATCAGGAGATTTCAAGCTACAGCTACATATCTCGCTCATGGACCACTGGACAGTGTCACTCAGGATCCGGTGTCACTCAGGACCAGTGTCACTCAGGATCAGTGTCACTCAGGATCCGGTGTCACTCAGGATCAGTGTCACTCAGGATCAGTGTCCCTCAGGATCAGTGTCACTCAGGATCCGGTGTCACCGTTCGACGGTTCTTATACGGGCAAAACGAGGGGCTTGCTTTGGAGCGTGTTCGCGTAATGCACAACGTGATTGGCAGTACAGCGGTTTGAGCCTTTGATAGGTTACCATTTGCCCTCCCTGCATGCGCGGTCCCAGGCTGGGTTGAGCACAATCTGCTTCTCGGGGTCTCACCAAAGTCGATCAGCGCTCGAGCCTCGCCAAAGAAGCACCCTAGAATGCAGTTGCAGGACCCGGAAAATGCATGTAACCAAACCAAAGTGTGCTTTTGGATTGTATTAGCTGCTATACTGTGCGGCTGGGCATGGAGAATGCTTCTTGTGTGAAAGAACAAGCTTCGCAGTTCCATCGTTCAGGGAGCGGTCACCGGTTGGACCTTGAAGGTTGTACAGGCAAAAAACAGGGGTGCAGGCTAGGCGAAAAACGCAGGGTTCATGACAGGTACGGCACATACGAGCAAAGGGCATTTTGATACTGAGACCACCACCCCAAACCTATGAGATGTCTCCTAGATGATCGCCACAAATTACTAGCTGGCAGGAGGTCGGGCTGATCCAAAAACTTGCTGATGCGCTGCCAGTAACCTCTAGGTGGGGTCCGTTCTTTCTGAAAACATATATGCGCAACATATCGCTGTATTTGCCCCAGTTATGGCTATATATGAGCAACCACTCAGCAGTAGCTGGTGCATGTACCTTGTTGTTGCTGTGATACCAGTTGCATGGTCTGATATACAGCAGCGGTCAGTCTGTGGGCGCTAATGGATGGCAATTGCAATAGTGCGATGCATTGTGCGCGTTCTGCTGCTGTCAGACTGTAAGATGTGCCCTATCGGCGGCATATACTCTATGGAGAAGGAGCTTTCACCTTCGGATGTTGACTACTGATTGACTTCTGCTTCCCTTGCAGGCCATGAGTCATTCTGATGTGGTGCTTGGGCAGTGCTTGGATGATCAGCTGGTCAGCCTCGAAGATTTGACTATTCAGGAACAGCGCTATCAGACAGAGGTCCTTCAGGTGGCTCCAAGAAACAGCAAGGGCTATAAAACAAAGTTAATACCGGTTGCAGCGGTTCAGAAGCAGAACTCAACGCCCAAGGAACAGCGCTATCAGACAGAGGTCCTTCAGGTGGCTCCAAGAAACAGCAAGGGCGATAAAACAAAAATGATATCAGTTGCAGCGGTTCAGAAGCAGAAGTCAACCGCCAAGGAACAAGGCTATCAGACAGAGGTCCTTCAGGTGGCTCCAAGAAACAGCAAGGGCTTTAAAACAAAGTTGATACCAGTTGCAGCGGTTCAGAAGCAGAAGTCAACACCCAAGGAACAGCGCTATCAGACAGAGGCCCTTCAGGTGGCTCCAAGAAACAGCAAGGGCTATTGAAACAAAGTTGATACCAGTTGCAGCGGTTCAGAAGCAGAAGTCAGCGCCCAAAGAAGCTTCCAAAGCCTAGCCAGGTACTTGCTAAGGAGCTTTCAAAGAGTGCATGAGCGTGCTAGGGTGTTCATTGAGAGGGGGTAGAGAGAAGCAGCTGCTGAGCTACTGCGGTTGGGGACCTCTCAGCTCGTGCAGTGCAATCTTACCATTTCGGACATAGCTGGCTACCCTAAGATGGCTGACAAGTCGTCACTTGTCCCGCACTTCTTTGAAGATCCTGCCGAGGCAACATAATGATGCAGGTCGGCAGCAGCAGTAGCAGGACAGCAGCACCAGCAACAGCAGGAAGCAGCACAGCAGGGGCGGCAACAGCAGGAAGGACTCTACCTGCAGCTGTTGCTTCCAAGACACCTACTGGCACATGGAGCACTATGTGCTTGTTGGCGCTCTCCACATACCAAGAGTAAGTGTGGCATTGCATTTCAATGGCCGAGTATGCTAAAAGAAGCAGGTGACATCACATGAGCTTGTGATCTGCCTCAGCTGTAGCAATAAATGGCAGCGAAGTGTCAGAGGCCTCGCTCTGGTCCCATTTATGGAGTGACTTTTTACTTGGCAGTTGGTCTTATCTGAACTGTGTTGTCTGAATTGTTTCACTCTGCTGCAGAAGCTGACAAATTGTGTTCGGAACTCATATCAACATCCTGATGTCTCAATGACATGCTCTTGCTGTGCCTTGCAGCCACAACTGCTATTCATGCCCTGCAGCAGTGCTGTTGGACACCCAAAGTGGATGCCGCACTGCCTTCACTCTCATTGCATCAGTGTGCCATGATCGCGAGAAAAGACTAACCAGGGTGAGTTCTTTGTGTTTTAGATTGGGAGGAGGGGTTTTTGATTGATGTAATTGACATGAATGGTCATTGATGAGGTGAGAATGGAAACGAAGCTAGGTAAAGTGCTGCTAATAATGTTGTTGAGTTCACACTTGCATCTCGCTAGTAACTGAAGTTCCTGAATCATGCATGTAAGCAAGGGTGGCGGAGGAGCAATGGGAAGCAGCTTGATGTGCTGTGGCGCTACACAGAATTCAGCAGTTAAGTCAAGGGGGGAACTGCTGCTGCTTTTTTTTGTTAAGAGGGACCACCCAAGCATGACTCCAACCAGTTCCTTAGTGGGGTGGGGTGAGTAATTGCAAGAGATGAGAGCCAGAGGTTTTGCAGGTAACACCGGAACCCGAGCCCCACACACGCTAACATAACACAATGCAGGGGGGTTGGGGTGGGCGACAAGCATACATACTGCAGAGAGGGAGGGGGAGCAGTGAACATGTGGTGATAAAAGATGGGCAAGATGAACAGCAGGAGCACGCAGCAGCATTGCTTTGTGGTGAGAGGGAGAAAGGGTATCAATGAGGGGCGGAACATGGACAGAGGAGCAAAAGGGCAATCAGCAGGCGATACTGATGAGGGCAATCCAGGCAACAGCTGGAGAGGCCGGGGGTGAATAGGAAGTGCTATAGGAAGTGCTGCTTCTACTGCTGATGCTAGTGCTGCTGCTAAAGGACGTGCTCGTTGTACTGCTGCTTGCTAGTGCTGCCTTTGCTGCTATAGAAAGTGCACTTTCTACTGCTGCTTGCTATTACTGCTGCTATAAGTGCGGCTGCTACTGCTGCTTGCTAGTGCTGCTGCTATAGGAAGTGCTTCTTCTACTGCTGATTCTAGTGCTGCCTCTGCTGCTGTAGGAAGTGCTGCTGCTGCTGCTGGGTGAGGACAAGGAGGCGGCATGTCCAGACACCAGCAGCAGAGAGGGTCCAGCTGCAGCATGGGAGGTGGAGAGGCTGAGCATGAAGTGGTAGGACAGCACAGAGGGAAGCGCAGAGCAGCAGTAGCATGTGAAGAAACTATAGCAAAGGTGGCAGGGAAACGCAGCAAGAGCGGAGACAGCGGTAATTAGGAGAGGGAGGGGGGACGAGTGCATCAGGGGCAGGGGGGACGTGGGCAAACACACGAGGCAAGAGCGTGACTGATGGTATACAAGCTTCATTTTGAGTCAGGCATGACCTATATGGGTTGCTGTTGGGTTGTTCAAGCTACCTGCAGTTGGTCAGGCTCGTGGCTGTCCTCGGTGTTGTGAGGAGTTGTAACTATTTCAGCAGCCCCTGCTGTTGCCCAGGCACGTCCGCAATAACACCTATAAGGTGACGCTAGATGTCCGCTGTGAATAAGGACAAGTCTGCGCGAGTCCATGTACTCGTGTCAAGGGTGTAGAAGTGCAGGAACATCCATTAAATGAACACCAGCTAGCAAGCAAACGCTGCTGTGGGTCATAAGGAACATAAAAGAAGGGGCAGACCTTGCGGCGGGGGCAGCTGCCACAGGGTAATAGGCTGAACGGCCAGACCCTCTCAGGACGATGCTTCGCGTGGTCAATAAGCAGGGCCAGGCTTCATTAGAAATGCATGTAACGGTACAACGCTATTATTTGGGTGTTAAAAGAGGTATGTGAGCCAGCGGTGGTAGCCGGGGGTTGCTGAATCATGAAAGAACAGACCCTAAACATAGGGGATGCACGACGCGGTAAGCAAGTGTGACGAGCCTACAAAGGGCCCGCTCCACTCCGAACCCTCCCACGGATCCGCCCCTGGTGTAGAGTAGGTGAGTCGGTGGCTGGTGTCGCACCGACACTCAACTGGGCCTTGTGCCATGGGTATCATCAACACGGGCTGCTGCAGCGTGGTGTCGCCTCTCACCCTCAGCTGCTAAACATATCTTGCATCTCTCGTATGTCCCGCTATCTTAAGCATTAATGGTATCACCTTTTACGTATGTTGCACTGCTGTTATTAGCTGTAGGGCTACGGAAGGCTGGCATTTTCGTATAGGAATACCCATGCTTGAGCATGAGAGGATGACCTCAAGTAATTCTTCTGCGCTGTGCCGCCCGGCTCTCGTGGCATGTGTGCTTGGTGACGCGGGGTGCGCAAACTGATTCGGGAGGATTGCCCCAGCTCTTTCTCGCTCCAAACTTGAAGCCCGTCATCTATAGATATATCTCAACGTCCTGCCTGGTTCCTAGCTTAGAAGGAGCTGGGGCAAGTCCCATCGACGTGCCTGAACATGAGGGGTGGAAAACACCCATTGTGCCCCAGTATCCACACTGGCCATACATGCAAGCTGTCTCCTCCATCGCAACATGTAACATAAATTTACAAGAGACCTTGGGAGTGCTTCAAAGCCATGATAAACACATACTAAAGCCTCAGGACCTGTCACCTCGATGCCATCTGGGCCTCACCAACAAGGATGGCCCAAGATGCCTGCTGGAGCACATGTACAGCAGGTCTCAGACTTCACATGAAATGCCTATCACCAGAGAAGTGGAGACACAGGGTTTTGGCCAAAGCTGGTCATGTATAGGTCTACAAAGGCAGCTGCGTTTGTGCCAGTGAAATCCAGTTGATGCCACCAACAGGTAAACTGACTGCATTTCATGTCCATTATTGAACACATACTATCCTCCATCCCGACAGGAGCTTGGCATAACTGCCACACTCATAAAGGTCATGCTTGGGCGTGCAGCAGCTGTATAACAAGTGCTAGATGCTCACGTGCTAGATGCTCACGTGCTAGATGCTCATGTGCTAGGGTCCCACCACGTAATACAACCACAAAGAATGAATCAATTTATGCCAGACCATCAACTTGCAACTAGGGTTTGCCACCAATAAAGCTGCTGGTGTCACAGACCTTCCCTGTGGCCTTGCCACATGCCCTGTCGCTTCTTACTTCAATCCCGGGCTGTCTTCGCTGCATTCCCATGCTGCTTAGATCATCAGCACAGCCACTATTCCAGTCCTTCTGCGCTCAGCCCACTGGATTGTAGCGACTGTTGCGCTGACTGCGACTTGATCTCTGCTGGCATGGCGCTTTGGTCTGCCTGAGCAGAAACCTTTGCTGCTGCTCTGTTCATCATGCCTTGCAGATGCCTTGTATCCTGAGGCCAATGTGATGTCTGAGAATATATTCTCCTCATGAGGCTGCGTGTGCAACTGCTTTGTTCAGTGTACATGGATCCCCCAACTTCACATAGCGGCATGAGGTATTGGCCCTTGACTGGTTTTCTCTGGCATCTTGATAGTAAAGGCCACTGCTTCCACTCCAGTGTACTGCTGCTGCTGAAGCCACTGTGCTGCTGCTATCACATAACATAACAAACATTTAAGGTGTGGCAACCGCAAGGGCTGCTAGGTCGAAACGACCAAACACACCATCGGATGGATCCAAACACAACGGATTCCAGACCACCAACAGTAGAAGGATACTCAACCAGGTATCACATCTCTTGTTGTGCTGCTGTCACCTTCCCTCACTGCGCTGCTGCTGTCATTGCTGCTGTTGTTGCTTCCTTCTAGCTGAACTTCATGACATCTATTGCTGTGGCAGGAGAGGTCTCTCTTGTCAGGGCACTGACTGTTTGCAGTACTCTGCAGTGACCACACGTTGCGGCCGCGGCACTCATTAGTTCGACATACTCGCTATGTGTCCACCTTTCGAGTATGATGAGCGTTTTACAGACTATACATGGTTGTAGTAACTGTACCAAAATGCTAGACGTTCCCCTTGGCCATCTTGGGGTCAGCCAGCCTGTGCATGGAGCCTCCCTGACATAATCTGACATAATCTGCAGCAGGAGCTAGTTCATCCTCCATGCACATCACCACACCGTCTATAGTACCGCTGGTGGGAAGCAAGTCAACAGGGCAAAGGCGAACATCAGGTTGAAAGCTGTGTGTGTGTGTGTGTGTGTGTGTGTGTGTGTGTGTGTGTGTGTGTGTGTGTGTGTGTGTGTGTGTGTGTGTGTGTGTGTGTGTGTGTGTGTGTGTGTGTGTGTGTGTGTGTGTGTGTGTGTGTGTGTGTGTGTGTGTGTGTGTGTGTGTGTGTGTGTGTGTGTGTGTGTGTGTGTGTGTGTGTGTGTGTGTGTGTGTGTGTGTGTGTGTGTGTGTGTGTGTGTGTGTGTGTGTGTGTGTGTGTGTGTGTGTGTGTGTGTGTGTGTGTGTGTGTGTGTGTGTGTGTGTGTGTGTGTGTGTGTGTGTGTGTGTGTGTGTGTGTGTGTGTGTGTGTGTGTGTGTGTGTGTGTGTGTGTGTGTGTGTGTGTGTGTGTGTGTGTGTGTGTGTGTGTGTGTGTGTGTGTGTGTGTGTGTGTGTGTGTGTGTGTGTGTGTGTGTGTGTGTGTGTGTGTGTGTGTGTGTGTGTGTGTGTGTGTGTGTGTGTGTGTGTGTGTGTGTGTGTGTGTGTGTGTGTGTGAATCTTACATTGGCAAACCCATCGGCACGTTTATCGTGCCACAGTTCACCACAGGGGTGGCAAAGCCACTAACACAGATAGAACCAGGAAAAAACTGAACATTATCCACCAGTTGAACTCACCACACCTGATCAACAAGAGCAAGCTTGTCGGCATCTACAGGATACATCATGCCAAAACAGATAGTACAGATTACAGATTGGCCCCACACCGGGGGCGCCCGTAATAGAACCAAACTAGGCTCCATCGGCATCTAACTCAAAAGTAAACTCATCAAAACAGTCATCATAATCAGACGAAACTGAATCAACTTTGTACTCAGCCAGACCTAACTTCCTGAAGCGTCTCACTTGTCAGATATGAATGTAAGCCCGGTGCCTCAAAAGGCGTATAATCCTAGACTCTGAGACAAAGGCAGCAACCTTTCTTGCGGTATTGATCCATAAAAGCACTAATCTTCCCAGGAAGCTTCATTGACCTAGCAACCAGTGACACTTCACCAAATTTGGAAAACACAGCATTCTCAAACCGGCAACCTGAAGCGGTGATATGCAGGGCATTCAAACAACACATGATACTTATCCTCTACCCTGGAACCCCACGTGCATTTCTGACAGACCCTCAGTGATGTTGGCAACCTACACTTGAACCATCTCCCAGTTTCCACCCGCAGATGATGTGCACCAGTTCGGAAACGCATTGACTGTTTAACCTGCGCAAAGGGAATCCCACCAGTATGCTTTATGTAGTTGGGTATGTCTTGGGGTAACCCTTCTCCTGTGCTTGACCATCCCCCTGAGGTACAGCAAACCAACCATTGTATGTAGCAAGCCTCATGACTGATGCCAAAAAACGCCATCAAGCTGGCCGCCGGCGCAGTGCCGCCTAGCAGAAGCCAACGGCATATTTAAAGTGTATCCAAGAGCGGTCTCACGTTGCTGCCACCAGCCCACCCTTGATCCCTTGCTAGCCACCAGCCCATGGCCCTTACTTGATCCCTTGCTAGCCACCAGCCCACGGCCCTTACTTGATCCCTTGCTAGCCAATGTATGTCAGGCCAGATGACCTAGCTAGCTATGTTTCTACTCCTACTGCTATGCTCCATGGGCAGAAAGACACGACCCCAACCCAACAAAACCCTAGGTGACGACTCCTCCTGGTGCAGATGAGAAGGTGTCAGGCACTTGCCCTAGCACCTCATCTCCAAACAAGCACTTATTAAGGTATGGATCTCAGTCATCACACCCAGCTTGTATAAATTATCGATGTCAGCCAGCATTGATTCTTAGTGAATCCACGGTGCTCCTTCAGCACCATGCCCATGGCCCGCCAGTGCTACGCCCTTTGAATCGCTAGTACACAGCTGAGTCTATGGTTCAGTGCTAAAGCCCCAAATCCTATTATTAAGTTCTGCATCCTGCGAGTGCAGGAATGCAGACAAGGGCACAAACAGGCAGAACTACATACATGCAACTCTGGCTCGTGCTGGCCTCGCCAGACAAGTTGGAAAAAAACAAAACAAACCAATTTTAACGTCCGGGTCCAAGACCGGAAGTCAGACTGACTCATCGGACGGCCTTGCAGCGACGGTGGTGCCCAGTTGATCAGACCGTTAGCCCATTGAACAGACGAATCCATTGTCTAGGCAACGCGGATACCTGTAACCTTTTTCTTGAGAGGCCCCGGCTAAGGGCGGCGAGGAGACCGGGACTCGAACACCGGATCTGAGGATTCGAAGTCCTCTGCTCTACCAATTGAGCTACCCCCCCAACAAAGGAACAGAGGCCTAAATCAACAGACCATATGGATCATTGGTCATCAGACAGCTTTTGATACAGCTCACTGAGGTCCCACCACCACTTCAGTAGGCCCACACCGTCGTTTCTTCACTTGGGCATATACCAATTGCAGAGGAGGGTTTGCCCCCTGCAGTCGCCCAACCTCGGCATAGACCTTCTTCTTCTTCTCTTGGCCAAATACCATATCAGCGTACGCATGCTTCATGTCCCCAAAGGGAACCATCAACATATGCATGACCCATAGAGGGTTAGTGTAATATTACCAATGATGAAGGCAGCCATAGCTCCTCAAGGCACAGGCTTGACTCAGGCAAGCAACCCTTCCCACAATCCCACGCTGGAGAGCAATACACGGTCGGTCTCAGCCGTGCGTAGATGTCCCTCTCTTTCATCTCTCTCACAGGCTTGACGTCAGCTGGTGGGGTATGTGATCAAAACACTGTCACGCGAGACCATGACTAGCCGCAACTTAGTCACTCGTGGCAGTGTCCGTCCATTGGTAGACTCTCTGAGGGACGTTAGTTGCAAAGCAAGCTGGTGTGTTATGGAAGTCGTTGTTGTCTGGTAGCAAGCCTCTGTAAGGGCCCGATAAATCATGGCGACCATGTCCAGCAGCAGCACTGCTAGTACCACAGCTGCCAGCCTGCGCACATTGCGTATTGTCGAAATCCTCGACAACACCCATGGGATGGACTGCAAGACCGTCACAGTGGAGCGGTCCCGTTACGATAGTTTGCTGGCGGACCCACAAAAGGTTGATTGTCCACTGCTAGAGAGATGGGGTTACCCGCTCATCCTTGTCAGCACCACCCCTGGTCAAAAGGTCATCCCCGTGTACCAAACGCCGGTCCCAGTCTCCAACAACCCCCACAACAACCGCATGGCCACCACATTCGCCGTAAGGGTCAGCACTGGCTTGGCTATGGGGTGCGTGGTCGGCAATGTCTACGCGCTTCGCGTGGATGGCAAGAGCTTCACCGCGGACGAGTTCTGGGTCTTGTGGGATCACATCTTTCGAAACATAGATTCCTTCACACTCCCCTCCTGTGACGCCGGAGATGATCCAGAGCTGGGGACATGCTGTCAGGCACGACATGCAAAGCAAGGGACTCCTAGGACCTAGGGCCACAGGTGAGCAGCCATGTGCCAGTAACACCCCAAGTAGCAGCCGCCTGGGGCATTTTATTGTATTGCAAGAGGCTCTAGTAACATGTCATGGATCAAGTAGCGCCCTAAGATCACGATCTGGCTTGATACATATCTCCACAATGTTGCCTAGCCACTACATCGGATTCTCATCTGGTAAGCTTGGCAGCAAGCAATTTTTCCTCTGGTTGCCTATTAGCATCTTCTTCACTCAGCGAGTTTAGGGTAGCACGCAACCATCGCGGCATAATTCTGTGTCGCTACCTTTTAGCATAGATGGTGAAAGCTATGTTTTTGGCACTTGATCGTACCCTGCCCTTCTCAGGTTGTGTGTGCCCTAGCAACTACTTGCCTCGCCTGTATTATCTGCCTGCTTCCCCCTAAGCTCGGGTGTACCGTAGGTGAAGCAATAATATCACAAGCACCTTCAGTTGCAAGCAGGCTGCTGATGAAAGCGACAGCAAATTGGCATAGCCAGATTTCTGTAAGAGCAGAGACATGTCTGAAGTCCGATGTCTGAAATGTGAAAAGCCAACGAACCCCTCAGACCACCCTGCTGCTCCTGCCATGGCACCCGTTACAGCACCATCACTAATAGGTAACTTTACAATCAAGTTAAATTTAGCTTTAGGGACTAGTGGCAACAAGCACACGATTTAAGTAATACTCTCATGGCTTTGTGTTTCTGCAGGAACAGCAGACACTTGTTTGAGGTGCGGCATGGAAGAGCAGCCCAACCACCCCCTCCTACCCTGCCGCAACTGCCGCGCCGCACGCTACTGCACCACAGAGTGCCGCGACGCGCATTGGGAGACGAAGCACCAACACACCTGCGTACCATACGCCCCTGTTTCCCCAGAGCAGCAAATGCGGCAGCTGCTGCAGACGGCTGTGCTGAGGGAGGAGCAGGTGATCGCGCGGAATGCGCCGTGTAAACTTGTAACATTATGTTCTTGGTTTGCTAGTCTGTGATTGAAGCAGCTTCGCCATCAGGCAAACTATGTGGCATTTTGTGGCACATATAAGGCACTTTTCTGGCACATATAAGGCACTTTCGTGGCACATACAAAGCACTTTTTTTTCGCTTGCAGGTGATAACGCGGAATGCTCCGCTGCCGGCGCTGCCACCCGGGCTGCCATATGAGTTGGTGCAGCTATAAGACGGGTGATGCCCCGGGAGCAGCACGTGTGCTTTGTGTTCAATGAAAGGCACCGTACGGAGCGATGGTGCCCTAGCTGCCTCACAAGATATAGGTGAGGGTTTAAGGGAGGGGGGGGAGGTTTAGGGGGATGAGCGGTTGTGCCCTAGCTGCCTTACAAGATACAGGTGAGGGCTTAAGGAGGGGGGGGGGGCGGAGTTGAGGTTTAGTGGGGTGTTTCGGCGGGTCTATGTGTGTTGGATAGGAGTGGGTAGGGGGCTTTGTGATGGAGTGGGTGTAGGGAATGAGGGAGGGTTGTGGGGGTGGGGCAAGATGGTTCCCGCAACAATGTCAGGAAGGGGAAGGGGAATGTAAGAGGTGTGTGCAGCACTTGTGCAGAGGGGAGAGATGAGGGGAAAATAAATCGTCAGGCTTCACCGTGCGGTCACGTGGCAGGCTTGTGAGCGTGGTGCCTCCGGCGATCGCAGGACTCAAGCAGCTTGTTCTGCTCCTTACAGCTCGCTGGAATGGTCAGAGGAGAAGGGGGGGGGGGAAGAAAAGATCAGGCTGGGTGAGGACGGAGGTAAGATGAGAGAGGGAGAGGTATAGGAGAGGGCGGGGGCTGGGAGTTCATGCGGGGTGTGTGGAGTCAGGGTAAGAGTTAAAGAATGGGGAGGAGTGGGAGGGGAGGAGGGTCAGGATCAGACTGGGGGAAGGAGAAGGGAAGAGTCAGAATTGGAGGAAGAGGCTGGAGGGGGCCCAAAACATAACCTTGCCCCAAAGATGGGGGAGGGACAGAAGTTGGGAGACGGTAAAAACAGCAGCGCCGGTTGAACAGGTAACGGCTGCTGTCGGACAGAGGGGGAGGGATCAGTTGTTGTCTTTCACACAGCCCACGAGCATCCTACCATGTTGGGAATCTGCTGTCAAATTGTCTGTGTTAAGTATTGCTCGAGATAGCAGCTATAGTGAGACGCCAGAGCCATTCTTCTTTCGATCGTGAATTCTTACATCAATGCGTTTCGATCGTGGATTCTCCATTCTTGTGTCTGCTCCTACATGCATGCCTGGTTGGAGGAGGCCGCCATACTAGCAAAAGTGCCACAAGCCTTCAGTCCTACCACCCTCGACCGCAGTTTGGTTCATTGTGAAACTTTGCTTGCTGCAAATCAAATTTGATCTGTGTAACCCCGACTTGTGTCTTAATGAAAGGGACTGCACCAGCAGAATGAGGAGCCGAATTTTCTGCTGGTGTAATAGCAAAATTCTGCTACGTAGGACCCACATCCTGCACTAGTATGACCTGCAAGAGCATTACCTCTGAAACATCATTTGCTGGCTGTTGTCGTTGCTCTCTGTTCATGTGCCAAAGATGATGAAATATTTGCTCTCCTGCTGGGTTCTAATTGCTGCTACTGCGTTTGCTCTCTGTTCAGAGAAAGTGAGACCGGGCCAGTTCAGGCCAACACCATGTCCCTTGTTGCTGCTTTATCTAGGAGTCAGCCGAAACACATTCTGTTTGCTGCTATCGGCCCTGCTATTCATACGTTAGCTCATTCCCATGGGAGCAGACGGCAACCTAAACCCTAAACCTTACTTCTAAACCCTAAAGCCTGATGTATTGCCTTTGCTCTCTATGCATAGGCTTATGCCCAGAGAAGGAGACCGCACCAGCAAAGAGCAGCAGCTGAGCGGGATCTGCAGCTTTGCGTGCTTTAAGAGGATGAACCCTACAGGACCATTCTCTGGTCCAGAATGGTATGGGCAGGAGGGGGAGACACCACAGGGGGTCACTGTGACTGGGGGAATGGGGTGCTCAGCCGCAGGGGCCGAGGGTTTGGCTGCTTGGGCCTCATCACGATGGCATACTACCTGCAAGTAGGGGTTCTGAGGTTGTGCTACTACATTTCATGATATGCCATAGCAAAAATTGCCATAGGCCCCGCACCTCAAGCTGTCACACAGAATAGCGAGGTGGAAAAGAATATGGGTTGTCTTCGGCATGTACGACAAGATATGCCTAGACAAGTGGTGTGTCAGGTGTTCCTGACACAAGCACAGGTTGCTGTGGATACATGAGATAGATCACTGCATAGCCCATGGACCGTCCAGCAGCCAAGCATGACTTCAACCAGTTTCTTAGTGTGTGTTGAGAGAGAGACCGACACTGAGAGCTATAATGATGATGTGGGCATGTATGGAATCATGTCACAGGGGCTATTGCATGCACACACGGCTGTGTCAGTGGTTCTCGTGGGCAGCGCGAATTGGCACGACCAGTTTATTCAGTACCCTTTTGGATTCAGACTATGTGTAATGTGGTATCAGATTATGTGTGATGTGGTATCAGATTATGTGTGATGTGGTATCAGATTATGTGTGATGTGGTATCAGATTTTGTGTGTTAAGAGAGACCACTGCACTGCCCTCTGGGCCGTGCAGCACCCAAGCATGACTCCAACCGGGTATCAGATTATGTGTGATGTGGTATCAGATTATGTGTGATGTGGTATCAGACTATCGTGTGATGTGGTACGTCAAGCTTGTTTTCCAGTACCCCAGGCATAGAAGGGAGCCGTAGCCTGCTTGGTTGCAAGACTAGTGGGCCTTTGTCCCGCATCTCACACTCATATGATTAGCTCTGATCAAGCAGAGCAGGCATGCATCAGTATGGATGGGCTGAAGTGGGTAGGTTGTTCATGGCTGGGGTAGGCCTGGGCCTGGATTTGCATGTTTTTAGGGTCATCGGCCTCGCGTGTGGGACATTTGTACTGCCTACTACAGTTGTGCTGCCTGGTACAGTTGTACTGCCATGGCATGAGCCATTCGTGCCGTCTCGCCAAGTGCAGTCATAGTCATGCATGCAGTGGTTAGTTTCAGTGTTTGTATCGAGCTGGCACACTGCATTCCAGCCCACTTTATTGGGAGCCACCGCTAGTTGCGTGCCGTGGCTTGCATGTATGTTATGTAATGTTTTGTTCTGCCTCATATGCCGTGAACGGGGATCAGCTTAAGGGGTTCAGCAAAGGGGATCACGAGAAAAAAGTATATTGGAGCATATGGCAGCACGTGGGAGGCCTTATCTATCCTTCGGAAGCAATCAGAGGACTTGGGTCAGACTGTAGGCTGCTTGCACCAGACAGAGGTAATAAAACCCTAATGTTCCCAACACCCTAGGGTTGAACATTAGGGTTTTATTACCTCTGCACCAGATACAAGTCGGAACTTCTGACACATCCGATGAGTGAGATGAGTGACGGGTCTCGGAGGCCTTTTAGAAGCACATCTGAGACGCCGCATGCCTGTCTGACCAATGAGTTGCCTGCCAAGGTGCTCCCAGGGCAGTGCTGTTGGATGCCCAATGCTCAACTCTTGAGAACCCGGCCTGCACAGCAAACGGGCTTGCCTTCGGAACAATTTCGGAACTGTTCTAGTCTGACAACACATTCTGTTGGCGGTTTAGCTCATCAATTACGGATATCATGGCGACCATGTCGAGCAGTAGGACAGCTACCACAGCTGCCAACCTGCGCACTTTGCGCGTTGTCGAGATCCTCGACAACACCCATGGAATGCGTTGCAGGACGGTTACGGTAGAGCGGTCCCGTTACGATGCTATGCTGGCGGAACCAGAAAAAGTTGATTGCCCACTTCTGGAAAGGTGGGGTTACCCGCTCATCCTTGTCAGCACCACTCCTGGTCAAAAGGTCATCCCCGTGTACCAACTTCTGGTCCCAGTCTCCAACAACCCCCACAACAACCATATGGCTGGCACATTCGCCGTAAGAGCCGATACTGGTTTGGCTATGGGTTGCGTAGTCGGCAATGTTTACGCGCTTCGCGTAGACGGCAAGAGCTTCACCGCAGACGAGTTCTGGGTCTTGTGGGATCACCTGTATCGAGTCATAGATTCTTACGCACTAGATTCCCCTCCTGTGACGTCGGAGATGATCCGGAGCTGGGGAAAGGACGTCAGGCACGAGATGCAAAGCAAGGGACTCATAGGAGCCAGGGGTACAGGTGAGCGGATTGTGCCATTAACACCCTAGAGCCCTAATCATATTCCAACAAGCTCTGATAACTTTTCATGGATTAGATAACGCCCTGAACCCACGATCTCATTTGATACATTTCTTTGCAGTGTCTCGCAGTGCATGTATCAGCATTACATTCCTTGTACTACTTGGCAGCAATCATTTTCTTGTGGAATATCTGTGAACGTCTCCTCCACTCAGCCCTTCTAGGATAGCACACAACCATCACAATATTAATATGTGTATTTACCTCTATCTCAACACATATGGCAATTCTATGGCACTTGATTCTATGCTGCCCCTTCTCTGGTTGCCTTGTAAGACCCCTAGCAACTAATGCTCCCGCATGTATCACGGTCCTGCTTTCCCCTAAGTTCACCTGTAGGGGAGCAACGCCGTCATGAGCTGAGTACCTTCAGTTTTGCATGCAGGGGAAGTAACCGTTTCTGGCGATGAAAGCTACACCAAATTGCCATAGCCAATTCATAGGCAGATACCCCCCCTCCCCCTGCCGCTACTGCCATGCCGCCCATTTCAGCACTTTCACTCATATGCGGTACCTTTATCACTAATTCTTGACATATTCAGGGACCAGTGGCAAAAAAAGGTTCCGAGTATTGTGCTCCACCTCGCTGTCGTTGTGACGGCTTGAGGTGCAGGACCTATGGCATATCATGAAGTATAATCATTAATGTCTGCTTCTGCAAAAGCAGCAGAAGTTGCTTGAGATGTGGTGTTGAAGAGCAACCAACCCAACCCCTGCTGCCTAGTGCTGCCACTGCCGTGCCGCCCGGTATAGGCGCCAGGACGTTATACACAAGTCCCCCTATCTTTAGAGACCAATGACCAGTGGCACGTGTTTCAAAAAATGCCATGGGCCTTTTCCATTCCTGCAGGAGCATCAGACACTTGTTTGAGGTGCGGTGTTGAAGAGCAACCCAACCACCCCCTCCTGCCCTGCTGCAACTGCCGCGCCGCGCGCTACTGCACCCCCGAGTGCCGCGACGCGCATTGGCAGGCTGAACACCAGCACACCTGCTTACCGTATACCCCTGTATCCCCGGAACAGCAAACGCAGCAGCTGCTGCAGACGGCTGTGCTCCGGGAGGAGCAGGTGATCGCGCGGAATGCTCCGTTGCCGGCCCTGCCGCCGGAGCTGCCGTATGAGTTGGCGCAGCTAGGGACGGTGATGCCCCGCGAGCATCTTGTGTGCTTGGTGTTCAATGAAAGGCACCATACGGAGCGGTTGTGCCCTAGCTGCCTCACAAGATACAGGTGAGGGTTTAAGCAATGGGGGTTTGGGGTTTAGAGGGGTGTTCCCAGTGGGTTTATGGTTTAATGGTTTAGATCAGGCGGCATATGATGTTATGTATTCTGGTTGCATTTCAAAGACAACCCGTATTATGTTCCACCTCGTTGAATTTGTGACTGCTTGAGGTGCAGGGCCTATGGCACTTTTTGCTATGGCATATACCAAAACCATGTAATAACAATAACAATAGATCCAGAAGGGACAAGGGTTGGGATGGAAGGCGTAACGGCCTTTGGAGTGGGGTCCAGGGGCACGTACGGTCCCACCTACAAGTGCCATACCTGCCAATAGGCCTGGAACTCCGGCCCTCACGGGTCGTGGGCGATACCGCTGTTCTGGTGGTGGTGCCGCCTCCCTACCTCAAATTGAAAATAGCAGCGGCTACAATTTGAGGGAGGGAAGGGGAAATGAATCAGGCATGTGCAAGCTACGGAGCGACTATGCCCCAACTTTCTGACAAGATACATTTGGGGGGGGGGGGTGTTCAAATTGGGCTTAGGCGGGGTGCTTAGAGGGTCTGTGCATAATATAGGAGCGGGAGCGGAGCAGTGGAAGGTAAGGGAGGTGCCGGGATTGGGTGTGGTACTGGTGACACTATGCACTGGATACAAGGTGAACAGATGTAGGCTTGTGCAGCCTCTGGAGCGGTATGATAACACTCCAACTGGTTCTAAGGGTTGGAAGAGTGAGTTTGTAAGAGCACACAGGACCTAACGACTGACATTGGGGCAGAGGAAAAGGTATCGATCATGTCGTACACCGACAGGAATTACAGGTTTCAGCCGCACTTGGCCTTTGTCAGATCCAATGAAGATCTATTGGCAGGAAGGTAGGAGCTCGGACCGGTGGGGCTGCTTCTATTTGATGTGACACATCCAGAGGAAATTTTGAACCCTAGCAACCCCTAATTCCATACCCTTTGAGACCCTAATCTCCCTCAAGTCTACCCGGAATTATTCACCACGTGGAACGCAGAGCAAACGGGGGGGGGGGGGGGAGAGGAGAGGAAGGCTGGGGGAGGGGGTATGTGAGGTGAGGGAGGGAAAAGCATGAGGGAAGTTAAGCGGTAGGGTGGAGGTGGTGAGGAAGGAGTGGGTGGGGCGAGGGGGGAGGGGCCGGTTGGAAGAGCGGGGGAGGAAGGGGCTGTACAGGGTTTTTTGATGAAGCTTGGGAGAGGGGGATTGAGATGCAAGGAAACAGCAAGGAGGGGGGGGGGGAGTTCAACAGGCACTACTGGTGCAGAAGGGAGGGGGAAGGGCCAGCAAGTCTATGATTTCACACATCAGCTCATGTTTCCTCATGTCTTGTGTCTGCTGCTATGTGCTGCTGGTGTGTTTCATCTATTCTCATATGTATGAGATAGATCACGGCACAGCTTTCGGGGCGTGCAGCACCCCCGGCATAACTTCCATCCAGTTTGTTGGTATGTGGAGAGCAGAATTAATCGAGACAAAGGGACGAGACCGCTAGAGAGCCAAGGCTGCTATTTTCCCAAATGTTGTGCCTTCAGGCATAAAACGTCTATGCTTTCTGGAGTCTGAATGTTGCTATCGGCTTTGCTCTCTGTCCATACGCCCATGCGGAGTCAGCAGACCGTCGGGGCTTCTCCTTGGCTCACAAGTAGTGTAACGTCGACAAGAGGCCAGGCAGGGTGGAGGGAGTATGAAAACAGTGACATTCATGCCAGGGGATTATGACCGGACAATCAGTACAGGACACCATGTGCCTTCAGCAAACATGTTTGGCTCTTGATTCTCAATGCTGCTATTGCTAACTTGCTTTGCTGTCTGTACCTAGCCTTATGCCCAGAGGAGGAGACTGTACCCAAAACCTTAACATTAAACCCTAAACCCTGATACTGCCCTTGCTCTGGATACCCACCCAGGCTCATGCCCAGAGGAGGGGACCGCACTCTTAACCTTGGAACCTAACCCTAAACACTAAGCTATTGCCCGCGCTTTCTGAGCATGGCCTCATGCCTTCGGGGGAAAAATTGCACCCTAAATCCTAATCCCAACCCTAAATCCTGAACCTTGAGCCATTGCCCTTTCTTTTAATCTCTAGGCTCATGCCCGGGGAGGGGGGAAGACCACACCCTAAACCCTAATCCTAAAACTAAACCTCAAAGCCTTGATTCCAACACTAATCCTGAACCTTGACCCCTTGCCCTTGCGTTCTATCTCTAGGCTCATGCCCAGGGAAGGAGACCGCACCAGCAAAGAGCAGCAGCTCAGTGGCATCTGCAGCTTTGCTTGCTTTAAGAAGATGAACCCTACTGGACCACTCTCCGGCTCAGAATGGTACGGGCAGGAGGGGGAGCAACCACAGGAGCTGACGGTGCACTGGGGGCATGGCGTGTTTATCTAAGTAGGGGATGAGGGTTTTGCTACTTGGACCTCATGGCTTGTTGACTACAGATCATTGACATGTGATTTCGGTGTTGGACATAGGGGGTTTATAAGGGAAAAGCGAGATTCGTATTTTAGGCCCTCTGCTAAGCCTACTGTCCGGCCCTGACTCGGGTACAGGCAAAAAAGGAGAGACATGGACAAAACATGGAATTTGGAAAGCATGACAGGAGTGTATCAGGAAGAAACATGTCAATCCGTCTCAAAACAGGGCCCCGGTGGAGGGGCATTTAGTCAATCTGGGTGAGGGGGTGAGCCTGGGGAGGGGGGCTGGGGGGGGGGACGAGAGGGATCAGAGCTAGGAGGGCAGAGAAGCGTGGAGAAGGGTAGGGCAGGCAAGGCCACCCCTTCTGGGAGGATATGGTGTAGGAACTGAAAAGTGAGGTGGATGGGCTGGAGGTTGTGATTTGAAGAGCCAGGACATAGTGGTCGTGTTCAGGAGGCGGGTGCCCTCACTGTAGTAAGCCTACTTCTTTAACTGTACGCCGCTCATGGTGGAGCTGTAGGTGTAGATGTAACAATGTAACTTAACATAAACTATGTACAGCACTTCCCTACTTGAGTTGCTGTACATAGTGCATATGGGGTTTAGGGGTGGGGTCTTGGGGCGATAATGCCAAAAGCGGCATTTCAAATGCCCGATGTTGAACCCCTTAGGCCCCTTTCTGGAGTTGCTGTACACAGTGCATGTTGGGTTTAGGGCTAAGGGGTTGGCTCTCGAGGCGTATATGCCAAAAGCAACATTGGGGCGATGATGCCAAAAGCAGCATATCAAAAGCCTAACTTTTAACCCTTCAGGCCCCTTGCAGGACCTTCGTGGATGGTACGAGCAGGAGTGGAGGCCTCAAGCAGGGTCATGTGAACTGGGGGGGTAGGGCTGGTACTGCTGTCATGCATGCCGAAGACATCCCGGATTCTGTTCTATCTCACTGATCTTTGTGACAGCTTGAGGTACGGGGCCTATGACAGTTTTTCCTATGGCATATCATGATTGTAGTAATAGGGTGGGCAATGGGGTTGTTACAGGCTTATAAGCTACTTATGCTGCTGTAGATAGTGCACTATGTTGGGTCTAAGGTTTGGATATTTTGAGACAGACTTCAGACTTTCAAAGCTACTTTAGCTGCTGTGTACGTGGGTTTAGGGTTAAGGGTTGGATGTTGGGGCTATCCTGCTGGTAGCACTAATACCTCACTGATGAACTCTTCAAGGTCCTTGTATGGACCTGAATGGTGTGGCAAGGGGCAAGAGGCACTCGGGTTACAGGGTGACTCGGGTGACGTCTGGCTGATCAACAATGGTCAGTTGAGACCTGGCGGTCGGGGTGTGGGTAGTTATGAGGCTATGATGCATCTCTTGACTTGCAAGCAAGGTGCTGTTTGGAATGAGCTTACGAAACCATATATTAGATTTGGACCTGCCTGGTGTGGCCTTACTGCAGCCAATGTCCACTGTAAGTACCGGTGGACACTCAACAGTTAAGAAATGCCATGAGGGGTATTTTGGTTGGAGAGGGCGCCGGTATCTCTGCCGTGAGCATGACAGGGGTAGGGGTCGATGTCACTGCTGGGCTGGCCTGAAGTGGACACTTTCCAATACGGCAGCCAGTGCGCAGCGACTTCTTGATCAAGTATGTCGGTTGGAGCCTTATTCTGTGCCTTTTCCAACCGCCCTACTCCAGAGTACATCATTCTCGCAACATCGCCCACCAGTACGACAGAGCAATCTCGCAACATCGCCCACTCGCTGATGCTATCCAACAAGCGGCTCCTCACGCTCGCGTCACCTATATCCCGTTATTACTCGGAGTGGCTGGAACAATATACTCTTCTACCACCTCTCATTTGCGATACCTTGGTGTCAGAAAACAAGCACTCCCCCGCCTGCTCAACCGCCTCCATGTTATGGCCATCACCAATCTTCACTGGATTTACACTACTAAACGTCATAAGGAACGTCACCTCGACCCGCAGTTCTGGCGACACACCCATCCACCCAGATAACATAGGCGGGTGGGTAATTTACCCACCCACTTATGTGTTCTGGGCTCCGAATGGTAGTGGGCCTATCTATATGTATTAGGTGAGGGTCCACTCCCTTAACATATGCAAGAAGGGATTTCCCCCCTTCTCTGCGTAGTTCTCTCTCTCTCTCTCTCTCTCTCTCTCTCTCTCTCTCTCTCTCTCTCTCTCTCTCTCTCTCTCTCTCTCTCTCTCTCTCTCTCTCTCTCTCTCTCTCTCTCTCTCTCTCTCTCTCTCTCTCTCTCTCTCTCTCTCTCTCTCTCTCTCTCTCTCTCTCTCTCTCTCTCTCTCTCTCTCTCTCTCTCTCTCTCTCTGCCTTTCTGTAAAGCCTACTATTGATGTCTAGATATAGGTGCTTGTAATCTGTATGTCTGAATATAGGTGCTTGTAAACAGTAGGCAGGAGCTCTGCGCTGATAAACACTTATGGCCACTCTTGCAAGGTTGCAAAGCTCGGCCTTCTAGAAGCCCGAGGATGGGATCACTTGCTGTGATGCAATGTGCATGCTGGAAGGGGTCATAAGTCCCTGCTGGGAAGTAGCCGCTGCCAGCAGTCTTATAACAATCAAGCCCGTTGAATGTATATGTTCCAAAGGCGACAGCCTCCATGGCATGGCCCTATGTGACACTAAGCTCTCACTTGTCCTGCTCCGCCGTCGCAAAAGGCCGGTCGGTGACCGACCTGTCATGGTTCCTTCAAACCTTCCTGACCGCTACCTCAATACAGTCTGCGTCTTCAGCCATCCAATATTAATCCTCTCATCCAGGCCTTCGCTGTCCTCGTGAAATTGAGCGGAAGCCGCGAGTTTCAGAGGTGGGTAACTTCGAAGTGCCCATCCAAGGTCGCACGCCGGCGGAAGCAGAAGGTGAAGTTACACGAAATGACCCAAAGCCACACGCCCCAGGAGCCACACGTGACTCCTCATCTCCAGACTAGGCTTGTCAGAACGTGGCTGAACTGCGTTATCAAATGGACGGTAGGTCAATGACAACGGCAAAGCTAAAGCAAAGCATTTGGCCTTTAGAGAGTCCCAACTCCGTTACAAGTTCCCGCGCAAGCGCCTGCTGCATGGACAACTAAAGCAACTATTTCCTCCCTTGATCACAGTGTGGCATGAGCGAAGAAAAAGCGAATTCAACAGCTAATGCTTGTAGAAGAGATTCCCACGTTCCGATCAGAATGTACAGCCATTAGCTGGCTGGTGGGCCCTTTACAAAGTGGACGGATTACCTCACCATGACCACCCCTCAATCAACGCAAGACTGCAGCAGGCCAAGCTGCAGACGGGGCTCTGCTGTGAAGATCAAGCGTACCGCTCTGGCACTGCTCGTAGCTATCACAACCTCAGCCCTCATCATGACCCTTCTGCTTTGGCGCCTTGAGGCGCGCCAAAAGCTGGTGTCCCAGCCAGCAGCAGCACTTCAGCTCCGGGACGACTGCAGCAGCAACATCAACAACAGGAACAGCCCCCAGGCAATAAGGCAAGAGGACGACGCTCCTTTGCTGCAAGACGGACTGCCAGCAGCAGCAGTAGTAGAGCCTAACTCTTGGCCAAAGGACCTAGGGAAGACACACACGCTCCCACATGTTGTCCAGAGGATGCAAGCGGGAGCGGCGATGGACTGGCATGTCTTTATAAAGCAGTCAAGGACTCCAACGGATGATGATCCGGACTTCCCCGTCACCCCAGCTCGCTCGCATGTCTCAGCGCTGCAGGTGGGCGCTTTCTTCTCTGGTCTTGAGTTTGAGGAACACATGTTTGGGCCGCTGGCAGACTATGCTGGATGCAGCGTACTGGCTGACCCCTGCGCTATACACGGTCTGCAAGCAATATGTGTGATGGATGCTTTTTGTGGGTGGTGCGAAAGGTCAAGCCTATGTTTGTCCCGAGCAAATCAGCAGCAGCACTGCACTGACAGCCAGCTGTTTACTTGGGACACGACTGCTTATCGGGCTGCATACGCAGCACATCCTGGGGTGCCCTTCAAGATTGCAAGTGGGGGGACTTTACGACAGGAGTTTAACATAACACAATGCAACAACATTGTGCCAGGTGTCATTTTGGACCCACAATTCTTGGTGAATACTATGTTGCACCATTGGCATGCAGATGCTTGGCCTGGTATTGTGCAGCAGTGGTGGGCAGCTGTGGATACTGCACAGCAGTTGGGCTCTAACACCAGCCTTGCTTCCAGCAATCAGCCTATTCCGGGATATGCTACAGTTCTCAAGGAAGGCAGGGACATATTGCCAAACATACGTTTTCTGTATGCAGATCGGTACAAAACCACGTTTTTTTACCATCTGGGGCTGCTGTCCCATTGTTGTCCCATGCAAAAAGAAAAGATACCCGATGGGACCTGTTTTGTGAAGGAAATTCCATCTTTGGGGCCTTTGAGAGGGCACATTAACATATGTGCAGATGATGATTGTTTTGGGAAGGTCCCATCTTCTGTCCATGCTGCAAAAGCACAAGGCTTGCAGCTTCCCATATCTGGCAGTAGGCTTAGCAGTATTACTGATCCCACTCCTCTCTCAGGCGACCCCTTTGCGCTCATTGTGCAACGTTTAGGGCTAGAGGGAGTCGGGAATGAGCATGGCAGGCAGATTATGTTAGCCCCCCATGGTAGCTACATCATGCCCAGTAACTCATCCAGTGCCACCCGCCGGCCTGTGGTGCTGTTGCTGCAGCGGCTAGTAAAAAGGTTCATCCTAAACATCGAGGAGTTAGCTGAAGCTATTAGGCAGCTTGGTGCTGAAGCTGTGATATAACGCTTAGAATCAATGCCCCTATATGAGCAAGTATACCACATCCGCCGTGCTGATGTTATGGTGGGTTTGCATGGCAGTGGCATGAGCAATGTCAAGCTCATGAGGCCTGGGACAGGGCTGATTGAGATCATGCCCTATCAGGCAAAGGGCCATGCACTTTCTTACGGTTTTGGCGGTGTTGCTGTGGCTAAAGGAGGGGCCTACAAGGTGGTGGACATTCCCAAGGAGGATTGCATCATGCACTGGCTATACAATGCAAGCCAGAGGTGGCTGGCAAGCAAGAGCAGGAGGAGTTCAGAGACCGCGGGCCTCTCTCTGTTGGTGATTTTTTCACGATCTTCATCAACCAAGATGTCCGTGTGAATGTGGCTGCTTTCTCTAGTGCAGTGAATGCACTTTTCCAAGAGCTGCAAGCTGGCCCATGGGAACAGAGGCAATCAGAGGTTATGATTACATAGTTCTGCCAGGAGAGGGAACTATTGGGGCCCTTTTGGCCGCGAGCACAAAAATGTGCCTTTTTTAGGAGGTAGGGCATGGTGCGCAGTGACATTGCATTGTAAGTCGGCCGTAGCGGGTAGCGCTGATATGCTGCAAATGATGCGCATGTGCATGTTGGCTCATGGGATGGGACCGACTAAGCTTTCTGAGGCGACCGGAACCTGTTGAGATCCTGGAGTGGTCTGATGTGCTGATCTGCGGTTGCCTTGTAAGTATGTCCCCACGAGCTCTGCTGGCATGAAGCAAATGAATGTAGAGCACGCTTTATAAGTCTGGGGGCTCCGCATGATAGTATATTTAGTAATCAATAGCTGACACAGACACATGTTGCTGTGGATTATGATTGTATGGAATCATGTCACGGGTGCTTCTGCCCAGACGACTGTGTCAGTGCGTGGTTATCCGCACTACCGATTCAATCATTCAGTACCTGTAAGATGCAAGCGATGTGTGATGCAAGAGTATGTCAAGCTATTCTTTGGTGCCCCAGGCACAGCATAGAACAGCAGTAGTCTGCAGTAGTCTGCTTAGTGGCAAGACGGAGCTGTGGCAGTTCCACACCTAGATATATATGATGAGCTCTGATCAAGCAGAGCAGACATGCATCAGTATATATGGATAGGCTGAAGTGGGAATTTTTTGATGGCTGGAGTAGGCCTGGGCCTGAAGTGCATATTTTTAGGGGTCCTTGGCCTCGCGTGTGGTACAGTTGTACTGCCTACTACTACTGTCAGCCATGGCATGAGCCCTTCGTGCCGTAACGCGGTCAAGTGCAGTCATAGCCATGCATTCAGGACACGTCAAGTCCTTTTATGGCCTTTCAGTGTTTGTATCGAGCTGACACAGTAATTGCCTTCAAGCCCACAGTGAAGTTGCGAGCCACCACTACTTGCGTGTCGTGTCATGTCTTACATGCGTGAACGGGGATTGCCAGATAAGCTTCCAATCTTATCCCGTGTGAGCAAGGGAGTACGTAAATGTTTGTCTAACCTTCCCGTTGAGAAGGCGCAGCTACCTCGGCCCTCGGCAACGAATCCTGCCCAAAGTCCTTCCGGCATGAGCACCGAACAGACCGATCGAGTCCGCTGGCAAGCTCCAAACATCAGACTTTTGAACATGCTTCCGCCTAAGGACAGGCCAGGTGCCTTAATTGCTCCTGTGGATCCGATGCCTTGAGCCCGGTCACCGGCATACACCAAATACCAACAACCCAATGGCCCCGGCAGAGCAGGGCGCCGGTGGGGGCAGCGCCATCAACAAGGAGCCTAAGTTGGCTCTTAACAAGGCGCCAACTTAGGCTCCAACGCCATATTCAAATTCCTGTCCAAAAACGTACGCAACGGCTGCCACCAGCCCACCCTAGATCCCTTGCTAGCCAATGTATGTCAGGACAGCCCACTCCGACTTGCCATGTGCTGATCAGTTGACCCAGTCAACAACAAGCCAAGCAGTTTGATGCCTTGCTCAACCAATACACAACCATGTCCAAGAGCCCATGCTCCTTTAACTTCTGACGTGTACCCCCTCGCACACTATAGTATGTGGTTGTACAAGGAAGCAGTCATATACTAGTATGCTTCCTCATAAGCCCTGTGACAAAGCACCAGCGTCATCACACACAACCGTCCTCCGGTGCATGCCAATGCCAATGCCTTGACGCCGCTGCTACTGCTCCCACCCTGTAATTTGACAGGCCGGCATACTCAGGCTGCATATCCCACAAAAGCAACTGTCACATTTCCCCCACTACTGCCATAATGGCAGACGGCAAGCCAACCCTTGAAAAGGAATTGGCAGGGGCCGGAAGGGCTGTAGCACAGTACCACACTGCCGGGGCAGCTACTGCCATACCTGCTCCTGCTGCTGCTGCTGATCCCATTTCTCCATGCCTGAAAGACTACTCCTGCCCCACCCACTTGGAGAGCGCACTACTTGCTGCTGACCCCATCTACCTACCCTGCAAACCATCCCGCTAATGCCAAACCCATTGCAGCCCACCCCATGTACCTCCCCCTTCCCCCGGGGACCTTCAATTGATGCCATCCCCCATCGTGCCTGGCCCTACCCTCCAGCTCACTCCTCAAGCTGCCTTATGGCAAACTCCCAGGCTAACCACTGGCAAGCATTAGCAGGGAAGGCGCGCACTAGTGTAGGCGTCAACCCCCGCCACAAACTTGCCATCCCCCCTTGCCACCATAAGCGTCGCAAATGCTGTGGCACCCCGGTGTCCCAGCTGCTACCAGGGGTGGCGGTTTGAATTCGGGTTTTGGCAACATCTAAGGGCAGAACTAGGGTCCACATCTGCACAAATATACCACACACAGCAGTAATTGTGTTCATGAGTTCATTAGCTGCATTCAACTGTTATGGCATATCAGCTTAACTAAAAGTAAGAGTTCAGGGGCTGCAAGTAAAAAGACGGGCCGAGACTAGCACAGTAGCAGCAAGCCCCTCAATACTCCAGGCTGCTACCAGGGGAGGCGGTTTGAATTTAAACCCAAACCCGAAACCCCTGTTTTGAGAATGAATTAGGGTACAATTGGGGTCCGCACCTGCACCGGGGCAGCTCATGCAGCAGCTCCTTGTGAGACTCATTAGACAACACCCAATGCAGAAAGCTTTGGAAAGCCTGCTTAGAGAAAGCTTGAGGGCTGAGAGTACCGGTACCATTTTAGGCCTGCTGGGTCCCAGCTGGGGCTGCTGGTTGGCCTCCCAGCTTAAAGGCACGAGGAAAAGCCAATTGGTGGTGGGGTTCGGGAGCAGGGCCCGGGGTGGGGTTCGGGCCAGGGCCCGCGGATGGTGCTCTCCAACCTGACTTAGATGCATAGGCATTCTTCATTGACTGCCGTCAACGGGATCTATATGGCACGCCTTGGGAACTCATGCCCCTGCCTCCCCCCCTCCTCCACCCGCAGTCCTCTCTCCCTCCACCCCCACCCCCCCAACTCCCACCGCCGCGGTCCCTCTCCTCTACACCCTTTTCTTCTCTCCCCCTTCTTGCGGTCCTCCCCCCCCGGTCCCCTCCCCCCCCCCCCCTTGCCATCATTCTCCTCCCCCATCCCCCCTTGCCCCTGCTTACCACTGTCCCTGCCAGCCCTCCACATACAATTGCAGAACCAGCATCACGAGCAACCGCCCATCCCTGTTGCCAGAAAGGCACAGTAGGCCCCTCTACCAGCATGGTACCACCAACATCGTCTCGACTGCTGCTGCTGCCACTCCTGCTGCTGCTGTCAGTTTGTAGGACCCCTCGGCCTGTCCAGCCCGGTACATCATGTTCCGTACCTTCATTCCAGCTACTGCTGCTACCATTACTGCTACTGCTACTGCTGCCATCTGCGAGGTGCTGCTGATCTAAACTATCACCCCAATGGCTACTGCTACTGCTGCTGCTGGTGCTGCTACTGCCCATACTGCTCCGGCTGCTACTGCTGCCGGCAATCTGCGTACTCCCTTCTCCTCCACTCCTTCCTGCTGCTGATGCTGCTGCTGCTGCTGCCCCCGCTTCTCTTGCCAGACCTGCTGCTGCTGATGCTCCTTCTGCTGCTGCTGCTGATGATGATGGTGAATGTGGTCTGCCAGGCACAAGCCTCCTCAGCCCTTCATAAACAGTGAAGAAGATTGCATTGCCAGGGACCTCCCTTGCGAGTGTGGCTCCAAAGCCCCTGGTTAAACCCCAGGTGCCCTCCTGCTGGAGCACCTGCCGTAGGCACTTGAGGGGTGATGGCTGGTGACCCGAGTGATGCGCCAGTTGACTACGACACTGAAAGTGGGAGATGGTGAGGGATGGAGCAAGGCACATGGTTAGCTTATACTAGCGTTAGGCAATATCCTTTTTAAAACAAGTCCCTTTCTAGGATCTCATATCGTTGTTCAAGTATAGGTAGGGGTGAAGAGTTGTGTGTGGCTACACTGATATTTATTATTCATCTACCCTGCCTGGCCTCTTGTCGAGGGCGCACTATTTGTGAGCAAAGGAGGAGCCCTGCCCCGGCCTACATTGTAATGGCTACCGTGTAAGGTCTTGCTGGGCCCTGGAATACGAGTATGTGGGAAGCCATGAACAGGTTGGTTGTAGAAAGTAAGAATCAAGCAAATGAGTCGTGGGGCTCTTCCTGAAACATTTGCTGAGCAAACAAGCATCCGCATCATGCTCATACACAAGAACACAGCACATATGAGTAACACAGCACATGTCAGTGTATTACGCCTCAAAGTACATGGAGGCTAGCAAAATGAACGCAGACGACTTTGCAAGGTGACCCAGCCCACCTGCCCTGATAGGGTATGGTGATTTGGTCTCGCTATCGCCTGTGGTATTCTGATTTAGATCTTGCATTTACTCGTCCTTGCCAACCCCCTGCCCTTAACCAACTTGAGCACCTATACCCCTTCCCTGCGGCATGGCCCCCTCCCCCCCGGCCCTTCCCCCTCCCCTCCCGCGCCCCCCCCCCTCCCTTGCCCGCCTGTTGTCCCACCCCCTGGCTCACCTTCAGCAACTCTGCCCCTTCCCTGCCTAATGCCCGACCCTTAGCCCCCTCTCCTGCCTGCCCCATGTCCGCCCTTGTCCTACCCCCTGGCTTACCTTCAAAACTCTGCCCCTTCCCTGCCTAATGCCCGACCTTTGCCCCCCTCTTCCTGCCCGCCCCATCTCCGCCCTTGTCCTATCCCCTGGCTTACCTTCAAAACTCTGCTTCCTGCCTAATGCCCGACCTTTGCCCCCCCTCTCTTGCCCGCCCCGTCCCCGCCCTTGCCCCATCCCCTGGCTCACCTTGAGCAGCTCTGTTGGTGACAATATCACAGACAGCGCTACTCCTGCTGCTGCACCCGCCATTGGTACTGCAGATAAAGGTGGCAAAGCTTCACCAGGTCCCTGCATACCATTACGACATTTACAAGCAATCATACTCAGACCAGTGATGAAAAAGAGCAGAAAAGGGAGTTCTAATGAGGCGAGGTGGGTAGCAAGTCGATTACTAGTCGGTCCTATGGTCCCGTACTGCCAAGACTTGCCGGACAGTAGACCTCCATCCATGTAGCCCTGACACTAGACCTTACAATACACAGTGATTACTTGTAGCAGTGATTACTCATAGCAGTGACTACTCATAACAGTGAGTAATAAGCAGGAGGGGATGCACCACGCACACGTGATCTCAGAAGATGGGAGATCTCTGAGTTGTGGAAATGTACCATCTCCGCTAGAACGTATGATGGTACATTTCCACAACTGCGGCATGAGCAGCTGCTCCTGCAAACTGTGCTATAGTTCTGCTTTAGCTACTTCATCGGTCCATGCTTACGACATGCACGTCCAAGTCCAAAAGCCGCACAAAGCCCCACTAGGTTAAAAGCATAACAGACTGAATTACATGAAGCTGTTGGTGGTGCTGAAGTGGCCCTAGCACTGCAGAATCTGCCTTTTCCAAGAGCGCCCAATGAATCAAGGAGTCAAATAATGAATCAAGATGCAGCAACTGCATCACACAAGATCTCTCAGGAGAGCACATTACCTTGAAGGAATCCAGTAGTCTGGAATAGACCTGCAGTCAATGGCGCACCCTGGAGATTAGCTGGGTGCCGCCCTAATAGCCAAGTAACCGCCGCAGCAAAGACCATGTATTATGTGCAATGATTTCCAGAGAGACCAGCGTATGAATGGTTGAAGCATTCCATGTAGCAGCATGGCACAAAACAATACATCCAATGTTTGAAGTATTAACCCCTTGTCTGATCAGAGACACGACTGTACATGAGATGTAAGCAACAGGGCCATCTCCTGTACTGGCTGTTACCATAGGCTCCATAGTGTAGCCTTGATACAGCCGCCGCTATCTGGGACCGTAACCACTAGCATGAAATTATTGTAATTGTGTTTATGGTACCTCAATTCTAATTCACTGGACTAGCCGGCAGATACCACAGTCATACCGTCTGCTAACAAGCAGTACACTTCGTTTTAACAGTGTTGACTGCTGACAGTGAGGCTACTACAGCTGCTGCTGCTGCTGCTGCCGCCATGGCTATTGTCTGCTGCTCCTGCTGTTACTATTGCTGCTGCTGTTGTGCACGGTATGCCGCTTCATGCTTCAGGTGTTGCCACTGGGGGCTGCTGCTGCTATCCATTGTATACTGCTGCTGCTGCTGCCCTCCTGTCCCTTACCATGTAGTTGATGCCCGTTTCTGCAGCACCTCCAACCAAGGGAGATGTCAGCCCACGAAAAAAACCTGACACCTGTGCTAACATTTGCAGTCAGTAGCGAGCTAACCTCGTGCGTTTGCCTCGTGCATGTGCCGACCCTTTCAGCAGGGCAACTCCCGTAGAACTTTCTGACGTACCCCTTCTGTTCGCCAAATGCTCCAGAAGCAATCCCGCATCCCACCGGACGCCGCGTTGCTTGCTTGGAGCCTAACTTTGATAGTATCGAAGGGGTAACCAGAGACAACATTGGCCGCGCCAGCAATACACCCAGCAACAAGCTCCTTTGAGGCTGCCCTCCATTGCTCGCTGGTATGGACCCAGCTGGCGTGTTCTTGCTGACCGCAGGTCGTCGAAGTCGCAGCCATGCAGTCGGCGGAACCAAGCAAAGATGCCTAAAGCACTGCCAAAGACAAGGCGATTAGTTGCTAGGCTGAAAGCCCATCCATTGGCCACTTATGAATCCAAACCGCTGGATCACGAGGCAAATATGCGCAGCATGGACATCTTCTTTCAGCGGCGATATGGAAGAGGCTGATTAGAAGCAAGGTTCCTGTACTTCAAGTGCACCAGTTTTAAAGGCAGTTGGTGGCCTGTATGACGCTGCATCAAGATTTCAACTTATTTGCTCGAAAACGTACTGCTTTCTACTCACTTCCGTCAAGTCAGGTTTGCCTCAAGAGCATTACGATCTGATCGTATGCTGCCCAGCATAGCCCCACACAGATGAGCAGGCACAATATGGCTTGTCTCAGTGGCGCATCAATGTTGTTTGTTGCGAAAGTGCCGAGTCTTTAGCCAACCGCACATGTTCGTTGTAACCCGGCACTAGGGCAACCGAAGCGCCCTTAATGAGCACTAGGGGCCGAGTGCTGGCCCTCTATCGGAACATCCTTCGCGTTGCACGCACCTGGGATGGCCCTGTAGAGGTACACTGGGGTCTCGCTTCTGGTGGTTCCTGTTCATGCCGAGCAATATGTCAGGCTTCCTTAACGTGCGCAGGAACAGCAGTACATCCTGCAAGAAGCCAGGCAGAAGTTTCGTGATCATCGTAACGTGACCGACGCTTCTGAAATCGAAGCCAAGGTGATGCTTCTTGCGCCTCTGCAACTTGTGTTCGGTTTCCAGCCTTCAATAAGGGAATCTTTGGTATTGCAGCTGAACGAAGGCCAAGAGCGGCTTGACATTGGCACCCACTACAAGATACCATACCCTCGCCTTCATCATGCACCCCAGTTCAAACGGAGGCAGTATAAAGAGCCCCCTGTGATCCTCTGACTGGGCTCGTGGTAACTAACTGCCTCCACAGTATCTTTGCCAAGCAGCTTCGCTGCTGAGACTCCTCACACTACCTCTTGCAATCCTAACGCCAGATTACCAGTAGGGTTGCAGAGAAAGGATCCAGCAGCGGTTCTCAGATGGGAGACAAAGGGTCAGAAAGCCTTCCCAGTGCGCCTGCACCTTCAGAAGTCAGAGCTGACAGGCGAGAGTCTTACCACTCTTCTTCTGGAGGCCCCTTGTCAGCTGCAGACCATGCAGCAGTAGCGGGAGCAGCAACACAAGGAGGAGCTGGTGGTAGTGGTGGCACACGTTCCCAAAGCGCACTCAAGAAGATCGGCAGCAAGTTAGGGTTCAGGAAGAAGCACTCAGTGGAAGATTCAGGTGAGCAGAGGTTACCATGAAGCACTCAGTGGAAGATTTGTAGCAAGTTAGGATTTAGGAAGAAGCACTCAGTGGAAGATTCAGCTGAGCTGGGTGTAAGAAGAAGCACTCAGTGGAAATTCAGGTGAGCGGGGTTTAGGAAGATGCACTCGATGGAAGATTCGAGTGAGCGGGGTTTAGGAAGAAGCACTCAGTGAAAGATTCGGGTGAGCGGGGTTTAGGAAGAAGCACTCAGTGAAAGGTTTGCAGCAAGTTAGGGTTCAGGAGAAAGCACTCAGTAGAAGATTCTGGTGAGCTACGTTCAAGCTGCAAATGTCGACCGCATGGGGTGCTACTAAAGGCAACTGGCAAGAGGGAGAACCGTGGGTCTTTTCCAGCAACCATGGGCTGAAGTGGCAAGCACCTGCTGAGGATTCAGGTGTTGTTGCATCTATGATAGTGGGTGACAAGACTGGAAAAGAAGTGCCAATGCCTGAGTTCTGCTGTGCATGTGCCTTGAGCAGGTTTTTCCAGAACTATTGTGTCCGCAACTGCTGGCATCACAGAATGAGCCCGTCCATCACTTAAGCCTTGTCTCTGGCCCTGCCTTGCCTCTTTTGCACGGGTTCAGACCAAAATTTCGTTCACCTGGTTCATGCCTGAGGGCAAATGTCTTCACGACCCACGTCTATACTGTCTGTATAGCTGGGGTGAGCGAAGTTCGTTTCCTGCGATGTAATGTCACTCTCTGCTTTAACTTAAAACTTCTTAACATACTGTCACTTCTATACCCCGTGTGTGCTTCTTATGCCTTCACAGGCCACGTTCCCCTACGCACAGCCTGGTCCCAGGACTTCCCCCACTCCAACCGCGGTTCGCAAGCCGGCGTTGCAACTGCAGCAGGTGCAAGCACAGCAACCACGCATCTTCACGGCAGCAGCTCAGCATATGGCCTGGATAACTCAGCACACGCCCCTCTGTCACAACAGCAGCAGCAGCAGCACCAGAGGTTGTCTCAAAGTGGTGTGGAAGTTGGCCATAGGGCTTCCATCGGGGACTCCTTCAACACTGCCACTTCTGCTCCTGGGAGCGTTCCCAGTGCGGGGAATGGTGGTTACGCATCCGCAGGTTTAGGGAAAAGGGGCGGCACCGGCAGTGGCAGTGCCAGCGGGCAGTTGCTTCTCGGTGGCGATTTCGCTGGTCAGGGAACGATTAAAGGTGGTGCCAGCAGTGGGGGCGGCAGTGGTGCCTTGAGGCCGATTGGGGGTAGCTCTGGAAATCTGTCATCCCCAGCAGCAGGTGTAGGAGCAGAGGGTGAAATGATAAGAAGGGCACGGAGCAGCGAATCTGGTGCAGACCCTCGTGGTCTGAATCTCCCACCCACTGCTGCTGGTGGTGGTGGTAGCACAGGACAGCAGCATCATTGGACGCCAATGGGACTGCTGCGGCATGGCAGCTCAGGCGGTATTTCAGATCCTGGTATTGCTACTGCTAGTGGGACGCCTGTCGGGCATGCTAGGTACCCGCAGAGCGCGCACAGCATGCAGGGTGATGGCGGGGGCTATAGTCCGGTGCGAGGGGGTGCTGGGGCCTTCAAGAACATCTGGCATAAGCAATCAGGGCGGCCGCCTGCGGGCTACATGTGGGTGTGGTTGGGGCGACTGCGGAGGTGGAGGAGGAGGTGGTTTGTGGCGCACACACCAGGTGGGTTTGGGGTTTTGGGGGTTGTGGCTTATACACCAGGTGGGTTTGGGTTGTTGGGTTCTGGAAGGTAGCCCTGATGGGGGAATATGCAGTACTGTCCTGTAATCGAGAGCAGTTGGAAGTAGTGTGGTTGGTAGCGCGTTAAATGCTTGGTTTCTGCTTAAGGATGAGTTGTGCAGGTGTGGGCATGTTTGGCACGGCTTAGCATATGGGTGATCAATTTTGGAGTATGGGCCTCAGTAATTCCACCCTACCCCCTGTATCTGTGCCAAGCAGATGACTAACCATCATGGTGCTCTCTTTATAATGCTGCTCATAACCCTTTTTTAAGGTGGTGCAGCTGTAACCTTCCCAGTGCATCTGTGTTGCCTTCCCTGCAGGTATGTGCAGGTTAGAGAAGTCTGAGCATACGGGGTGGTCAGATTGCGGAGCGTAAAGCCTCCCAACTTGCACTATGCTTACTGTCATTGTGCATGCCAGACGAATACTGTAGTCATTATGACTGCTTTATCTTCACTGCCGCATTGGGTTCAAACTGTGAAACATCTTTCTGGTGCCTTTCCTGTAGGTGTGCTAATGTTCTACAAATCTGAGCGCATGGGTGGTCAGATGTGGAGTGTGAGCCTCAGCAATGCCACCATCCATCCTGACCCTGTGCATGGCAGGCAACTAGCTATCATGGTTGGCACTGCTCAGGTGTACCTGCGGGTCAAATCAGCTGAAGATAGAGATGCTTGGGTGGAGTGTCTGCAGCAATCAGTGGCAACATATCACAGGTAGGGTGGAATCCAGGGGGTTGAGAATCTGTTGGAGTCCAGGGGATGTGTTCCACAGGTACTGTATACTGCACGTAGAGGCGCTAGCAGGGTTTGGGCTGTTGCAGGCAGGGCTTTACTGGCTGCATGTTGAGATAGAAGTGAAAGTAGGAGGTGAGGCAGCTAGGTCAACATGGTGGAACACACTGGGGCCAAACCCCATTTTCCTCCTGGACGGAAAAAAGGCCACCACGTAGGTAATATAAGCATGTTGACAGGTGCTAAGTGACAGCAGTGTGAAGCGCTCAGCTGCCATTGGCACGCATCAAGGAGGATGCTTGGTTGTAGCTATGTGTTGCTTCAGATGTGCAAGAGACTACAAGCTCATTGCTGGTCCTGAATCCCTGGCTGTCTCCTCCTTGGTTTCTGCAGGTCCCGCAACATGGTTGAGGGCATGAGCAGACGTCCCTCTGGCACGCTCTCAGTCGAGCCCTCTCCAAGGAATCACCCAATTATAGCAGCAAATGGCAGCTCTCCTGCCCTGGCAGCAGCAACAAGTCGCCGCGGTGGTGGCAGCCAGCAATACCTCCCGCAAGCCTCTGCAGCTGGTGGTGGTGCGGATGTAGTAGGAGGAGCAGCAGCAGGGATGGTGCCTCAGGGTTTAGAGGGTGGTGGGAATCAAATGTGGGTGCTGCAAGATAGGGGCCCATTGGATGATATCGACCAAGAGCAACGGAGGAAAATACGGCAGCGGTTGTCTGACCGGCTGGCGGAGATAAGGGGAGCACAGGTGAGGATTCTGCTGGGTAGCCTCATCAGTACCTAAGCTACTGGGATCTGTTCTGCAGATGTGGGTTTCCTGAGTAGTAAGGGGTTGATGGTATGTATCAGGAATTGAGGGCTCAGGCTGACATGGCTGATGCTGAGCGTGAATAACAAGGGAAAGGAAGGGAAGGCAGGGGCTCTCGGGTAGCCTAGCCAAGATTAGGCTTGACCAGGGTTAAATGTCTATGCTGTGCTGCTCAAGATTTGCGGCATGCAGTTGAATTCATGCCATTATGGTCTGGCATAGGAAGTGCCAACTAGAAGCAAGGGCTCAGAAGTGGCTGCGCAAAACCTTGGAGTTGTGTTGTTTGAATTTCTTTCACAAGGAAGGCGGTAGGATATGCATGCAGGAAGGTGCAGAAGGGAAGATGCCTGCAACTCTCTCATTGCCTCTCTGTCTGAGGGTCATGATGGTCTTGAGCTACAGAGACCATCATGACCCTCAGACAGAGAGGCAATGATGGTCCAGTGCGCCCTTTTGCAGGCGCATCATCGATTTGCATTCCCGCTTTATTTGAAGCACGTCTCAAGTTACATATTGCATGTGACCAGTGATGCCACTACCAAGGAATTTCCATTTGTGCAGTAGCTGTTGGGGCTGGTGCCTTGAGGGTGCAATACAAGTAAATCGAGCATGCATGTTTTCCTGGGTATGCCACAATGTTGCATCTGGCCGCAGCTTGTGTGTGGGCAAGTGCACCATTTGTTGTGCGGCTTCGTGATTGTGTTCATGTGTCCGAGTTCGTGTGGCCATTGGCATTGTTGGTCTTGTGTTTTTTGTTGATGTTGCTTCTGCTCTTAGGGTCCTTGCAAATGTTGCCGTTGGGATGCTGCCTTCAAGCTGGTGAGTGTTGCATTGCCGATACGTGAGATTAGGACAGGTTGTTTGACCATATTGTTGCTTCTGCTCACAGGGTGCCTTTGAGCAGCAGGTGGGTCACATACAGTCACAGCTAGCAAGCTTGGTGGGAGGCCTGCAGCTCTACCCTGCTTTCCCATCACCAGGGGCAACACCTTCTGCAGTGCCACCACCTCCGCCGCCACCACCAGCAGCAGCAGCAGCTGTTCCAGGAGCACCAATACCACTACCCACTGAAGCAGCTCAACCAGCGGGGACTGCACCAGCAACAGGAGGAGGAGGAGGAAGTGGCGAAGGCGAGGGTGTTACAGGCAGTACAGGGATTACCGGTGAGAGAGACGTTGAAGCAGACGAAGCCCCTCCCGGTGCTGCTGACGGTGCTCCATGGCCTGGTGGTTATGAGCATACGAGCATGGGTGGTTCATGTACAGGAGGGATTGGCGGCCTTGGTGCATCTACAGTAGGAGGAGGAGGGTTGGGGGATACGGGAGGAGGAGGAGCAGGGCATGGAGGGGCATTGAGGGCAAAGGGGCCTGGTGGCAAGGGTTCCACATCGAAGCGATTGATGGCTCAGCAGCTTTTGGTGATGCAGCAGCAACAGCAGCAGCAGTACCAGTTTGCGCAGCAACAGCAGCAGCAGCAGCCATGGCAAGGGGTAGCACCTTTTGTGGGTGGTGGTGCTGGTGGTGGTGGGGCTACTTTGCAGACGGCATATGCTGATTTGATGGAGAAGTACAGGTGAGAGGCTGGGTAGCTTGCCAACACAGCATCAGTGGGGTGTAGTGCGTGGTAAATTGCAGAAGTGGATACTCTATGAATATATAATGTTCTGCGCATGGATTATGGGGTCTATTCCTTTCCAGTTCAGTCTGCTTCTGTGTCTGGTTCCTGCTGCCCGTGCTTGCCGGATGCTTGGCGATCCTCTCACATGGCAGATTGCTTGTTTGAAAGCTAGTTATGCAAAGCTGGGGCTGGGCCCCTGCCTGAAGTGTTGGTGTCGTTGCCTTACTTAGCGGTAGGCGGTGGGAGTGGCAACTTGCTTATGATATTCATACCACTTTCATAATCATGTTGGCATTGGGCATAGACCCACTCTGCATGTAGTGTCACCAGAGCAACCAGGGCATACCAGCTGTTTATTCTTGGAAGGTTTTACTAATCACATGTTTTTATGATGTCTACAGGGAGGTGCTTCAAAGGGAGGTGATGCGTGTGGTGGAGCTTGAAGGGGAGCTGCTGCTGCTCAAGCACAGTGTTTCCCGCAAAGCACGCAAAGCAGCAGCTGCTGCCGCCTCGGGTGCGTCCGCCAGGCTACAGCCACTGGCGTCGTCATCAGCAGTAGCAGGCATGGCGGGGCCAGCAGGGGCAGCAGGAGGATTAGAGCGGCTCACTCCAGCTAGCAAGAGGAGCAGCAGTAGCAGCTCGGATCTGTCGGACTACCTCTCGGTGGTGGGGGACCTAGTGGCTATGGAAGAAGCAGCGGACGAGGCGGCTGAGGAAGATGCCTCGGGGACTGAAGCAGCTGAATCAGCGAATGCAGATTCGGAAGAGCTTGTGGTTCTGTCTGAGAAGAGGGATCGGCTGGGTGGCTTGGGGGTGCGGACTGGTGCTGCAGGTGCGGCTGCAGCAGCTGGGGGAATGGGTGTTTTAGGGTCTGAGACGGAAGTGACAGACGATGAGGTAATGGCTGCTTTGGAAGTTGTGCACCAAGTGGAGTATGCGAGCAGGCAGGGGACGCAGATGGGGCCTTTGATGGAGCTTGTGGGAGGGGATGGGCCACCAGCCACCGGGTCCGCAACAGAGGATGAGACGGAGGAAGAGGAGGATGAAGAGGACAGGGGGTCGATGACTGGGGTTGCGGGTGGAGCTACTGGTGGTGGTGGTGGGGCGGGGGCAGCGGGGCAGATGGGGATGGTGTGCAGGACGCGGCTGCCGACTCCGAAACCAATCGGGAGAGGGTTCAGCATATGGAAGATGCTTAAGGATGCGATTGGGGGGGATCTTACGAAGATTACTATGCCAGCGACCATCAATGAGCCGATCAGCTTCATACAGAGGTAGGTGGTTGATTGTGAGAGTGGGGCCGACTGCGTGAGGTTGTTAAAGCAGCTCCGTTGAGTAGGAACAAGGTAGCTCACCTTGGTCTGGTGGCTGCAATTGAACCATCTTTTGGGCAGTTATTTGTTCCAGCTTCATGTGTCCAGCTTTTGGGGACCTCTCACCACCAGGGAACAGGGGCGTTCTCTATGGAGCCTGGTGTGAGATGCAGGGATCTGTTGAGCTCCAGTGGTGGTGTTTTGTGCTTGTTTGCATAGATTTCTTAGTGGTGATCACATGCAGCATTTGAAGCAAACACCGTAGCCAGATGCTCACCTCCTTTGCGGTCAAACCACAAAGCCTATCGGAAGGTTGCGAAGCACCATCTACCCACTGCTGATATAATGCAGTTGGCCTTCTTTGAAGTTGGGTTGCTTATATGTCATTGCTGCTATTCTCCTCTGATACAGCTGCCATGTCTTCCCCTGCTCTTACGTCTTCTTTAGTGTTTCGTTTCTCAGAGCATACATGTAGCGTTATCACGCGTTCTGACAACCACTCTAGGTTGACTGAGGTAGCATGACCGTTCTGAGCGTCATGGATTTTCTGCCACTCCTGCTGAGACATGTTATGGGTGATTGCTGAATTGCTAAACGACGGCTCCGACAGATATCAGCAGTACAATTGTCTCAAGCACAGACCAATGCTTGGGCGCTGCACTGCCCAGAGGGCTGTGCGGTGGTCTCTCTGAACAAAGATATACCAATGGGTCCAACTGATTAACAGATCGCTGGGCTTCTAGGTCTTTATCTCCCTTGCCCCCAAAATGAAGCAGCCGGAAATGAAGAAGAAACTATGTACGTGCCATGCAGGTTGTGTGACGTCATGGAGTACCGTAATTTGCTGGAGCGAGGTTTATCTGCTCCTGGTCCCGCTGAGAGGATGCTGTGGGTGACTGCATGGGTACTAGCACCCTTCTCTGGCCAGGTGTTCAGGGAGAGCAAGCCCTTCAACCCACTGCTAGGAGAGACCTTTGCCTGGGTGGCGGGAGACAGAAGGCACAGGTGGGGCAGGGAGGTTGGGTCTTAGGTTGAGTTTTGTGATGCGGAAGTTTGAGGTTTAACTAAGGGCCATTTCCAGTCACGTTTTGAGGAGCGCAAGCCATTTATCATGCTGCTAGGAGGGAATTGTGCTTGAGACAGGAGGCACAGGTGCGAAAGCTTGGTTGGGCGTGGGTTTAGAAGGTTGGGGTTGAGCTAAGAAGACAATGTTTTTTGGGAACTTTAGAGGCACACGAGCGTTGTACTTGGGCTCAATCAAGTTCAAATTCAAGATGCAAGGCTTCTCCAAACAATAAACAGTTCTGCTGTCAGTGACTGTTGTCTTTGTGGCTGATGTTTTTGACAGGTTGATGATAGAGCAAGTCAGCCACCACCCGCCAATAAGCGCTTACGTGGCCCAAGGCCAAGGCGACCTCGCCTACACAGCCACCGGGGAGCTTGAGACCAAGACCAAGTTTTGGGGCAAGAGCATTGAGCTGATCCTGGTTGGGCATGAGAGGCTGGTGGACGAGGGGAGGGGGGAGGTGTATGAATGGAACAGGTTCAACATCAGTGTGAATGATATTATATTGGGGAGGTTCTGGATTGATGTGGCTGGGACCATGAAGGTGGTTAACACTACAACAGGTACGAGGGTGGCTCGAGGGGGAGGGGGGGAAGGGTGGGGATGATGCCTGTAAGAGTATACATGGATGCAAAAGGGGTTTTCATGGGAAGAAAGAGAGAAGGGGCTACGGATAGGGAAGGAAGGGTAGGGGAAAAGTTGAGGCTGCAGGAGGGGAAGGCGAACGGAAAGGGTGGGCGGAGAGAACAAGTCTCTGCTGACCAGTGGAAGGAACAGGTGTATAGGTGGGGGTGGATGGATGCAGCAGGCAAGGGGGGGGGGGATAAACCAGCGAGGATGGGGATGGATCGCTTTTGTACAATGAAAGAGCATTTGCTTGATAAAAGGACACAGCATGTGCTTTCTCTTTTGATCAAAGTGCACACATGGAATGTCAATTCAGGGACCTTGCTTTGGAATGTGTCTCTCATAGTTTATTCACGCTCTGAGTCTTGCAGGTCATGAAGCAGAGTTGATCATGAAACCATGCAGAGGCAAGCTGCAGGACAGGGGCTCTGTTACTGGGACCATCAAAGGTCCGGACGGCGCCATCTTGTACACCATCAAGGGCAATGTTACCAGCACGGTATGGGCCACTGCTACTCCAGCAGCAGCAGCTGCTGCTGCCGAGTCTGGTTATAGTATGGGCAGTAGCACTGGTGGCACTAGCAGAGCTACAACACCTGATGTAGGGGTTGCAGCAATGGAAGGGGTGGAGATGGGTGGTGACACCTCTCAGAGTGGTAGCACTAGTGGGGTGACTGGGGGCATGGAGGGGGTGACTGGTAGCGGAGCCAGTCAGCGGCAGGGCATGAAGAACAGCAGCAGCACAGGGAGCGTAAGTAATGGCGGCTACAGCACCACAGCTGCAGCAGCAGGAGGAGGAGGGGCTTCTGGGGTACATCCAGATGGGGCAGGGGGTATGGTGGTGGTTGGGGTGCCATTTGTGCTGTGCAGCAGGTTGGAGCCTCCAGAAGACTTCATGGAGCAGTATGGCATGACCAGGTGAGGGGTCTTGTTGTAAAAATTCACAACCAAAAAAGAATGGCTCTGGCGTCTAGCTATAGCTGCTACCTCGAGCAATGTTAACACAACATATGGCATGACCAGGTGAGGGGTCTTGTTATTATTATTCATGCTGTGCCACAGCAGAAGGCCGTAGGCCCGCACTTCAAGCTGTTGCGAGGGTCTCAACTAGCTTGCCTTGTAGTACGGCAAGCACAGTTGCGCATAAGCAACCACATGAAGTTTTGTTAATGCGCTGACCTTCACAGCAACAAAGGCAACATCAGGAAAAGGGTCCTATGGCCCTTCTGCTATGGCACATTATAAATTGCCAGAACAATACTGCACAGGGTTTTTTTTTTGCACTGTCCTGCAAGTCCCCTTGCTGCTACTCACATTACTCGATTTGTAAGAGAGAAATCACTGCTCAGCCCACGGGCCATGCAGCACCCGCCACATGGTTTCAACCAGTCTGTTAGCGTACTACTGAGTTCTGAGAGGACACATGAGATAGATCATTGCACAGCTTTCGGGCCGTGCAGCACCGGCGGCATGACTGAACCACTTAGTATGTGGAGAGCAGAAACCGAGCGGAAGAGGCGAGACTGCTAGAGGCTGAGAGTGCATGTATGGGGCACCTATGCCCTGCCCGCTCCTGCTGCAGGTTTGCCATCACCTTGAATGATCCTTGTGCGCCCATGGTCCCGTCCCTGCCACCCACGGACAGCAGATTCCGGCCTGATCAGCGAGGACTGGAGCTAGGGGAGCACGCTCTGGCCACCAGTGAGAAACTGAGGCTGGAGGACAAGCAACGAAAAGCCAGGTGGGTGTCTTATGATTACTGTTCATACTATTGAGTGTTGTAGGAGAGGGCGGGTCCATAGAGGAGCGGTCATGCCTAGGGTCTGAGTATGAAGCTATGGTTGGAGGACAAGCAATGGAAAGTCAGGTGGGTGTCTTAACGAGCAAGGCTCATAGTAGTGAATGTGCAGGAGAGGGGGGGATTTATAATAGAGCGGTTAGGCCTAGGGTCTGAGTATGCAGCCAAGGTTGGAGGACAAGCAATGGAAAGTCAGGTGGGTTTCTTACGAGCAAGGCTCATATTAGTGAGTGTGCAGGGGAGGGGGGGATTGTATAGAGGAACGGTCATGCCTAGGGTCTGAATGTAAAGCCAAGCTTGGAGGACAAGCAACGGAAATCAGGCGGGTGTGTAATGCGTACCGTTCATCCTAGTGAATGGTGCAGGGGAGGAGGGGGGGGCATGTCATTCTCCACCTTGCCTGGCCTCTTGTCGACTGCGCACTAGTCATGAGCAAAGGTTTGATGTTTTTTGTGCGCCCAGTGTGGCGGTCTTTTGTGGATCCATATTCCCGGGAGTTGCATGGCACTGCAGGTTCTCTTGTTAGTGCCAGGCCTTTGTCTGTGTTGGGAGAGGGGGGCCATATGTCAGGATGAGTTTTTGTGCCTGGGTCTAAGGATGGAGTGGAAGTGGGAGGACAAGCAGTGCAAGCCTGGTTGGGGCAGGGCTTGGCTTATGCTGAGCTTGTCTCTCGTAGAGTGGACGAAGTTTGATTGGGTCATTCTGGGTCATTCTGGTCAATAAGGGGTGATATCTTGCTTGGCGGGCCATATTCTCGCTTTGTATGTGTCTTCGCCATCCATATGCACTGTCGTGCTGCTGTGCCTGGTGTCGCTGCATCCACTTTTGCGTTAATAGATGATGGCCAATGCTGTCTCTCCCACTCTTTGGTTGCCGCATACGTTTCAGATGCTGCTGCTTCTGGCTGGGGCAGCTGCTGTGACTGTTTGGGCCTTGGACCTGCCGTTGCACCTCCGTGAAGTGCATGCGCTGCAGCGGCACAATTTTGAACGAAAGGCATGCACCCTTGGTGCTTTTTTCATTTGATTAGGCAAAGCCTCTTTCATATGGGTAGGCAGTACTCTATGACACTGCATGACTCATACGCATACCCCTCAGCATGTACCGTGCATTGGCTGTAGCGTGGCCCACACGCAGGCCAGGCAAAGCATACTCACCCGTCAGGAAACGTACTGAGAATGTACCTTATTCCTGCTGCTGCTGCTGCTGCTACCACAGACATATCCGCAAGGAGAAGGGCATTGAGTACCAGCCCCGCTGGTTCAGGCAGGTAGATCCCTCTGACCCCCAGCTGATCAAATTGGCTCATAGCACCTCCCCTCCTGGACCTCCCGCATGGGAGTATGAGGGGGGCTACTGGGAAGCTACTGCAGAGAGGAAGTGGGAGGGGTGCCCGGACATCTACTCTACACGCAAGACCCCGTACGAGCCAAGTGGGCTTGGCACCTAAGCGTGAAGCACGCAATGTGCTAGACCAGCATTGACCGTGGATCAAACCCGTGACTTAGCACAGAGTGCAAATCTTCTGACCTGCATGCTGGAAAAGGGGTGGGCTGGGCGAGGCTGGACATTGTTGATGGTAGGGGCCGTGCCAGACTTCAAGGGTGAGGCAACCAGCACTGGGATTCGGCCATCACCATGCTGTACAGGATGTGCGGGCTGCAGTTTGCTCCAGGATTAGCAGGGGGTTTATTGTTCTCCAATGGGTCTGCATGGCGTTTCTGAGGTGGAACTAAGCTCACTTTGTCAAAGTTGGAATGCCTGCTCTTTGATAGCACCCGGTGGGTATTGCGGTAGGAGTTTCCTGCAGCTCGATAACCACTCTTGGAAGATAAGAAGCACGGGATGCAGTATGGACGTCTTCTTGAAGACCGTGCAGCGTGGCAATGCTGCAGCTGGTGGTGCCTGCTGTTGCGGTTGCCACTCCTTAAATGTTTTTTGTCTCCATGTGCTGGCAGCATTGAATTGGTGTGTTGGAGTAAGGGGCCAGGGGCTAGGGGGGTTCGTTTCCTGTATGATATTGATAAGTAGCATATTCTGAAAAATACCAGATGCTTTCAGCGCTCTGTTGTCAGGGGAAGTTTGTTGGTCCAAGTGGTGCCAGATTGCCGGCCCACGTGCATGTGTGTGGAACCTGTATATCGTTGCATAGAGGGGCCTAAAAAGGGCATATAGTGCAGATCTAATGTGTTTTTACACCAGGAGAGCGAAGGATGACTGCTTGCTCCAAATATGTTGCGCTGGTATGGGTCTGCAGAGGTGCCAGACGGGCTCACGGCCGTAAGACCATGCGCAAAACCTTCCCAATTGTACACAATTGAGCTGCACGAGGTATCCCTTGAGGCCGTGAAATTGTAAGAAGGTACATGTAGGGCTTGTTTATTGTCAGATTGCAGACAATCGACCAACTTGGTTGAGTGAGAGGGCTCGAGTAGGTGAGCTACGAGTGCCACGACGAGTTCCTCTACCAAGCCCACAACTGCCCAAGCTGAGGAGTCTACAGGAGAAGGCGTCTGCCCCTAGGGGGGATACTCCTCAGGCTGGGCTTGCAGCCTGGGACATGTGGTGACTCTGAGCCTAGTGATTGAGTGCGCATATTTGCCTTTGACACGTTGCATGCGTGATAGGACGCTTGAGTGTCAGCCGCACCCCGTTACGCCTCCAAGTTGTGTGAGCTTGGTACCTGTAAGACATAGACACTCCTTCCTCCTTACTCGCGAGATTCTTACAGGACGACTCAGCTGGCGCGTGAAGTGACATGTCTGGTTTGACCTCCTAGCGCTGTGCCCTCGGCCCCATGCAACAGCATAGCTGTACATTTAGAACGAGCTTTGTGCTCTAAGATAGTGGACACGAACCTTGGCTGGACCGGCTCATAGTCCTCAGTATGCGCTTGTCGTGAGCCTGAGTTATAGTCTGAAGTTCGAGGGCAGCAGGGGAATACAGCGGAGTTTCGTACTACCTTAGCAGGCTGACATGAGCAGGTCCGGAACGAAGGGCCCTACATCAGAGTTTGAGCTGGTAGCAAATGGAAAATCGCCAAACTGGGAGGAGAAGAGCAGAGCAGGTCCAGGAGACAGAGGCAGCCCAGCAGCTTCAGAAGCAGCAGCAGCAGCAGCAGCAGCAGCAGCAGGGAGGACGCCCCCTCCAGTGCCTCCCTCGGCAAGCTCGGCCTCTGCCTTGGGGCGGACTCCAACAAACCTTCAGCGAGTGGACAGTGGCCAAGAAGCAGAGCCATCTCGCATCATCAAGCCCGTCCTTCTCAGAGCAGCAGTACAGCGCAGCATCGTCCAGCACATAGCAAAGGGCTTTGGGGTACACCTGCAAGGAGAGGTCACCACCAATGAGATCTCCACAGCAAAGTACACCGTCATCACCTTCTTGCCCGTCAATCTCTTTGAGCAGTTCTTGAGAGTAGCAAACTTGTACTTCCTCCTCACAGCCATTCTGCAAGTGATACCAGGTCTGTCCCCTACTTCCTGGTTTACCACAGTCGCTCCTTTAGTGTTCGTGTTGGCAGTCAATGCAGTCAAAGAGGGCTATGACGATGTCAACCGCCACAAGAACGATAAGCAGATCAACTTCAGGGAGGTGCTGCATCTAACTAGAGATGGCGAGAAGCCAGTGCTTTGGAGGGATGTGGTTGCAGGGGATATCCTCAAAGTAAGTGGGAGGCTTTACAGCAAGGTCAGCAGGAAAGCGGGCACAGATCCTAGCAGGGGCCTTTGCTGATGTCTGGATGGGACAAAGCAGCAAAAGCAGCAGCAGTGAACCAGGCGTACCCTGCCATCCATTAGCGCCAGAAGGCTGACAGCGGCCTGTCACAGCAGCAGCAGGAAAACAGAGAGGCATTGGCATGACTAGGGTATGGATGCATGCCAGCACGGCAGCTTCGACATTTGAGGTCAAGTACTCTTTGCACGCTTTGCAGAACGGGTCTTACGGGGTGTCAATAGTCCATGTTGGGCCTTTGCAACATGTATGGCAAAAACATGGATCTTTGGAAGCTTATCAGCTGCAATGACAGCATATTGTGGGGCAGGGGCAAGGGAGTCTGGTGTTGCAAGTTGCAGATGCGTACAGGCAGAATTAGGTTTCATAGCCCTTGCAAAAGCAGAAGTAGGTGGGCCTTTCTTCCAAGGGGGTTCTGCACAGGAGCCGGATGAGTAGCACCAACCTTTGCTGAAGATGACCATTGCTGAGATGTAGCAGTAGATGCATGGCAGGGGCTGCTTGCAGGAAGGAGCCAGAGGGAATGAGCAATTGTTTCGCCTGCGGATGGTGATTGCTTCATAGGCCAGAAGTTCAGCAGCATTGGGGACAGTGGAAGGATCAACAAACCCATGCCACTCGTGTGCAGTATGGGGCAGCTTGTCAAGCATGCAGCAGCATTTTCTCCAGCTGCCAGGAAACTGAACAGCCGCACCAGTATTGCGCTGCAGCTGCTGAAAGTAAGGGAAGCGCTTGTAGCCGCAGCTGCAGCTGCTTGCAGTAGAGATGTGCAAGGGAGGTGCAGCAACAGGGGCTGCAGCGCCCTTGCTTTCCCTTGGACTTGGTTACTTAGCTCCTTTGCTATTGACAGCAGTAGGCCTTGGACAGCAAGGCGCTACCAGCGAGGGTCCTGCTGATGCTTCGGGAATCAGTGGCTTTCATATCTGGCAGCACACATCTTAGTCCTTAAACAAGCATTTGCAGCTGGTACTTGCACTGCTGTGTGTGTTAAACCAGGTATCTCTCTTCAACCTGAAGCAGAGGAACATCCCCTTCTTATTCCCCTAGTGTATGGTATATCACTTTGCTAAGAGTTCCGCACAAATGCCGTCTCACATTGTGCTGCTCAACTTCAAACAAATGTGAATTGACATTTCCAGGATGTTCCCTTGTGTGTTTGTCCAGATCCGGGAAGGCGAGGAGGTTCCTGCAGACATTGTCCTCTTGTCCACACCAGATGAAGAGGACTTGTGTTATGTGGAGACAGCAAATCTTGATGGGGAGACTAACCTGAAGATTAAGTATGCGTGGTCGGGATTCACCAAGAGCCATAAGCCAGAAGACTTTGAACACTTTGTGGATGACTATGTCATTGCCTGTGAAGCGCCCAATGCAAAGTGAGTGCAAGCTGCGAATTGCTGGGCTGGATCTGTGATGAGTTTGTGTGTGGGAGGTGCTGAGCGAGGGGAGCTGCCGCTGCCCTAGCAGCAGACCTACATGGAGTCATCATCACATGTAATGTGTTGCCACTTTGGATGTGTCGTAGGCTGTTGCATCAACAGCGAGTTCAGAATTGCAGTTGCATGTTGCAAGGAGGTTGAACAGATGTCGTGCTGTCTAGTAAGCTAGTTCTTGGTACTAGTGCAGTCCATCCCCCTGCCAAGCATGCAATGGAAGCGCTGTAACCGTTAACAGATGGTACATATTTACATGGCCCACTCTTGTTGTAAGACTCTTCCCTGCTGTTCTGTCCTATACCCAGCCTCAGAGGTAGGTGCAGTTGAATTCTGTGACCTGTTTTACATCCTTAGTGTAGTCTCAGTCTTTATGTGCTGGTACTCAACGCTACATGTTCGTTGCTTCTCAGGTTGTATGTGTTTGACGGTTATGTCATGAAGAGCTCAGATAAGAGCAAGGAGCCATTGGATGCCAACAACTTGCTACTAAGAGGCAGCACGCTACGCAAGACCCCCTGGGCGATTGGCATAGCTGTGAATGTGGGCAATGAAGCCAAGATCATGCAGAACATGACCAAAGTGCCCAGGAAGGTCACACAGCTGGAGCGTCACATGAATGTGCTAGTGCTGCTGCAGTTTGGGGTGCTGCTGGCGATGTCTGCGATCATGGCAGGGCTGGATAACTGGTGGTCATCAGCACATCTGGCGAGGGAACACTACTGGTACCTGCTCTCCACTGATCAGTACCCCGAGCTCCCTCCTGGTGTATCTAATTTCTTCGTTATGGTGAGCAGCAGTTGGAGGGTGACAGTGGTTGGGACTGTCGTCATGAGGTGTGAAGCTGCAGTTTGTATGGCAAGGCAAGGGTGGATGGGGATGGTTGCAGCATATGGCTTGGTCTGCCATCGTGTGCACTTGCGATTAGACATGATCTGCAATGTCGCGGTGTCAGTGCTGATGCTGAATTTGCTTGAGAATCTGCACTAGTTAGTCTGGCTTCCGGAACTTAACAGAGACCAAAAACATACCTAAGCTGTTTTTTATTTCTTGCAGTTCTTGCGATTCATCATTCTGTTCAGCAACTTAATCCCAATCAGTTTATACGTCACACTGGAGGTGGTCAAGGTGTTTCAGTGTGCGCTGCTGTTCAACTTGGACCGCAAGATGTACCACAAGGACACAGACACCCCCTTTGTATGCAGAACAACAGCACTGAATGAGGAGCTTGGACAAGTGAGTGTTTGGGAGCAGGCTTCTTCCTCCTACAATATCCTCCCCTCCTACTTTTTTTGTGTTATTGGATAACCTAAGGTTATCTTGACTTGCCATGCACAGTAACCATTCTCCGGGCCTTCCTGTCGGCTCGACCTAAATGCAGCCATTTGCAAATGCTTTGAGCACCATATGCAACCAACCGTACGCGGGTAATGATGTATTCTGGTTTGTCATGGCAGTAGACCGGTATGCTGCCAAACCACCGCCTGCGGTCTGCAATATGACAAGCACTGTTCCCGCTTGGTTGCAGGTGCAATATGTCCTCAGTGACAAGACTGGTACGCTCACGCAGAATGTGATGGGCTTTGTCTGGGCAAGCGTGGGCGGGGTCCTGTATGGGAAGAACACTTCAGAAGACTGCTATAGGTGAGAGTCCATTTAGGGTCCAATTGAGCATGCCTGCCACATGGATAGTTATTGTCAGGTTGTTGGTGGCTATGGTGCTTCCTTATTGCTGGGACGGGCCTCTGCTTGTTTTGGGGTTTGGGTTCTAGACATCTTTGCAGACCCCTTTTGAGCTGGAAGTTGCCTGAAATGCATGGACCTGAGGTGCTAGTGGGGATAGGTCTGCTTCACTGTTTTGCCTGCTGCCATGTAGTTCTTTAAAAATGTCTACATGTTCACTTTCCTGCAACCCCATCACTTGCCATGAAGTAAGAGGAGGTGCTAGTGAGCCACTTCTTTGTACATGGGGGGAGTCTGGCTCCTTCTTGTGGACTTGGCATTTGTCTATCGAGGCCCGCACCATGGTTTTGCCTATCTCCGCACCCTGTTGCAACGCTTCACCACAAATAAACATATCTGCAACTCAGTATCATTGCAGGAGCAGTCAAGTAACGTGTATGCTTCCTATGCAGATGGCCGGACACTCCTGCTGACACCCCTCACAGCATTGCACTGGATCAAGACCTGGTGAAGGCCCTGGGCTTCCATGCAGACAAGCAGCCAAGGCCAGAGGTTGAGAGGTTCTATGTGAACTTGGCAGTGTGTAACACTGTGGTGCCATCTACTGATGAGCAAGGCAACCTCAAGTACCAGGTAGGAGGCGGGGGACAGAATTTGCCAAGTCAAGTGTTGGCTTTGTATGTTGGTTTGGTATGTGCCCCGGCAAGGTGCGCGTGCCATATATACGTTGAGACGGCGGTTACAGCAGTCCCTTGCAATAATGGAAAACCTGAAGGTGTCGATGGTGGATATGTTTTTGCAAAATTCTGATTCCATTTTGTATGTGGCCAGGATAGGTTTGCAAGCTTCAGCCTGTGAGGGAATTCCTGGCACTCCTGTGCCAAAATAGAGAGCCTGAAGATGTTGATTGCATGTGTGGAGCCATTGCGTGAGGACTTTTAGCCTGGATACGCGCCATGGTTGCAACCTTGTGGCGCAGGTTGAAATAAGGAGCCCAACGATGTGTAAAGACAGTACCGCCTGCATCAAAATGCCACATAGGATATCGCAAGGGAGGACATGCGATGGAGGAGCGTAACTGGAAGGGGTAACAATTGTTCTGCCGTACATACCCTCCCTAACTGTAGGAAGCAACGTATGGCTGGGGGTAGCTGTGGTGGGCCCTCCTCCTCTGTCCGTGGTGGGAGGTTACCCATGGTCTACAACTGTTTCTGGGCCATTGTTGACATGCATGATCCCTTGCAGCCCTTGAAGACGCCTGTTTTGTGTCACCTGTTCTGCAGGCATCTTCCCCTGATGAGGAGGCCCTGGTCCAGGGAGCTGCTTACTTAGGCTTCAAGCTGATTAGCAGGACCACAGATGAAGTGGTCATACAAGTAGCAGGGGAGCCCAAGCCTCGAGTGTACGACATCTTAGCTGTGCTGGAGTTCAACAGTGACCGCAAGCGCATGAGCATCATCACCAGGTCCCGGCACGATGGCAGGGTAGTGTTGATGTGTAAGGGGGCTGACAGCGTGATGCTGGCACGCGCTATCCCAGGGCAGGCCATTGTAGGACCCATTAATGAGCACCTGGTAGGTTTACTGGGGGGCAGGGGGATGGTGGGTAGGTTGGGGTGGAGTTGCTGTTGTTATGTGTCGAGCAAGGCATATGATGGTGACCTAGCAGCAGTTGAAAGCTTTTCCTGGCAAAAAAGGGGGGTTACTTGCTGTATACAGTTGCATCGCCAGTGCGTCTTTAGGGCCTATGGTGGTGGCTTTCAAGATAGGGCGATTTGTTGTGCAGTGTGGTACTGGTTCTTATTGTGGAAGATTGCAATCATCACCGCATGTGATGTGAAGCATTCGCATAGCAATGTGTGGTTGGTTAAGAGTATATGATAGTCAGCATTGCCCAGGTGCCTTTTTTGATGTGAGTTCACAATGGTGGTACACCTTTTTTGTGCTTCCAGGAGGAGATGTCCAGGTCGGGGCTACGAACCCTTGTCATTGGGGAGAAGCTGCTGGCAGATCAAGAGTACGAGGCCTGGGCAACATCCTTCCAGCAAGCACAGGTAGCTCTGGAGGATAGAGAGGGCAAGATTGCTGAGGTCAGCGACTACATTGAGCAGCGTCTGGAGGTGCTCGGGGCGACAGCAGTGGAAGATAAGCTTCAGGTAGGCGGGCATCATGGTTTGGTACAGGGAGACTGGTTATGCCTTGCAAACAAGCAGCAGAAGCTTGGAGAGTTGGTTGCTGCTTTGTCGAAAGCAAGGCATGCCACATGGAGTCCTCAGATTTGTGGCGTGGTTTAGTGGTTTCAATTTGCATGAAGACTTTGCTGGCTCCCTCCGATCTTGAGGGGCCCTTGCTGTGCATGGAACCTCAGATAGCACTCAATGCAGAATAGAAAGCATATTACCTTGGGGTTCTTGTTGCTAATGATACTCTGACCTGCCACAAGAGCTCTAAGGTCCTACCCTTTCATAGAAAAAGGTGGTAACATGTTGACCTTACCACAAACAGTTCCCAGTAGAGTAACACGAGAGTAACCATGCGAAACACTTGGAGCTTAGATGCTTGGTCTGCATGTGAGGGGGTGGACACTTTCACACAGACAAGGAAGGGGTGGATGCAACAGCGTATGCTCATGTGTCTCAATCCTGGCAGCATCTTCAAGGTTGGGGGCTTACTTTCCAGCTCACTCCACCAGCAGAGCCAGCAAGACTGAAAAGCCATGTCCTGTCCCTTGTGCACAGGATGGCGTGCCTGCTTGTCTCCAGGACCTGTCTCAGGCAGGTATTAAGGTGTGGGTGCTGACTGGGGATAAGGTGGAGACGGCCATCAGCATTGCCTACAGCTGCAACTTGTTCAACAATGATATGGAAGTGCTGGAGTTCAGGGAGGCAGACTTTGTTAGAGGCAAGGAATCGGGCTGGGACAAGCTGAAGGTGAGTTCACCAGCCAGCAATAGCAGCCATCTAGTTAACCATTCCAACATAAGCAAATACTGGTTCACCCTAGAAGAAGTGACGAGTATGCTAACAGTCCCCCAGTCCTGGTTGCAGTTCTTCGCCATGTCAGGCAGCACAGATATGATATGATGCAGTCGTGGAAGCAGGGCGTCTGCATGTTGCGTGTGGTCAAAGTGCTTGTGGTGCCCTTGAGGACTACTGCTGGGCTTCGGGTTGTGCAGTCAACATTGGTTTAAATTTGCAGCATGGCAGGAAACAAAAAGCATGGGAAAACAGGAGTATTGTGGTGCATCCTCCTTTGTGGCATGAGCGGACTGCTGTGCCTTGTTGGGTTGAACTGGGAGGTTCAGCGGCAAACTCTGCAGACACTTTTTGAGTGGGTATGCGATGGAAGTATGCAGGTTATGAGCAATGTATGCAGAAGCACGGGGAAGGGGTTGTTGCATGTCTGGCTTCAGTTAAGGCTCTGCTTTGTCCAGAGCACTAAACACTGCAGTCCAAACCCGTAGTCCAATCTCCTTTTTGTTGATGTTGCAGGTGATCAAAGCTAAACACCATGAACTAGACCAGATGAATGACACTATGGGCATGATGGACAGCTACACCAATGTGGGCATGGTCATAGAAGGGGGTGCCCTGGCTGTCTGCTTGAGACCTGAGCTGCAGGACGATTTCATGGCGCTTTGCAAGGAGTGCAGAGCACTTGTATGCTGTAGGGTGTCGCCCATGCAAAAGGCGCAGGTAAGCAGAGTGGAGGTAGATGCATGTAGGGGTGTGTGCGTGTTCATGCTGTTGCAGTCACACCCGTACTGTGCATGTGACGGTGCTTTTAAATGAGTCAGCATTCCTGCTTTAAAATCAGTCAACATCGCATGTCAACACAATCTGTTAACATTGCATGTACGTGTAGTCTGCAGCCAGGATCTGCTTATGGATATGAATTGCAGTTCAGTCACAATTGGGTGTTTTAAGCACCTGGGACTGAGTGGATGATTGTATGGCACAAGTTCTGGCTCACACCGGTACATCAATCGATGAAGTGACGTGCCGGAGGTGGTTGTCGGTTTCATAATGCCATTTTCAAGCCTGCGACCCGGGTTCTGCTGCTATATTTTGCCACTGCTGGATGTGCTTACATATAGTTGCTCGTTACAGGGTCCCTTGTAACGTGTAGTGGAACCCTTGTGGTGTCTTGCTGCTGTGCCCTCAGGTGGTGACTATGGTGAAGAAGAAGGCAGGTGCTATTACACTTGGTATAGGTGATGGTGCCAATGATGTGGGCATGATCCGCGCTGCACACATAGGAGTGGGCATCAGCGGTAGGGAGGGGCGGGCAGCAGTGCTTTCGTCAGACTTCTCTTTTGCACAGTTCAGGTGCGGGGCTGGTGAAATCGGCATGCGAGCGGCGATAGGAGACCGCTGTGGGCTTATGGCCTGGTTTCTACAATTGTCTGTTTAGAGTGTGGCTTGTCCTGGTAGTTCTCGCTATGGTTTATTGCCACTTGTGCTCGTGTATAGCGCTTCTTGACAGGGCACCTCTATCCAGAAAGACTTGTGCTGTACAAGTATGCTTAGAATTCCACCAGCTGGTGGATCTGTATGCCCTCTTTGGTCAGGGATGTCTGTATGTGGGCTGCTTGCAGTCCGTCGTGTGCAGAGCGTATATCGTCCCTCAGTGACATCTGTGAACAAGCTGGTGAGCACTGGCAGCAGCAACCTCACATGGGCCAAGGCATGATAGCTTGCTTGTTTGCCTGCTTCCAGGCATTCAACACGGTTGCAACTTGACCTTTCAGAACTGGCAGTTTCATCCCATTACATTCACATGAGGTTTGCTTGTGCTTGTGTCTGCAGGTACTTGTCGCGGCTGCTTATCTTGCATGGTCGGTGGAGCTACCTACGCAACCAGGAGGTGGTGCTGTATAGCTTCTACAAGAACTGGGCATACGTGCTGGTGTATGTATACCTCCAGTGTGTAGCAGGTAAGGGGCCAAGCGATGGGGGGGGGGGGGGATGGCTGTGGGTTCGATGAATGGCTGTAGCTCCGATCATTTGGTGTGCTACACGTTTTGGGTGCAGTCTTCCTTTAGGGCCTGCATGGGGTGAAGGCTGAAGTTCTTGGGTTTGAACTGTAGCTGTGTGGCCTTGTTTCGTTGTGGGGGAGTGAATAGCACTTGAATGTGCTGCTTCTGCCTACTAAGGACGGAGAGCGGGGCTGCAAATCTGTCATGTCGAGTCCTGTGCTCTCAAATGAGGGTGTCATGGTAGTTTCTATCATACAGCCGCAATGGAATAAGTCTGCTGTTTCCACTTTCTGCCTGAGAAGTTCTGTGTGATGACTAACTGGCACGGTTGCCCCTTTTTGAAGTAGGTCCACATGCTCAGTGTAGCTAGATGCGTCCATCAACCTATGTTCTGCGTGCAAGCAGCCTGCTAAGCCCCTGTTGTTACAACTGCAGGCTTCTCTGCTCAGCCCATCTTCAGCACCATGCTCATCAGCAGCTTCAACATGATCTTCACGGCCTGCCCCATTGTGGCTTATGCTGTGCTTGAGCAAGATGTGGATGCTAAGAGCATCATGAGCGTCCCTCAGGTGTATGCTACAACACGGTGCCAGACAAGAAAGAAGTTCTTCTGGTGGGTAGTGATCAGCATGCATGCCAGGTGGCTGCCCCTTGCTCCCTGTATCCTTGCAGTGTGGTTGCAGCTGTGACAGTCATGGCTATCACCTTGCTGAATGGACGTCTTGGAGTACCCGGCCGTTGATCCTACCAGTTGTTGTACTTCCTGCCATGTTCAATCACACCAATGGTGCCTAGTTACTTATGCTGTGTTATGTCCAGTCCCGATGTGGTTACATTTTGTCCTTCATCTTTTCTGCTATAGAACGCAACTTACTCAGCAGCATGATTGAACAAACCCACCAAAGTGCCGACCATCGTACCTTGTCACCTTGCAGGTGCTTTGGCCAGTACATGCTCCTTGGCGCCTGGCACTCTCTACCAGTCTACTTTTTGTCCTGGTACACCCTCACGAGCCCAGGGATGAAAGGCCTCACACAGGATCTTACTGCAGTCGGGACCGCCGTGTGGATGTCACTAATAGTTGTGGTTACGCTACGGCTGTGTGTAACCACCCGCCACTGGAACTGGATCACACACCTCTGCTACTGGCTATCGCTGGGTCTTATGTTCCCATTCATATATGTACTCGGCATCTTATGGCCGGGGACTGGGATCAGTGGGGTTGCGGATATGACTGGCACAGGGGAGGCGTTGTTCAAGAGCCCGCTGTTCTGGCTGGCAACAATGCTGCTGTCACCGACGATGGCACTGCTGCCAGATTTGGCGATCATGGCATTTACTCGGCTGATGAAGCCCACGATAGAAGTGCTCTTGCAGGTGAGGTGTTTGCAAAAGCAGTTGTAGAGGGGAGTCTCTCCACTATGTTATTACATGGGCATCGTGGAAGGGTGGGACAGGGAATGTAATAAGCACTTGCTGGCTGCTGCTATGCAGAATGTGCAATGTTCAGAAGGCTGGTTGCAAAACCTACAGGCCAGGCAGTACCAATGGTTATTGTCATAGCATCGAAAGCAGGGACTGAGGACATCACGGCAAGAAGCCTGTTGCAGCAACATGCTTCATATTGCCCAAACATGTGATACCCTGTGCTACCTCCTGGCATGCATACTTCAGGATGCGGTGGAGATACACCCCTTTAGAATGTTAACAGCAGCAAATAACCCCAAGTGACAATGGGTCCCCTGCAGCAGCAGCAGCAGCAGCAGCAGCAGTATCTGTTCCTTGTCTATGTGTTACTGAATGAAATCGTGCTTGTTTGGCATGCAGGAGTACGATTGCAAGGAGCGTTTGCGCCAGGAGCCTCACCAGAAAGCCGAGATGGGCATGAACCCCATGACACAGCCAACTGTGCATGTGACTGGGGGTGATCGCAGGAGCAGCAGTCCCAGCGGAGGTGCGGGCTGGGGCAACAGCGACAGCAAGCACAGCAGCAGCAACGCACGCCATCGCAGCAGCAGCAGCAGCAGTATTGACTACCAGCAGCAGCATCAGATGCCCACAATAGCTGGATGATGCGCTGCTGCTGCTCGGAAGAGAGCTGCTTGCGCTCATCATGTATGTATATGTGAATGTTTGCGTGCATAGGCATTATGGAGATTTGCCTGTGCATGCAGCAACTGCCTTGCATATTTGCGGATTTTTCGTGCTGTGCCCAGCAGCAGTATGCCCTTAGGTCATATCATTGCACAAAAAGAATCTAACGAATGATTATTTGAATACATAAAGTTCAGGAAATGGTAGCATGTATATGGTAGACCACGTCTGCAACAGGGAGGAGCGTGTCTGGAAGGAGAGAGGTGCACAGCCATGTTACTTAGGAGAGCAGTGCTGGCCTGTGTGAATGAACGCATGCACAAGCGTTTTAATAGAACATGCCAGATATTTGACATCCTGCTGCTTGCCAACATGCCATATCAAGAGAGTCCTATGCGCTTAGCTGCTGCTGCTGTCTTGTCTGCTGTTGCTGTTGTAGGTTGTTTGAGGTAGATGCAGATGGACTTGAGGGCCAAGCAGCAAGGGCTAGATGACATGTGTACAGCTCTTACAGTCAGAAGGAAGGGGCAAGACCTTTAGCAGAGAGTACTATGTGGTGCACAGAGTTTTGGTCAGCATTGCCCTCTATATTGTGAAGGGACCTCCATATAACCTGCCATTGCTCCTCCTTTGTTTTGGGAAGGTGGGGCGAGCCTGGTAGTTGGGACCACTCTTCGGTCCATGGCAGGTGGCTTGGGTTTTGGCTTTTGGTAAGGAGGGGAAGACAGAGGGCAGAGATTTTGTGTTCATTACCAGCGCATAAGTGAGGGATGGGCTCCTTAGTGAAATGTTTACATGGTGCCCACGCCTTGGAGGTTTTGCAGGGGCAAGGGAGGTAGGGCTCCACCCTGCCTGGTGCTATGGTGGCCTTGCGGCCGGCAGCTTGCTTCAGGGACAGATGTGGGACAGATTGGGTGGGGCAGAGGGATACTCTTTGGGTGAAGCAGGGGATTTGTGTAGGGTAGCTCCATGCGTCTTGGTTGCAGCGTGTGGCGTTTTGCACATGAAGAAGTTCTGGGCTATCATTGCTTTCTCTTCGTGTCTTGTCATGTCGCTGCTTATGTATTGCTTCAATAGCAGTGAGGTGTAGCCATGTTTTTTACCCTGGAGATGGGAGCAAGTCACTGAGGATTCCAGGGGGAAGGTTAAGCCCTTTGGTAAAGGTGCATGGTCTTTTTCCTCATGCCTCGAAAGGTTGGGGTGGCTTCAGACCAGCGGGAAAGCATAATGGTAGGTCCTCGTAAGGTGTCTCCATTCATTTGCAGTTAGGTCTGAGGAAGCGCAAGTTTTGAATAGGTTATGGATCTATGGAAAGAAAGGCATCGGTGGGCCGTCCACTACCCTGTGAGACGTATGCTGATGCGAGTCTGGCAGAGATGGGGGACTTGCTAGACAGCAGGGATAGGAAGACAGGTTTTATGCCACCTGTGTAATTGAGGAGGGGGTTTGGGATGGGCTGAGAGATGGGCACGAGGCAGGCCCCGGTTGGATGGAGGTAGGGAGGTGTGCACCTTGAGTGCAGGATTTTGATGCTGGATTGCGCAGACAGTGTTTCCTTGAAGGACGCCTTCAGATGGCACAGCCATCTGCTATCCAATAGGAAAACCATCCCTGCATGACAATCATGTATGGAAGTGCTCTTGCTTTATGTATCTTGTATGTATGAGCTTGCACCACTTGCAGTGGAGCATCACACAGGAACATGGAGGGTTTGGCGTTGCTTGCAACCAGCAGCGTGTTGCCTCTGGCCAGCAAAACTCAATCAATCAATCAATCAAAACGCAAGACCAGCAATGCCAATGGCCAAACAAACCTAGGCCACAAACACAAGGCTCCTGATCACAATCACGAAGCCACACAACCGATGGTGGATTTGCCACACACAAGCTGAGGCTAGATGCAACGGCGTGCACACCAAGGGGAAGCAAACACCACCACTAAAACCCAAAACCTGCTCCACTTCCATCACACATGGGTGGCGGGGAGGCAGCAGGATCAAGCACCACCCTAGTAGGGGCTGGAGGTGGCTCCCACCACCAAGGTACTGGTGAACCACCATCCTCCCAGCCACTGAAAGGCACCACATAGCGCTCCACATGCTTATCAATAGCTTGCTTAGTGCGCCTTCTACACCTCACTAACCGTTGGCTTTCCCAAGGGTGCTCCCAACCCAAATCCATTTTATGTTTGTGGTGACTGTGCATGGCCATACGGGCAGTCCCATCATTTATTTTGAGCGTACTATATGTGATGCAAGTGATGATTGCTTTGGATGGGATAGGAGGTTTTTGGTGCATCTGGTGGTGTCATGTTTCATAACATGATGCGGCGAGTGTTGACTAAGTAGCTACTGAAGCCCTTATGTGCTGCTCGCTTGTAATCGCCCTCGCTTCGAGGGATCTGGCGATTTGGGACTGTTCCTGTTAATGATTGGTGTTCATTGTTTGTTAATGATTGGTGTTCACTTGGATCGGGTGGATGCCCGATGGTAGATAGGCATCAAATGATGTCAGTAGTGAGCTTTGGTCAGTCCTATCTGGTAAGTTCGACCTAGCAGCCATCTTGCGGTTGCCACACTTTAGATGTTTGTTTGTTGCAGCAGATGTCATGCACTATCTGTCACAAGTCAAACATGGTCAAGTCTTGGAGTCAGGTGGGATGCGGCACTGAATACGACTACATTACCCTGAGCATCAAAATGTCTTTCAGGCTAAGCTGGCAGTCACTGCAGCCAAGGCGTTCAAGTCACTGCAGCCAAGGCGTCTACAATGGGGCGTGGTGCTCAAGGGGTGGATTGGATAAAACGTTCTGGACGTCTTGCGCATTGATGTAGGTGGAGCTTGATGCTGCTCCCTCTAGGAGCTTGAGTTTGCAGCTAAAGATTAGGGCCGTGCTTTTGGCCAGGCACTTCTGGGCCTGCAACTCGATGCCGCTTGGCGCCTCAGAAGCACAGCTTACTTGCTGGCCATACAACAGTGCAGTCACTATTCATAGCGGCAATACTGTGGAACGGACGACGCAATGGGGATCGACACCGGGTAGTTGTCCAGCGTTAGGGCATGACCTCTGACCAGCGAAGGTCTTGAATAGGGCTAGAAAACATAAGGCGCTCAGATCTATGACATTCGGCCAACAAGCGGGTCCAGCTGTCGGTCCCTGGGCAAGCACAAGCACAGGTAACCAGAAGTGCGCAGGTATGAAGGGGGTGAGCAAAGACCTGTGCAGACTCGGCAGAACTTAGACTTGTCCGTCGGCCTGGCACTTCTTTATCGGCGATTCTGCAAGGGCGAGCTGTCCCGAACGTCCATGCTAAGAATTATCCTTCCGTACAAGTTCCAGCAGGCAACATAGTCGTCCGCTCCTTTGACATTTGAAGATCGCCTGACATCGTATCGTGACCCTTAAAGCCAATACCAACACACCCATCAAGCAACGACAACAATCCCAACGCTGAGTGCGCCATCCCTCACGTCCTCGTAGCTGGCGACATGCATCCTTATGCTCCCTTAGACAGTTGACGTCCAGACTAGAGGGTTGTCCCCCGTCGAATAGAACTAGCACTTATTACTCTTTGCTTTTGAGGTGAGTCAATATCAAGCACTAGACAGTTTATGCATCTTTGCACATGTCAGGTTGTGTATGATCTTAGGAGCTTGTGTGAGCATGGTTGTCTCGCTACAGGGACTGGCGATGGGCTGCAAAGTGTCGAAGCAAGGCCCTGCCTCAGAAAAGTCAATCGAGCAGAAAGCAGCAGCCTTAGGAGGCACCGCAGCAGCAGACACTGGCGCCGTATGTCCAGTCTCGCACTATGAAGCCACGTCAGATGCAACCTCTGTGGCATCCCAGTATGGCAGTTCTGCGCATACGTCGCAAGCAGGAGGAGGGAAATGTTCAACAGAAGGCCTAACAACACTAGCGTGCCCAGTGACGGGCGCAACTACCGCCCTAGCATCCAGCAATAACACAGATACGGATTCAGCAGCAGCAGCAGCTGGAAGTGAGCTTCCATGTACAGCAGGACAGGATGGCGAGGCCCCCAAGTTGGCATCCGAGCACAAGTACAATAGCTTCGAAAGACCAGCTCGGAGCTCCCTACGAACTTCCATGGAACAAAGACGCACTTCTGAGCCAGGTTCTGGAGGAAGGAGGGCTGTGGGCTTCTCGATTGATGAGAATGAAGCTGTGTGTCCACTCAACTCTAGAGACTCAGGTAAGCATCAAACATTGTTACTCATGCAAGCTCACAGCATATTTCAGCCTGGTTGTTTCATGACAGCTGGGGTTGTGACAAATCCATTAGCTCACGTTTGGAATTGAGAACACTTGGAATGCCCTGTAATTGTTTCACGACAGCTGGGGTTGTGACAGATTCCTTAGCTCACGTTTGGCATTGAGAATACTTGAAATGGCCTGTGCCTAAAGGTTCTGAGTCACCAGAGTGACCCCAGCAGTACTCATCAAGCGAATCCTAGGTGCAAAAGAATGGTACGCACTTAAGGAGGAAGCAGCAGAATGGCAAAGGGTCAGCAACGTAGCGTGCAATACAGTGCATACAGTTGTCAAAAGGAAAAGAAGTTGCAACTCAAGCTTTTCCACAATTCCACCCTGGTCTCCAATATCAAGCAAGCACAGCTTGTGTTGAGTAATGCATAAAGCCCAGAGGGCTCCCCCAACCGTAGCAAAGAGCCCTGTAGCTCACATATTGTACCTGTCCATGCCAACATATTGTGTGCAATGTGCAACATTCCCTTCATCAAGGGACCAGATATGTTGCTCACTTAATGAACAAACCTGCATCCCCGCTTGCTGCTTACAAACAAGAAGGGAAGGTGCCTTGAAAGTTCACTTCAGGGATAATTGGTTTGTGGAAAAGCTGCTGGCCGTGGTACTAATACTGTCTTTTGGTACCTACCTGCTGGACCCCATGTTCAGGCATATGTTGTCATCATTTCTGATTGCATATCTGATAAAGACCTGCATTCTGTCCTACTTTACTCTTTTTGTAACAGCTTGAGGTGCGGGGCCTATGGCAGTTTTTGGGGTATGGGATTTCATGAAATGTAGTAGTGTTATTTGGCGTTTTGGCTGGGCAGAAGACCTTATGTGGCTGTGCTGCTCTTTGTGTATATGTGTTGCAGACACAGATAGCGTGGCAAGCCACCGCACAGGCACCAGTAACTTAGCCAACAGTGACAGTGTCAGCTTAAAGAAGATTGTGGACACCTTCTATGACAGGGTGGTTCAGCATGATGACCTCAAGCCCTTCTTTGCTCATATGAGCACCTCGGACATGGACAAGCTACGACGCCATCAGGTGCGGGGAGGAGATGAGGTGGGGGAGGGGGACATGGCAGGGGGGGGTCCTGGGTGGGAGGGAGCGGGAAGGCAAAGCAGGGAGGGGTTGGTCCAGGGTGGGAGTGAAGGGGGGGGGGCCAAAGCAGGAAGGGGGGTGGTCCTGGATGGGAGGGAGCAGGAAGGCAAAGCAGGGAGGGGTTGGTCCAGGGTGGGAGTGAAGGGGGGGGGGCCAAAGCAGGAAGGGGGGTGGTCCTGGATGGGAGGGAGCAGGAAGGCAAAGCAGGGAGGGGTTGGTCCAGGGTGGGAGTGAAGGGGGGGGGGGGCAAAGCAGGAAGGGGGGTGGTCCTGGATGGGAGGGAGCAGGAAGGCAAAGCAGGAGGGGGGGGTTCCTGGGTGGGAGGGAAGGGGGGGGGCAAAGCAGGAGGGAGGGGGGTGGTCCAGGGTGGGACGGAGCAGGAAGGCAAAGCAAGGGGGGGGGGGGTCCAGGGTGGCAGGGAAGGGGGGGCCAAAGCAGGGAGGGGGGGTCCTGGGTGGGAGGGAAGGGGGGGGGGCAAAGCAGGAGGGGGTGTGGGAGGGAGCGGGGGGCAAAGCAGGAGGGGGTGTGGGAGGGAGCGGGGGGCAAAGCAGGAGGGGGGTTGGGAGGGAGCGGGGGGCAAAGCAGGAGGGGGTGTGGGAGGGAGCGGGGGGCAAAGCAGGAGGGGGGGGGGTGGGAGGGAGCGGGGGGCAAAGCAGGAGGGGGGAGCCAGGGCGGGAGAGAGAGGGGGACAAAGCAGCAGGTGGGACCCAGAATGGGCAGGTTAAGAAGGGGGGGGGCAGGGAGGGAAAGGGGGGTGAAGGCTGGGTAAGGAGCAGAGGGACAGAGCAGGATAGAGGGGAAAGCGAAAGGGGCACGAAGCAGAAGGGCAGAACAGGAGGAAGGGGGGGGGGGGGAAAGGGAGGCAAAGCAAGACGGGATCAAGCAGCAGAATAAGGACAGAGCAGGAGGAAGGGGGAGGGGGGTGGAGGGGGGGGTGACAAGGGAGCGGAGGGAAGGGTCGGGGGGGGGGGGCGAAGCAGGAGGGGGGGGAAGCAGGGGAAGGACAGAGCAGGAGGGGGGAATGGCATGGAGAGAGGGGAGAAGAGGGGGGAGGGGAAGGGAGGCGAAGCAGGAGGGTGGGGAAGTGGGAGAGGGGCAGAGCAGGAGTAAGGGGGATGGGCGGGAGAGATGGAGGGAGGAAGGAAGGGGGAGAAGGGAGAGGGGGGCGAAGCAGGAGGGTGGTGAAGTAGGAGAGGGACACAGCAGGGAGAGGGGGGATTGGAGGGAGGAAGCTGGAGGGGCGAAGAGGTAGGAGAAGGACAGGGCAGGAGGAGGAGGGGGGGAGGGAAGGGGGAAGAAGTAGGAGAGGGACAGGCCAGGAAGAGGAGGGGGAAAGGGAGGGAGAGAGGGGAAAGGAGGGGGGAAGGGAGAGAGGGGGGTGAAGCAGGAGAGCAATACAGCAGGTGCTGGACGCAGCTTATAGCCTAACCGGTTAGGATAAACACTCACTTGTTGCTGTGACGACACAATTTAGTACCGGGACTAAGGCTTTATTAGTGATGACTTCGTCTAACTGTAGGCAAGAGCCCCTAACTCACCTTTTGCGCATGCTGCCACCAGGGCTGTGTGGAAGCTATGATATCCTTTATGGTTCTGTGTTATCTGGTGGCCCGCAGGTTAAGTTTATGGCTCTGGCTTTTGGAGGGAAGGAGCTTGTGAATGAGGAGGACCCTTCTCTGGACCTTAGGAAGATCCATTACAGACTGATCAGGGACAAGGGACTGGGACTGGTGAGTATCTGGGGGAAGATGTACAGAAGTAAATAAAAATACATAAATAATAAACAACGAGTTTACCGGTATGATAATGTTGATTAATTTAGTTTAGTTTGATTTGTTTTTTTTTTGTTATGAAGTTTTAATGAAACTAATTGTAAATGAAGAAGAAGGATGTGGACCCATTCTGGTTGTGGGGCCACAGCATTTTACAGTTAGCACAAGATAGGAGATAAATTAAAGGACTGAATGGTGAGGCAGAGATCCTGGGTCGCACAAGTGGGTGAGGAGGGAAGTGCATCGTGTGCTCTTGGCTGCTCGCCCGATGTGTGCTGAGCTATAGGAATGTGGTAAATGGTTCTGCAGGGGTGTGCAGTTGGAATACCAGATAGGCCAGGGGGCTGGGGTGAGGGTTTTAAGGGTTTAGGGTAAACCCTAAACCCTACCCCTAAACCCTAATATCAGATAGGCCGGGGGCTGGGGTGAGGGGTTTTAACGTAGTGCAGTAGAGAGCATGGGGGAGGCTCCAGGCATGGGAAAGGTTTTATACTGCGCATTTAGCGATTCATAAAGACAAGGGCTTGGGACTACTGGTACTGAGCAGCGGGGCGGGCGGGGGGCATAAGACAGAAAGAGCGGACGGAGGGACTGCATGGGTGCTAGTCTTATGCGGAGGAGAGACAGCGGGGATTGCTGGGCTTGGGCGAGATGTTAGTAGTCTGATGGCCGAGCTAGCATTGGGGTCTGCAGTGGGGCCTGCTATCCAATTTTCCCCTCCTTCACAATGCAGGACCCAGAAGGAACTTGAAGAGATTTTTGCATGATCCATGCTTGTTGAGAAAGACCACTGCACAGTCCTCCGGGCCGTGCAGCACCCAAGCATGCTTGGGATAGTATCGTCATAAAACTTGTCTGAAGCCTCTTTGCTCTACCATTGAGCTATAGACCCTTTTTTTAATTTATTTTTTTAGTTTATTTTTATTTTTTCAAGTGTGCCTCGATGTGCTGTCTCCATTGTGCAGGACCAATGGCAGACATGTGTAGATTTTTCTCTGAGGATGTGCTGCATGTCCCGCTTGCTGTTTACGTATTACGGTTGCTTTTCCTTTACCAAAATATTCAGTCACGCGTAGTTTTATTATTCACCCAGACCGTCTTATCACGTCAGGCAGCATTCATTGCTTACATTTGTTTGTTGAGAGATGGCCGCTTTTTGGTGGTCAAGCAGCTGGTAGCATCTGTGCAGCGGGACTTCATCAAAGGTGGTCGGTTGGGTGCAACATGATTCGGTCTCGCTATCGATTTTCAAATTGTGGTTTAGTTCTTGCATTTATTCGTCTTTTTCAACATGATGAGGCAGCAGCACACTACAACGCTATGATTGATCAAACCACAAGGGGGCATCGGCGAGTTATGGTCAGCCCCTAACCCCTAAACACTGCTGATTCCTCGCTTCACCCTCCTCCCTCCGCACCTGCAGGACCAATGGAAGGAGTTTGTGGACCTTTTTGAAGATGTGCTGCATGACCTGCCTGCTATCCCAGCCAGCACAGCAGCTCAAGCCATGGCCAGCATACGGGCCACCAAAAACTTCTTTGTGCCTGTGGGTCAAGAAGCCCTGGTGCCCAAGAGCATCATGGACATGCCGGAGGTACCTCTGAATGATGACAATGATGATAGGTCACAGGAACTGTGAGTTTTGGCTGTGATTTGATGACAGGGACAGTGAAAGGGGCCTGGGTAGGTCGTTTCAAGGGGGCCTGTAGCGGTAGACGGTGGGCCTAACGCGTCTCTCAGTCAGAGTTCACCATTAAAGCATTATGGATATGCCGGAGATACCACTGAATGAGGACACTGGAGATGATGGGCTACAGCCACTGTGAGCTTGATAGTGATATTGGGTTAAAGCAGGGAAGAGTTGATGGGGGGGGGTTCAGGGTTGAGCAGGGGTGCAGTGGATGGGGCGTGGGAGGTGTGCCATAAAAGCACACCTCCCATGCAGAGCTGGATTTGAAAGGGCTGGGTTGAAAGGGCTGTAAGATGGACCTGTGATGAATGGTGGGCCTCATCTGGCCCTTAGTCAGTGTGTGATGTAAAGAGGGTTGTTGCTATGCTGGAGATACTGCTGAATGACGACGATGGAGAGGGGCCACAGCCACTGTGGGGGTGACCATCGATGCCATTAGGATGGGGAGGGTGCAAGGGGGCTGGGTAGGCCGCTTCAAAAGGACCTGTAGCATGCAAATGAGCCAGAAAGTGGGCCCCTGTGTGTGCGCCATCAATACACCGGAAGTTCTGTTGTTCGGTGATGATGGAGATTGGCCACAGCCACTGTGAAGTTGATAATTAAGGCTATTAGGATGAGGAGGAGGAAGGGAAACTGGGTAGCCAGTTTTGACAGGGGCTTTGTCGTGGAAGTGTGACAGGCATGGCCCCTGTAGGTCTATCAGTCAGTATTGAAAGTAAAGACGCATTTTTAATATGCCTATGATGCTGAGGAATGGGATGTGACACTGTGAAGGGATTGGCAGCAGCTACTGTGGTTGCTGGCTAGCTTGTGGGGGGTAAAAGTAGATCAATGGTTGGGGGAGTTGTATGGTGGATAGATAGGGAGGGGCAGTGGGTGTCATGTTTTGAGGGTAAGGGATTTGCTAGAACGTACAAGGCAAATGATTAGACCAGAGGTGTGGGTGACAAGATGGTGGTTCTGGAGGCAGAACACTGTGTTTGACAGGTGGATAGGGGTAGAAGGGATTGTATTTGTCTGCTGTTACTATATGCAATGGTTGTTGAAGAGGTGTGCTTATAAGCACATTGGGCTGGTGGCTTTGTGAGGGGCTGCGTTGTCTGGATTGTTGTTTGGTTGAACACTTACACAGAACACTTACATAGAAAGATGAAGCTAATAGGTATGCATGTTGATTGAACATATGAGCAGGTATCGGTACCTCTTGGCTCCTTGTAAGTAGAAGGCGGGGTGCTGGGTGTAGTGAGTTGCTTTTGTCTGACCGTGTCTTGTCCATTTATATGGTTGGAAGGCCATCAGCCCTGCTCGTATGTGCCGTGCCAGCCTGTCATGAACCCTGCGTCTGTCGCCTAGCCTGCACCCCTGTCTTTTGCCTGTACAACCTTCAAGGTCATCAGCCCTGCTCCTGAGAAGGTGCTGGTAAGAATGAAGAGGTGGTCGGATGAGTGATCCCCCCGGGGAAAGGGGGGGGGGGGCGGGGGGGTAAGGCTTTTTTGAGGGGCTGCGGGGGGGGGGGGGGGGGGAGGGAGTATGGGCAATGAGCGCACGCCTCAGCTGCATATAGCTTGGGACGCTGTGGACGCTATGAGCCTTCAGTGGCTCCGATGGGATGCCCTCCTGGGCTTGTTGGTAATCTGGTATTCTGTGAGAGATTGGTGATGTAATGCTGTGGAAGGCAAAGGGGTGCAACTGTCGGTGGTGGATATGCATGAGGATGCTCAAGATGCTATAAAATGGTTGGAGTCATGTGGCGGGTGCTGCACGGCCCGAAAGCTGTGCAGTGTTCCGATCTCATATATGCATCGAAGCGGGCGATCCAGCTGAGTGAAGTTTACACGGCTGCTTTGGATCTGGCTTCTTGTCGGTACTTGTCGGTGGTTTTTTTTAACAAACAAAGCCAGCAAACATTTAAGATGTGATTTCTTCAAGTTGCGGCCCTCCTGTCAGTTGAGAACCGACCGTGAAGCTAGGGCTCAACGCGGGTTGCTATAGATAGGTAAGGTTCAATGCATGTTACTATGTTGAAGTAAGGGTTTGCATACGAAGAGGGTATGTACTACAGATCACCATTAATTGGCCCAATCCGGGTGGGGTGCTGCTGGAGGCAGCGCCACCCAAAAGGTCAGGGGTCGCATGGGATGCCCTTCTGGGCTAGTTGCTTTGGTAATCTGGGGTCAGGGTCATGCTTAATGTATGCTTGCTTTTGGTATACTTGGGTATATACTGCCTGTTTATGCACTGAGCCATGTGGGGGTATTGTCTGGTCGAGGGGGGGGGGGGGAACACATTTTGGAAACAATTCGACTGTCATTAAGAAAGAAATTGTTCAGGCACCGGAGGTTCTGTGACTATGGTTCAGGCACCGGGTCCGCTGTTGGAGTTTCGTGAATCTGAAGGGATCTCCGATGGCCGGCCAAGATAGTGCCTGCTGGATCACATGTTCAGCTGGTCCCAGACCCCACGTGAGATCTTATCACCAGAAAAGTGGATTCACATTGATCTGGCCAAAGCATGCAGGTCATGCATAGCTCTGCAAAGACAGCTGCTGTTGCGCCAGTGAAATGCAGGTGATTTCACCAACATAACTTATTCATGCCAATAGTCAATATTGAACACAAAGCATGCCCCCACCCAACATGAGCTTGGCATAACTTGTCAAAACAAACAAACAAAAAAATTGTCACTCTGATAAAGGTCATGCTTGGCCATGCAACGGCGGGAAACCCCCTTCGTGCATAGTAGGCCCTTACCCGAAAGGGCCCCCTAGCATTTGTTACGCCACTCTGGCTCGAATGCAGGCAATTGTCAACTACCCAATAGTGATACCACACTCCCCTGCCCATGATACTCAACCGTCAATGGCAGCTTGTACCGCCCCCCCTTGTTTGGAACAAACAAAAACAAACAAACATTTAAGGAAAAAGCACAGCTAAGCACATCACCCTCATTCCAGGCCACCTTAGGCCTGCCTTGTCTGCTGCTCCATCACTCCTGTTTCTGGCACCACCCTGCTCCAGAGCATCTGACCACTGATGAAGAAGCAAACCATCTAAGGTGCAGCTGAGTTGACACGCAGCTAAGTCAACCCCAACCAACCACACTGGAGCGGTTGATTTGTCCTTTGTTCCCAACACACCAGCTACGTCACTTAGTGGCCCCAGCTGCACACCCCGCTTCTCATACCGGTATTCACAATCCCCATTGTACCCCACACCCTGCCGCTTTCATCACAATGAATCGTCCCTCATCTGTTGCTCTTGACTGCTGTTGACAGTCGTCTCAGCATGGCCTCAGACCTTGTTGCTTCTCCTCTCGCCACATCCACCTTCCTTCTCATATCTGACACCTGGCCTCCCAAGGTGCTCACCTCCTGCTGCAGCTTCATGTAATCCATGATACAGGGCTGGTCACTAGCAGAAGAACGGAACCAGCAGCAGCAGCAGCAATAAGTGGTAAGAGAAGCAAAGCAACAGCACTGGCAGCAGCAGGAGTGTTACAAGAAGCAGAGCAACGGCAACGGCAACAGCAGCAGCAAAAAGTGTCAAGAGAAGCAGCAGCCAACAGCATGGGGTTGCAGTAGCAGTATCAAAGACGAGCCCCACAAGCAGAAGCATCAACAGCAGGAGGACATGTTTATCAAAACAGCGGCAGACAGCACGTAAACATGTAATTGGGACCATTCTTAATTGGGACCATTATACATTCTACAATATGCCATGGCGAAAGTGTTCTGGGCCCCACACCTCAAGCGCGCTACAGTAGCAGCAACAACAGCAGCAGCAATAGTAGCAACAGCCAGCACCCTTGGCAGCATCCCCCAATGCTCGACAGTAGCAGGAGTTACTCTACAAACAGCACACTGCACCACCTCTGGCAGCGTACTGCATGCCATCAGGCACAGACGATGACTCCATATGGACTATCAGCAGCAGCAACAGCAGCAGCACGGGCTGCAGTGACACAATCTGGAATCCATTGTTTTTGGATCCATCCGATGGTCGGTGTGTTTGGTCGTTTCGACCTAGGAGCCCTTTGTGGTAGCCACACCTTAAATGTTTGTGATGTTATGTTATGTTATCACCTTGTCCTCCCCCCACCAGCTACTGTGCCAAACCCCACATATCTGGTGTTTCTTTCTGGAACCCCGCAACTTACAACTTATTACAGTCTACGCACAGGCATTTGAGTTTTCCTTCACCTTCAAAAGAAAGCACCCACCATCTGTCAGAACCGCACCCTTTGCCTCAAAGGGCAGCCCAGGCAGGAATGACAAGGAGCTCCACATGGCTTCATGCAAGGCCCCTTCCTTCAAACTTTTCACCCTCCTGCACTTACACAACTCAACATCTCATGTTGCAGCTGCAGCACCTTCCATGCAGCAGTAGCATCTCTGGCCCTAATGCGCAACAGTGCCTGTACCCCTCCCCGCTCTAACATCCTCACACTATTAATAATGCATGTACATCACTATGTTGCCTTCTACCCCCCTTGCTGCTTGTCTCTTCCGCTTTTGCTGCTGCAACGTACCTTTCCCCTTCCCCTACAATCACCTGCAGCCTCCCCCACACCCCCTGCCCATCCCACCTCCCCACCCCTTTGCCGCATAATGTTGCACCTGCAGCTGCAGCACCTCCATATAGCAGTAGCACCGTGGCTCTGGCACCCTACAATGCCTGTACCTCTTCCCGCCCACACAGGTCTCACTTCCAACACATATGACATCAGTATGTTGCCTTGCATCTCTTTTGGGTGCTTGCCACTCCCCTTTTTTTGCCAGACTGCTCCCCTGGCCCTCTGCCCTCACCCCTCTTCACCTCCCACTCCTTTTGCTGCTTGTACCTTTCCCTTCCTTCCCCTCTCTGCCTGTAGCCGCCCCCTCCCTCTCCCGCCACCCCCCCTCCCTCCCAACCCCCCTCCCCCACTCACACATGTTTGTGTTGTGCCTGCAGCACCTTCAAAGTACTGGTAGCACCTTGGCTGTGATGGGCTAAAGTACCTGGAACCCTGCCTCCTTGCCCACACATCTTAACCCTCCAATGAACATACTTATATCGCTTTGTTGCTTTCTATATCCTTTTGCTGCTTGTCTTTTCTCCATCCTGGCAGTAAATTCCCCTGCACCCTGCCTCTGGCCAGCCCATCCCGACCTTCTAACCCCCATTGACCCCTCACGCACTCACACATCTTTGTATTGTCCCTGCAACATCTGGCTGTGATGCCCTGCAGTGCCTGTAACCCCTTCTTGCCCACACACACTCACCCTCCAAATAACATAACTATCTCACTATGTTGCATTTCATCTCCCGTTGCTGCTTGTTCCTTCCCCTACCTCCCAGCACACTCTCTGCTGTACCCTCCTCTCCTCACCTCCCCGCCCACCGAACCTCCCACCATCCTTCCAACCCCCCTCCCCCACTCACACATCTTTGTGTTGTGCCTGCAGCACCTTCAAAGTACTGGTAGCATCTTGGCTTTGATGTGCCACAGTGCTGAACTGGGAGGACACCCCTTCAATGTCCTTCTGCCTCACTGCCACCTCCTGCCTCAGGCCCTGGCTGCTGGCCACAAGGGATGACAGCTTGTCCTTCACCTCATTCAACACCTGCACAGCAGCAACAGCAGCAACAACAAAGAGAAGCAGAGAAGCCTGACTGCCCGACAATTAAGAGATTGCTAACGATATACATAGCTCACAGTCTTTAGAACTCTCCCTCTACATAATGTGTTCAAATATTTAAATAATCAAGGTTAACTAGAGATGACACCATTTTCCTATCAGCCTCACACAGGAGTAACATTATCAGGCATGGACTCCTTACAGAGAAAACCAGCAACCTGGGCAAAGGAACACCCCCAACCCCTCCACCTGCAGCAGCTCACTGATTGGGTTGTTGGCCCCAGGGTGTTGCTCATTTCGACCTAGCGGCCTTTTAGCAGCATGCACTGCCCTGCTGTTACTCATCTGTAGCTGCCACAGCTCCTTGTTTCTTTCCAGCTAATGCTTGCTCCCCCCCCTCTTTTCTCACTGCCATTTTCCTGCTTGTCCCCCAAGCCCCGACCAGCTAGCTCTAATACCCTCCTCTCCCTCTGTACCTGCACTGCCCTGGTGGTACTGAGCTTCAGCTGCAGCAACTCCACCCTCACCGTCTGCTGCATACCTCTTTGGCCCTTCTCCCCCCCCCCCCCAGCCCCAACTGCCCCGACCAGTGGCACATCAACCTGAAATATATATGCCAACATGGAATCTCAACCCCATCCCCTCATTTCTTCACCTGGCCTGCCCTGCTGGAACTGGACTTCACATGCACCTCCCCTCCCGCCTCTGCGCCCCTTCTTCCCCTCCACAACCACAACCCCCGCTGACAGCACCAGCGGCAAATGTATCAAAACCTCCACCCCTCCTTCACCCTCCCCTCCTTCCCCTTTTAGCTGCACTGCCCTGCAGGTACTGAGCTTGACAGCACCAGCTTGCCGGCCTCCCCCCTCCCCCCTCTGCGCCTGTACTTCCCCTCCACATCCCCAGTGCCCCCACCAGCGGTAAATGCAACCAAACCTCCGCCCCTTCTCACCTGCACTGCTCTGCTGGTACTGAGCTTGAGCTGCAGCAGCTCCTTGTTCTTCCCATCAATCCTCTCCATGTACTGCTGGTTCTCAATCTTCAGCTGGTCAAAGTCCACCAGGTGCAGCACCTCACCTGTAAAACAAAGACGAAACTGCCTTATTGTTTGCTTTATATCCGAAATGCTGCTTCTCTTCACAACCAAGAAACCAATACGGTGACATAATAGTTACAGCTTCACACTACGTTTTTTGGCCCTTCTGGCCTTTATCAGGTGCAATAAATCTGCACACATGCTCCCCGTATGCAATAGAGGTGTCAAAGTCACCAGGTGCAGCACCTCACCCATCTCCTCCTTGTGGACTATTACTACTACACTTCACAATACCAGTATGCAACATTTAATATATGTTTAGGGCTTAGGGTTTATTAGTTTAGGGTTTAAGGTATACCCTAAACCTATATATTTAGGTGCAGCACCTCACCCATCTCCTCCTTGTGGGCTAACTGGGCCTCAAGCTTTGACACAGCAGCCTTATAGGTGCTGTTCTTCAGAGTGAGCTTCTCCACAAGAACTTCACGCCCATGGATTTTGTCTTCTAAAAACCTGCAAAGGCATCCCGACAGTATTGAGTTCAAGGGAGCGTCAGGGAGGAGCATTGCACGTGCTGTTCTTCAGAGTGAGCTTCTCTGCAAGAAGTTTATGCCCATGGACCTTGTCTACAGGAACCTGTGAGAATGCATGCGGGACAGTCACAACAGCTCCCAAATTGCACATTGCAGAAAGGCATCAATACGGGAGACTCAATGGTGATATCCAACATGGTCATGTAGAAAGCCATGGG
>OY744511.1:3124900-3152705 GCA_963556185.1 Pseudopediastrum boryanum | reverse complement strand
ACAAGGTAAGAGCAGGCCAAGGCTGGCAGTGAAGTGAAGCTGCAGTAAAGAAGGGGCTGAGGTGATACTGACCACCATATGTCCCTCCAAGCCACACAGCAAGAATTATTTCCTCAGCGCAAGCAACCTTCAATAGTTTTGCAGTGGCGGTTGAGTTTGCCTGAGGACCTACCTGGTCAATCTCTCCCTGCAGCACCTCAATAGCTTGGCTGACCAGATCACTCTTCTCATCATCAGTGAGTCGTTGGAAGGTGTCTTGCTGGACATCATCCCGCTTCCTCCTGGACTTCTTCTTCTGCAGAGCAGAAAGCAAATGCTAGTGCGTTTTGGTGACTGTATGGTGACAAGTTGCCTAGCTCTCACCAAGATTGATGACAGCATTCTGATCTTTTGGAACAAAGCCATAAGGTGCCACATGGCTCACATGACTAGTAGTGCTCCTTGTAATTCTCTTCTGTAGTGCAGATGTTAAACGCTATACAGCAAGCAATGCCAGCGCTGATGGGCAGAGCTGTCGTGACTGGACACGATCCTGTGCTTCTAAGGGCAGTTAAATGGCGTCAGAGATTCTTTGAGAGCTTCACAGCACCAGTTGCGCTTAGAATGCTGCTACTGCAGAAGTTCTCCAAGGCTGTGATTGCCATGCTTGGGAGTTGGGCCTGAATCCCAAAAGGCTGGGCCCAGGAGCCCCAACATCAGTTGCATGATCTTGCACCGAAATCGCTGAGATCTAACTGGCAAGATGCAAGCATATTTGCCGTTCGCACCTTCAACGCTTCTGTTTCAGGCATTGGCAAAGGTGCTGATGATGTTTGCTGAGCCTGCAGGGACAGGGTGCTCAGCATGATGATGCTCCATGTGCGCCCTTGAATCCGCGCATGCAAGCTTCAGGCACCTGCCTGTTCGAGGTACGATCCCAGCAGCACATTCTCTCGTCTTAGATGCTCGTTGTCTTGCAGCTGCAAGGAGCCAAGTAAGGGTTCACGCAGGAAACATGGCAGCGTGTATCCTGAGCAACGGCTGTTCTTACAATCTGAGTAAGCTGACCCCTTAAACGATCTTCTGCAGCGGCTTCTTCTGATAGGATATCGTCCATCATTCCGAACTGTTAGTGACGCTCTGCTCTTGTGTGCAAGAGGTAGGGGCAGTTCGAGCGTGGATTGAGCATGGACTTCCCGTCTCACCCTCCTACATCAGTCAAACAAGAGGAACGCCACATCAAGGACCCCTGATTGTTCAGGGACCACAGTAGGAGCCATCATCGGACGTGGTCCGGCCCAGTCAAGTAGTGCCATGTGGTTACCGAAGTACTGCTTGCAGGTATGTTCTCTTCCCTTCAATATCATAACTAAAGGTCCATAATTTCTTCGTACTAGAACCAGTCGCGTTTTTCTTGGTAAACGCACACAGATCGTCATGAGCTGCCACAGATGGTGCCTCTTTCGATGACAAAAAAGTTGCCGCTTGTCACCGCCAAGGCACCTTGAGGATTCATTCTGTATTATTTGGATAGATTTGAAACATTGCAACCGTCCAGAAGCTCCAGTCAACCTCGGCCATTTTGGGAGCTTCGGCAGTTGACATCGAAGCTCCTAAGCAGACTTACCAGTCACGGAACAAGGGTATTAACACACCCACGTTCTATTTTACAACTGTCCCACACCCCTACATGAGCAATATGGTGTACTAAGCTTACAACACCCATCACTTCAGACTACTTCTACAGTACCCTGCCCATGGCTAACTCCGGAACACTCTGTGCAGTCTCCGCTTGTTCCACATGCCTGTTTGATATGGATCGACAACTTCAAAATTCACCCTCGACACTGCCGCCCTTCAACGCTGCATAATCCCGCAAGCATGCAGAACCCACCAACTGAGCCCGCCCCATCTCTCCCTTGACTTCACACTATATTTTTTCAGATCACTTGTTTCCTCCCCAACTTCATGCAGCCTCAAGCCCAGTATCATCAACGCACACAGCTAGCCCTAGTTTTACTGCAGCCAACGCTACAACCAGCTCCTGCCTTCGCCCGCCTTTACATAGCTCTCCTGCTGCTGGCTGCTGCTGTTCCTGCTCACAATGATACCACAGTACCTTTGCGAGAATTGAAGGCGCTTATGGCTGCTTGTTATGGCTGTTGCTGCTCCATCTTCACCGTTCATTGGTGCTGCTCCCCCTGCTCACGTCTGTTCAAATCGGCCACAGCCCTCCATAAACCTGCCTGCTGCCCCTTGGCTGCTGTGATTGGTGCAGCTTTCATCTGTAGCGGGGAGTTTCCAGCTGCTGCTGCTGTTGGCGCTGCTGCACTCGCTGATTGCTTGTGCTGACACTGCTTGCACTGCACTATCCAGCAAGTGCAATTGCTGCTGGTCGTGCACGCTCCATCTGCATTTGCTACGCAACCTCCAGCTCCTGCCCTGCTTCACTCCCCAGTGACCCTCCACAGCACTCTCAGTACCTGCCCAAGTCATTGAGGAACTTGCCTGCCATGTTGGACAGCTTATTGACTGCCCCACTCGCAATCTCCTTGACCTGCTCCAGGTCCTGCTTAGCCTGCAACCACACATGTTAGCACAGGCTGGTTCAGACAGCATTCATGCCAGCACGTAACACACACATAACAGACTGAGCCAGACGAAACAAAGCAGATAAGTATAAAATAGCATGTAAAAGGTGAAACTGGCAGTGTGACGGGGTGCCAGACCTTAGGCATAGGCAGACTGAAAGAAGTGGCTGATTATCCAGCCCCATTCGACTGCCCACGCTCCTCTGGTTGGCCTGCAGCCCACACCAAAAAGACACAGTCGTCCACTTGAAACAGACTACTGGTACTGCCACTTCCTTGTCCTCTTCAATACAATAACAGAAAACCCACTTTCGGCATGGATCGTTTCTGTCAATAGAGTAACTCCTACTGGATCATCAATCTGCCACCACAGGCCCTATATGGCAGAACTCCAACCAAATCGATTGCTGCTCCTCAACCCACCCCATCCCATCCACCCTCATCCTCTCTCTGTTCAACCCACTCTGAGCTAAGCCTGACCTGCAACTTATGGAGCTACAGACTGTTAACCAGCTCAGCCTCAGTCCGCTTAGCCTGCATTGCCTCCACCGCTACCGCCATACGCCCACTTCCACCACAGCCCAGACCCTCAACCCCCATGCTTTACCAACTACAGGCCAAAGGCAACAATGAGCCCAGTGCCTCATAGCACATGGATGGTCCGTCCATAGTTTACCACCCCAACTCACCATCTCCAATCCCCTTCCCTGCCTTACTCACTTGCATGGAAAGCCAGCCTGCGGACCAGCACAGCTGCCAACAAGTCCTCCAAGCCCTGCTTGCACCCACCGCTTCCTTCCATGTGCCCACTGCCTGCTCAAGTACCAGGCCCAGTAGTCGACCTCCACCCCTTCAACACCCTACCATGGTTGTCATCAGATATCCATCCATCTCATCGTAACCCCATCCCTTCCCAGTTTAAACTAACATGAAAACACAGCCTGGTAGAAACACCAGCCATGAACTACTCTAAGCCCTGATTGCCGTTACTGCTGCTCGCCATGCCACCACTGCCACTACAACTAAAATGGTGAACAGCCCCTGACAGCTCAGCTGCTCAACTACTCCTCCAAGCCCTGACTGCCCCATTTGCTTCCCGCCATGTGCCCACTGCCTCCTCCGTACCAGGCCCAAAATGCAAGCTCAACCCGTTCAACACCCTACCATGGGCATCACATGGTATCAAGCCCCCTCCCCACAACCCCACCCCGTCCTAGCACAACCCAACTTACATGGAACGACAGCCTGTTGACCAGCTCAGCCGCCGACAAGTCCTCCAAGCCCTGATTCCCCCCACCGCTGCCCGCCATGCGTCCACTGCCTCCACCACCACCGCCGCCGCCACCACCACCACCTCCGCTGCCGTCCCCACGGTCAAAGTAAGCATCAGAGCTGATGGCGGCCGCCCCTGTGAAGCGGGAGAGGCGGGACTGGCGGTCGTAGTCTGACTCGGATGGACCATCCCGGAAGTCACTATAGAAAGGGCACAGAGGGAGAGAGGGACAGGCCAGAGGGGGAGGGAATGGCATCAGTGGCATGCTGCTGGATAGAGCAGCATGAGGCCTGCTTAATCCCAAACAGAACAACTATATTCCCTGAGTCCAACGAAGGACACCATGCAACTCTCAGGACACTTCCACTGCCACTGTAACCCTTCATCCTTTGCTGTGCCCAATACTGTGAATAAGAGCAGCCAGTACTGTCTTGTGTATGGGGACAACATGACAAGAGACAAACACTATATACCGCTGTGTAGTACTTCCATAAAACAGTGCTCACGCGCATTACATTCAAGTGCGATGTGCATGTCGGCATCCACTTGCAACTACCCTGCCTACTCTAACATCACTTAAGCATATACAAAAAGTCTGTCAACCAAGGTTTTGCACCACGACCCCCTCCTTTACTCTTTTCACAGCCACCCATCTGCTAATCAAGGTCAGCCCAGGCCCACCAATCCTCTCTTTCCTAACCATGCTTCCCCCCTTGCCTTCCCTCCCAGGCCTTCACCACCACCCTCCCTGCACACCCCCTTCCCCAGCACCCCCCCCCCCCCCGCCCAGGAACCCCTGAACCCTCCCTTCTCGATGGTACACCTTCCCACCTTGAGGCTGGCTATGTACACTGGGCCTTCCCCACCCGCCAAACAAGGCTCCCTAAACACCCCTACATCCCTCCAGCCACCAAACACGGGCCCCTAAACACCCCTACATCCCTCCAGCCACCAAACACGGGCCCCTAAACACCCCTACATCCCTCCAGCCACCAAACACGGGCCCTAAAACTCCCCTACACCCCTCCACCCGCCAAACAAGGCCCCCTAAACACCCCTACACCCCTCCAGCCGCCAAACAAGGCTCCCTAAACACCCCTATACCCCTCCAGCCGCCAAACAAGGCCCCCTAAACACCCCTACATCCCTCCAGCCACCAAACACGGGCCCCTAAACACCCCTACATCCCTCCAGCCACCAAACACGGGCCCCTAAACTCCCCTACACCCCTCCACCCGCCAAACAAGGCCCCCTAAACACCCCTACACCCCTCCACCCGCCAAACAAGGCCCCCTAAACACCCCTGCACCCCTCCACCTGCCAAACAAGGCCCCCTAAAGATCCCTAAACCCCTCCTTTGACTTACTCTGATGAGATAGCCTTGGCATTGGCAAAGCGCTTCTGAGCCACCGCCTCCACCTGGGCCTGACCCTGTGCAGGGCCGCTGCCATAGCCACCCATGCCCCGCCCGTGCGTGCCGCTGCTCCCCGTCCGTGCTGCCAGAGGGTCTTTGAAGAAGTCGTCATTGTTGAAGCCTAGGGTCAAGTGACCATCCTTTCCGCGCGGTGCAGGGGCTGCAGCCGAGGCACCGTTGCTGCTGCTGGCTGGAGGAGCCTGGAAACAGAAGAACATTTTTGAGAATAAATAAACCAGCCAAGGGCTGTACCTAGAGAAAAGGATTATACACAACAGCATAAATGCAACTACTACAGGTACACATGCTCCGAGGCAAGTAAGGAGGCTCTACAACGAGGCATAATGGGGTGAAGCTTTTTGGCCCTAGCATAGCAGCTGCCAGAGATGGGTATGAAACATGCCACTATTGCAGATACCGTACACTCCTCTAGCAATATTTAAATTTGGAGCCTCCCCTCCCCGCTTCTCCAGCTACCTCCTGTGATTCGTCCCTAACATCTGAAACTTCCCGTACCTGCGTGAGTGTCTCATAGCTGAAACGTGACCCAGCAGCAGCAGCTGCCACAGCTGAGGGAGATGACACAGAGCCATGCGCAGACAGTGGCAAGGGGTCTGCTACAGCTGGCTTCACAGCCTCAGGAGCAGGGGCTTGGTCAAACACACTCTCATCAACCTTGGCGTCCAGCTTACGCACACCCAAGCCACCACCCAGCTTGCCACCAGGCTTGCGAGGAGCCACCACACGCGATGCAACAGCTGCAGCAACAGCATATGACAAAATCTATGGGTGCTTGTTGGGATGAACACATTGGAGATTTCTGATCTGTATAAGAAAAGAACAAACGAGGGCAGCCCTACCGTACATGGTATCCATTGCATTGATACGCCTGGTGGGGCAATTAGATCTGAATGTCTATGGCCTGCGCTGCTGCCATTACCATGCTAAGCAAAATAACCACCAACACCACCACCCGGCCACTACTCCCGCTGGGGCTGCTGCTGGTGCTGCTCGGGCACTTCATGCAGTACCTGGCACTCCCTCCTGGTACTGCTGGTGCCAGTTGGCCCACCCGCTGCAGCTGCTGCTATTCTCTTGCCGCGCACCCTTTCCCTGGTCAGTTTCCCTCAACTGCCGCTCGCCTCAACTGCCCCTTCCACCAACATCTACTCTCATCAAAATGCACCACTGCACGTACCGAAGACCGGCTGAAAACAGGGCCAATACAAAAGCTATTCCCCATTACTCATCGGAAGCAGCAATCGCCCACCTTGCTTACCTGCTTAAGCTGCCAGGATCCTCTCTAGGAGCTGCACTTGTTCCCAAGGTGCCCACCTGTTGCAGCTCTTAAGTCTGGCTAAGTGCTCAAATCCTAGCAAGCTTCTTCTTACCGTACTGCAGTGCTCCCATTTAGGCCCGCATGTGGCGCTTAAACCTTGGCTATTTGATCCTCTCCCCCAAGCCACATCATTCCCAACTGGTCCCTATCAACAACCTCCAATGGCCTCCTGGTGCTTGTAAAGCTGGCCACTTGCTAAAGTCCCCACCCCCAACGGCCCCTGGTGCGTGCCAACCTTGGCTAACTGCTTTAAGTCCCCCAACTCTGCCCACCGCACTGCTCATGCTCCCCCACCACGGACCTCATCACTGGCTAATCAGTACTAATCCCCACATCCTTGTCTCTTACCAGGCTTGCCCGACACTGCTGCTGGCCGTGCTGCTACTGCTGCTGGCGCACTGACTGCTGCTGCGGCTGCTGGAGGGGGTGTAGGTGCTGCAGTGCTGCTGCTGCTACTAGCTGCTTCCCTGCAAGTTATAAGAAAAGAAGAGGTGGCATCAGGACTTGTCAAGAGCACTTCTCTTCGCTGCTGATGTGCTGTTGATTGGTCAAATAGATATTGCTTGGCCTGGCAACTGCCAGGCATGCAAATGTGATGCCTGCCATTCAACACAGGCTGCGTACAAGTAGGTTCAGCGACCATTGATTCGTATGCCTGCCCATGGCACTGAATGCTGTTATGTAGTACTCTCTACTCTTGAGCATTAAACATGCTACGGTGATAATCAACCATGTGCAATGTACTCCCATCTGCATAACGAGAAATATAGCCATGCTGCTTGGTCCTGATATTGAGTAGCACAGCGGGCTTTTCTCATCAGCCACATTTGGACTGCAGTAGGATATGGAGACAGCTGTGGTTGATTTCTATCTTCCTAGAAGCGGCTGCTTACCCTGCAAGCTTGGCAGACTCTTTCTCCAGCTGCTGCTTGTACAGCTGAGCTGCCCGTGATGTGTACTGCAAGTGAACAACAAGAAGGTAAGTACACAGTCCAAGCATGACCTGTACACAGCAGGCCTTGGAACTGTTCCTTGCTATATACGAGCGTGTATCGTCCAAAACAAGGTCCCACCTTCGCCTCGATCTTGTCTGAGCCTTGATCATCATAGCCGTGCTGCTTAAAGAACTGCCGTGCCTTGTGATTACCACCAACCGCCATCAGCTGCAGAAGGAAGAGCGAACCAACTCAGTACACGATCCTTTCCCACAATACTGAAAATGCAGCTGCATGCACGCACCCTGAGCTGCTCCTCAGTCCATGTGTCCAGAGTAGTGGACCTGTGGGCATGCAGTGGGAATCAGCCTGATAATGCGGGGGCTTTCGTGCTGGACATCTCAACACCCTCACCTGACGAAGCTGACATGCACCCCTAGGCTCCTGTGGATGCCAGCGCAAGCGAGACATATGTACACGCCATAGGGCACTGATGCCCAGGTTGGATTCTTCGCAGGGCAATCAAAGCAAACCTGGGGCCCAAAGGATGCAAGGGAGATGAGGCGAAGGCTGACAACCAGGTGGACAGCATTCTGCGACCGACATCAAATGCGGATTTTTAAAGTACCTTGTTTTCAGGCTTGGACCTGAGCTTCTTAAACAGAGTATCCCTGTCAAGCGGCTCCATGTGTTCGTACAAGGCTCGGGACTGCAGGTTCGAAAGAAGTCTCAGGACGCTAGGGCATGAACAGACAAGAAGCATCAAGCCTACATTGAAACTACTGTGCAGGTTGGCTTTTTGTCGGTTGCCACTTCTAGTACCCCTTTTTGGATGAGTTCCCCCCGGTTGCAGAAATTTTCAGGGGCCCCCAGACCATGAAGTTGGAAGACGCGCTTTTCACAACAGGCAAGATAGTGATTGTGATCAACGCCATGTTAGACATCCCTGAGGGTCATTCGAAGCTTTTGGTTGTGAGATACCGCTGGCCAACCCTCATGAGACAGCAGCAATGGCCGTCAAAAGGCTTGTCTCGGCTTGCTGCTTTCTTTTACTAGCGGAATCGGTGCTGGGAGCACGGTCCAGCTCTTGCGGAGCCACACCCACTTACAGTAAGGAGGAATTCATACCACAAGCCCTTTTAAGTCTGCTTCGAGTAAAATCTAGAGCGAAGCCTAGCCAACATCTCGTATGGCCTACTGCCTTCTTGCACTTGTTAAGCAGAGGACGCGCATGGTCATCCGGGGCAAAGAAGCAGTATTAAGTAACATGGTACTACCCCCCGCGCAGAGCAGCCACCGCATGGCTCACCGGCAGCACCTGTCAAGCTCAAAGATGACAATTTTGTCAGGGTGAAAGATGGCAGTGTGGTGCAGATGAAGGCAGTCAACTGGTACGAAGCCCTCAATAGCAGCGCTCAAGCTCTCTGCGATGTTGCTGCAGTACAAGCATGGCCATAATACTGCAGCCATTTTGGCAGTGGTCATTCACAGGAAGGGCACGCTTTGACCATGCACGCTTGTAGAGCAACAAGGCACCAAACCAACTGCTATGGCATGAAGTTTTTGTAACATCGCAGGTTTGGATTCAACAACGGCCAGACAGCTCTGGATGGCCTATGGGCTGGTGGCAGCGCAGCAGCAACTGACTTCGCAACCATAGCATACCAGCTGCGGCTCCTGGGCTTCAATGGAGTCCGATTGCCATTCATCTTCAAAGATTTAAAGTCCCCGATCCGCCAAGGCTGGATAAAGCAAGCCTGCACACAGGTTGACCTTCAGCAGCTGGCAGAGCGCACCACAGACCCACAGGCCTCCAAACCTACAGGATCTGCCCCGGAACCTGACATACCGCTTCCAGACACAACGGCAGCATGCAACTCATACCTACCAGATACATCCACGCTCGATCGATACTTATGGACAATACAGTGGTTCATTGCCAATGGGTTCTATGTCCTAGTGGACTACCACCCTATGGGCCTGGATGACAGCTCATATAACACTATCTCTTTTGTAGACAGCTGGAAGTGGCTGTGGAGTGCTCTCAGTTGCTTAGACAATTTCGAGCAGGACATTAAAGGCAGGCTGTTCTTGGACCTTATGAACGAACCTGACTCAATGGGACAGCGCTGGGAGGTTGCAGACAACAGGAAAGCAGGCAGAGTTCCAGGTGAGGCTTGGCTGTGTAGAGCTTGCAGTATATGCCCCCTTGGTATTACATTAACTTGGCTAAAATGCTGGCGCCCTGCTGTAGAGAGGCCCCCAATCACTTGGGAGGGAATGCAGGGCCACAAATCAAGGGCGAGGAGGGGTTTGATAGCATTTGTGGCCTAACCCCTCCTAGTCCCCTCATACATGAATGGAGGTGGGGCCAGGGGCCTTGCAGTCCCGTTCCCCATTATTTAAGGGACTGTGGCGCTGCTCTAGGTGGATCTGCAGCCAGACAGCTTGCTGTGTGAGGCGTTCGTCCTAGTAACGTGCTTGATATGTGCCTGTTTGTTTGCAGGGCAAGTTTATATACATGCCAGGCACACTGCTGACCACTTTGTATTTAGTAATACATGTATCAAATGTGCATTTAATGAAACCATAGCCTACCACCTGAAATTGTCATGAAAAGCAAACAAGGTGATCACATAGGATGTCGTTGGTATGCCGAGCCAGAAGGATATGCTCATGTATGCCTGAACAATTCTGACACCATTGTAGCAAGCCACATTCGTTAAAGCACAGTCAATAGGCCCTGTCACACTGGCTCGATGGCAGTCAACAGTGATCTACAGTCCTATAAAAGGACTCCAGAGCACAGTGGAAGCTTGTGCTGTGAAGGGCTTCCCTGCATCAGTTGCTGTGCTGGTTATACCTCAGCTTACTCAGCACCTGTATATGTTGCCTGTGTTCAGATTCTTGTCTGAGCTTCTATAGCACTGATATGGCTATCATGTTGTACAACCCAAGCAGCTTCTCGCTCAGTCAGCTGGAGTCTCTGGTTTGACCTCAACGTTGCATAATGTCTGTTCTTTTCCGGGGATCAGCTGCCTTACCTAATGTTTCATATCAGAAGCAAGCAGCTCTATGACTGTTGTTTAATTGTGCCCTGCATCCTCTACCTGGTGTTCAGGTTTGAAGGAGCTGTACTTGAAGACCATGGATGCCATAGATGAGATGTCACCAGGTGCCGCTATCTACTACATTGAAGGAGGGGGGCAGACTGGGCTCCGTGGCGTTAACTGGGGGAATGGATTTGCTACGGAGCCTGGAGTGGTAGCTAGATTCCAGCTATCAGGTGGGCGGGGTGCCTGCCTCCTGGCATACATGCATAAGCATGATGGCATTCCTAACAAATCATGGTGTTGCACGTGAGGTTGAACATTGGACTGCGGGTTGAACGGAGCTTCCTAAGCTGCCGTGTGCTAGTGCTGCTTATGTATGGTTTGGCAGCCATAGTTTGCATGAAACAGCTGTGCAATTGCTCAGATCCATGGCAATCAGCTGCAGGGCGGGCTATCTTGACCAGGCAATCTGTAACTGGGCAGTATAAGTTGATGCGCTGCAGAATCCTCATGTTGTGAGCACAAGACCAGGTGAAAGACTTATGGGACAGACTCAAAGGGGATGCCAGTCCTGTGCGTTTGGGCCTGCCAGCTGCAGACTATTATTACGTTTCATGATATGCCATAGCAAAAGTGCCATAGGCCGCGCTGCAGACTACAAAAAAAATTGGGTGAGCAGGCTCTGATGCCCTCCTGCATTTGCAGACCCTAACCCCTTCTTCAAGGAGCTACTGACTAAGCCCTATCGCAATCGAGTGGTGATCTCCCCACATGTCTACGGCCCCTCTGTCTCTAACATGCAAGACACCTACCATGGTGACGAATTGTTCAAGGTTCTTGATGCCAGCTTTGGCTATTTGACCAAAAACGGTTACTGTTTGACCAAGGATGATTGCCAACGGTTCCCAGTGGCAATTGGTGAGTTTGGTAGCAGGTTTAAGGACCCAAGGGACCTGCAACAACTCAACGACTTTGCACAGTACCTTAACAACGAAGGGGCTGGGGCTACAGGACACCACAACGCCATTGGTAACTGGTATTATTGGTCATACAATGCAAACAGCGGTGATACTGGTGGTCTGGTGGATGACAGCTGGCAGAATCTCATGTGGGAGAAGCTAAGGTGGTTGATGCAGAAGCTAGGGCTCAAGCCGTGGTGGGGTGTCAACAAGGTGGAGGAGGAAGCTCCCCCGCCCCGGCAGGAGCCTCCTATAGATGTACCAGTGGCGTAAAGTGCACCTGCACTGGTTAGGCATACAGCATGGAAATGAGAGAACTCAGGGCATAGTAGATGCCAAAGGTGTGGCAAGAAAGGAAAAAAGAGAGGAAAAGAGCGCTGTATAGGTTGTATTTTATTGTGACGAGAGGCTGGTTAGTCAAAGGGTGAGGGTTGAGTAAAGGGTGAGGTCCTGGGTCCAAAAAGTAACAAGACATTCCCCTCCTACTCCCTCCTGTAGACTGGGCTCTCCAAAAGGAGTGAATGGATGCCGGGCGTTAGCTCTGCATAGGGTTAAGGAAGAGGCAGTACTAGCACACACAGTGTGTTCCCACCCATCCTCAGTTTTCAAATATTTAGCAGTAGCTAGGAAGCTTGCTTTCGAAGTTTACTCGTGCCCAAAACATGCATAACTTGCTCATGGTTATATGGTTAGGTAATGGATGGATGCATATAGTCAGCACATGCTGTTCCTAGATGATATATGGTAGCTCCAGCTACTCGTGGGTGTGGGGGAGCAAGTTATGTTGGAGAGTTGTGATGTTGTCGTTGCTGGACACGTGTTGAGTGTTGTCTAAGGGGTTGCCAACCTCTGTTCATGGATGTTAAGTTATGCTTTGCTTCCCTTTGCTGGGTGTCTTGTGGTCCACTCAGTGTGGCTGTTAATTTGAGATGGTCATGGTTGGAAACAGGGCATGCTCAATTGGGCTTTGAGTCTTTGTCATCCCCCACTGCTTCTTAAAGTTGTGGATTAATGCCGGGCATGTTGCAGGGCGGTATGGTTGGTGGCTAGCGGCAAGCTAGGGATGGCGACTCCTTTCCAGTAGTTGTCTACTTGCTATAGCCTGTCCGCTGCTCGTCTGAATCCTGAAAGCCTGAAGATTGATCGAGGCATTGCAGTCCATACTTGATCCTAGCGTTGCTGTTGGGTCAGACGACGCCACACACTTTGGGTCCGGGATCCGTGATAGTGCTGACGCTGACCACCTGGGACTTCAGTTCTACCGCAGTGCTAATGCCCGGATGACCGCTCAGAACCTCAGCGACCTCCGACACTATGCTCTGCTGCGGTTGAGTTAAGGTCAGTTCTTGAAGAGAACTTATTCTTGCAACGTGGTCGCCGCGCTCTTGCTTATGTGTGTCCTGAGTGGGTTAATTGGCTAGCTTAAAGGACTAACCACACACAAATGCTGCCTTTGATACTTGCTATGTCCATTCTGAAGTGATGCAACCCTGCTTGAAACACTAGTATTAATTGGACCAAAAAATAAAGCCTGTAGTATTTCTACTAAAGCATAATTTTGCTCCAAGACCTCTCAAGCAGCAACGAAGGTGATAAGACTGAGCAGCAGATTTCCCCCCTTCCCTGCGTAGTACTGTAGTTTTATTCTCTGTCCCTCTCTGTTTAAAATCTGAGCAGTGAGGCAGAGCTTTACCAGCAGCCATGTGAATCTGTGCGCTTGCTGAAAGATAGCAGGTTTCATGTGCAAACTAGGCTGCTACTTCTATGTTTATGGGGGGTGTCTGTCTCACAGGGCATGAACTTACAGATCGGCATGCAATACGATAAGTCTCCCCCTTTCTCTGAACCATCAGCTGTCAAAACGAAACAAGCGGAGCTGCCATGAAAGCACAAACTGACCACAGGAGCCATTTTAATGCCAAATAAACTCTGGACCCTTCTTGAATCTTGCCACGCACACCACCTACATGTACAGAAATGTGACAAGAGGGCCTAACATTCCATATACATGTGCAGGCACACTGACATCTGCCCCTAGCTAAGGGTGAAAACACCTCTGTGCATGCTTGAAGCTGGACTGCCTCTCATCAAATATTCCCTCAAAACCTCAGATAGGTAGCATATGCATCTGCCATTTGGAATTCCAAGGCAGACCCACGGTGAGCTGCGGCATGGCAGAATGCTACGCATACATGGGGAAGAAAGCTCTTAATAATCAATTGATGCACTCCACCACTGCCGGCCCATAACCAGAACTCAAGCAACATTGCGAGCATGCCAGGTACAGCAACAGCAGTGCTGGCCAGTGCATGCCGTTAGTCCTTGGCATCACACACGCCATCAGGCCCAATGCCGAAGGTAGCCTCCCGCTCAGGCAGAGATGGCGAGCTGACAATCTTCACCACCCGGTTCTCACCCCTGCCCTTCTTCAGCCACAGCCTTGTTGTCGTAGCATGCGCCATGATGTTGCCGCCAATGGGTTTGACTGAAGGGCCAGCAAACATAGAAGAGCCATCCAGGTTGGCAGCAACCACCTGCGCAAGAACAAAATTATTACCACTCAAATAAGCAAACATCTGCTGTGCACATCTATGCAGTCTGTCACAACGAAGCTCATCGCAGCAGGGACTTCCAGGTTACAACATCAGGGAGTGTCGTGATGGCGCTTTGAAGATACATCATTTGTACTATGCCTGTTAACTGGTCACATTGGTAAGTATGGACAAACATGGCACTATGCAAGCTGCTCCTATGAAATGCAAGCATACACCATGTGTGTCGTCTCAAGTGGCAAAACCGACATCTGCATTGGGCCCAGCTTTGGCCAGAAGAGAGTGGAGACTGAAACACTGTCTGCAGCAGTAGGCAGTAGTCCATCCATCAGCGATGTACCAAACCAACAGCAGCATGAGGCAGGAGCAGCACCAAAGCAGCTGCCACAACAGCTCTATAGTGACAACATCAGCTGCCATGTAGTTCCTGCTTTCCCTGCCTCACCTGGTTAGTGATGACCACCCCCACCCCAAACTCATCAGCCAGCTTCTGCAAGCTGCGTAAGAACCTGCCCAGATGGATCTGCCGCGCAGCTAGCTCCCCACGCCCATTGAACTCCGTCCTGTACAGAGCTGTAGCACTGTCCACTACCACCAGTGCGAATCTGGACTCTGACATCATGCCTGCTGCTGCAACTAGGAGGGTGTTCTGGTGATCTGTGTTGTGGGCTCTTGCGTAGGCGACATTGTCCAGAACATCGTTCACTTGCAGCCCGTACCTGCACAAGGTAGAAGATGTTTTTAATCTCTGGTTTGTGTCATGAGCAGCTTATGTATGCGTGCAAGGGAACTCAGGCAGCCTTAGTGCAGCATGCAGCACATATGCTCAGCATTGCAACTATCACTGCATACTGCAGCGAGACTGTACCCATGAGATGGTTCCTTGGCTCACCTCTCTGCAATCTGTGCAAGCCTCTGCGGTCTGAAGGTGCCCTCTGTGTCAATGTACAGTGCCTTGCCTTCTGCACCTCCCATGTCAATGGGCAGCTGCAAAGCAAAGCATCACATTAGCGATGTAGCAAAGTATGCAAGACACTGAGCTTGGCAAGCACTGCCAGGTGCCATGCTCTGCAGGTTGAGCCTGAATTGCATGCAGTGACCTCCTTTTGCATGGCAAATCGTCCATAATGCAATGAGAAGGATGGAACTGGCAATCCACTCAAGCTTAGAGGTTTCCGTGCACATGTAAAGTGATTCGAGTCAGTTTGCAGCTCCACGAAGCCCACCTGGCATGTCACACAGAGGGTGTGACATAGCTGTGTCTTCCCACAGCGGTACTCCCCGTACATTTCAGTGATGGAGCCGGTCTCTATGCCACCTGCAAGTTTAAATGGATCTGTTGTCATCACCCCTTGCTTACAGCATGGTTTGCTGCAGACATGTTCAGGGAAGACTTGCCTTCCAGTATGCTGTCCAGCTCTTTGCAGCCTGTGGTTATTTGGATGATCTCTGCTCTCTGCTCAGCCACTACGGAGGCAGTGGTGAAGCCCATTGGGACAAACTTCCATGCTGTGGTAAGCAAACATACTTCAGTCAGTATCCTCACCCATTGTTATGGTGATTTGAAAATCAGGTGCACTTACCTTCTTTCTGTAGCTTCTCTACTTTCGCTTCGCTAAGGCCTTTGATCGCAGTCAGCTCCTTCTTTGCTGCGTGTGCCAGTGCCTCAATGGTGTGAATGCCTCCTTCTATGAGCTTTTTGATGTCAGCTGATGGGATCCCATGAGCCTGTGTAACGTAGAGTAAGTACTTAGTTGCCTTGGTGGTGGGAGCAATCCCTCGATCAAGGCAGCGACAGCAACCTGCAAGACGTTGACAGACTGGGGGCCACCAGCGTCCTCTTGCTGCATCTGGTCATCCTGTCCTGCTTCTTGGTACTGCATGGCCTCCATGGTGCAAGCTCGACTGTTCCTTCGATGTTTAGACCGTTCTGCCCTCAGTGCTCGCTAGCTTTTTAAGGAGCGCTGGAGCCAGCATCCACGGGGACGGGGGTCGGGAGGTGTGACAATGTAGAAGTCCAGTAGAGATCTCGTTCTCGGCGTGAAATCACAAGAAGCTCAGCTGCACGAGAATGAGCATTGACAGTTGCGGCCTCAGTCTATTTCCACTGAACAGTACTCCCTTTTGAGTAGGACCGGTCGCGGCCTCTGCTACCTTTGTAAAATCGATTGACCTGTGGGACTCTACCGCTGGTTATAGCCGGACCCTGCGTTGTGACTGAGTGTCTAGTAAGCTCTTGAAACTGCTCTTGCTATGCGTGCTGGGCTGTCTTAAGAGCTGTGTAACCAGCATTCAAGTCCAGTGAGTAAAGACCTATGCCTCTGGAGTTACCCGACCGGCAGACAGCTTGCCCGCAATCGATTGTGCTGATACGGAACATGTTGGGCAGTGCCTGGCGTAACTAGAGCTTAGTACGAATGGCAATTTATGCGATTACCTCAAGGCAAGCTCAGATGGGTTGGTTACGGTTGATGTGGAATAGCCCCTAAAGATACGTGGCAGCCGGGCAAGGAAGCTACGTACATTCAAGGATACAAAGGGCTATCGTCCTCTGGTTGGTGCTGGAGCTGCGGACCCACTGTGTTTTTAGTACTTACACCAGCAGCCATGAGTATGCAAAGAGATAACTTCAGGGCGAACCAGCCACCCTCGAAGGTATTTAGAAAAATCTGAAACGCTCGTACTACTGAGCCTACGCCGACATAGAAGAAAGCCACTTGGGGCTTGCATGGCAGACGCATGATCTGCAGCAGCACAGGGATCCAAGATGGTGCACGACCAGGCTCTTCCCTTCAGGGTATCCTGCGCTTACGCAGGTGCTTCACATACGCAACCTGCCACCAGAAGTCACGGAGCAAGAAGTCATGGATCTCTGCAGGCCGTTTGGCAGGATTGTCAGGACCAAAGTAAATGCAGGGCAAACAAAGAATCAGGCTTTTGTAGAATTTGACAGTGTGTCTGCAGCAATCCAGATGATCAGCTTCTTTGTCGGCAACACGGACCCGCCTAAGGTACGGTTATCTTAATGCCAGTAATCACATGTGTATCCCCTGCCTCGCAGCAAAGCGCAGCAGTTAAGGTACCACGATACAAGCTGGTTGGGCTTGGGCAGCAGTAGAGGATACGTTTTTCTCAGGCAGAAGGGGCATTGCCTGGGCTTTCTAATGGAGTCTTTGTCAGTAGCAACGACATCTGAAACAGACACTGTTTGGCAGCAACAGCAAGTGCAGAAGAATGCCTAATAGCAAATGTTTCATGCAGTGGATGGATCACGCCTGTGACTCCCATTGCAAATGCCTTGGCAGACCCCTGCATGGCTACATCTTGTGCTTACCAGATCGCTTTCTAGTTTCAAAAGGCGCCCAGAGGCCTGCTGTACCTGTGGGCACTCATGCTGGCGGCACTACCATGTAGCAGCAAAAAGTGCTGCAACTGATAGATAAAGCACCTGCACCGACTCCAGCAGTTGGCAGTCAAGTCGATCTACTCAGCATTGTCATGTAGCTGTTCACCAGAGGGCCATCCCGCAATCTGCCTAACTCTTGAGCGCCCCCCATTCAACAGCCATGATTTCATCTGTGCATTCGGTTACGTTCCCTGAACGCGCTATTCAATGTCCTTCTCCAGGTCCGCAACAAGGCTGTGTACCTGCAGTATTCTACAAGGCAGGAGATAGGCAGCAACATGGGGCCACCAGTGGAGCCTGCTGGCAGTACTGTGCTCCTGGTTATTATGGACGGCATCAAGGTGAGCAGTACTGCCCTGCCACTATCCCACCTGGCTGTTCATCTTCTGAAAGCTAGAGGCGGCACGCTTGCGACCGTTTGGCTATGGCATGTCGTAGAGTGTATTGAAAATTCCTGCTTTCCATTGCAGCTGTGATTGAGTGCTGTGCTGGGTACGCGAACCTCTGATTTGAGTTGTGAAACGCAAGACGGAACAATGCCAGAGTCGCTGCTGCTGCTGTTGCTGCTTTGACTGCTGCTCGTGCTGTTGCTGCTGGTATCGTGCCTGACTGCTACTGACGTGCTCATGTGCTGACGTAACTGCTGCTGCTGCTACAACCACCGGTCCTGCAATTTCCCCTGTTTATGCTGCTGCGCGCTGCTCCTGCTCTTGCTAAGGATGCTACTGTTCCTATTGATGATACGCTTTTGCCCATGGTCTTATGTAAGGTCCAGCTAGGCTTTGCTGTTTTCTGGGGTTAGCGCTGGTCCGCCCCAGTTCACCACCTTCTGCGACTGTTTTGCCACCCTCTCTCTTGCTCCCCAGCCTCTTCGCCAGCCCCAACCCCTACCTTCCCTTGCTCAACCAGCCCCCTTCTCCTATGTAGATACAGGCCAATTGCTTGCTGACCCACCCATCCCTATCATCCCTCGAGGTTACCCCTATTACCCCTCCCCTTCTCGCCTAGGTTGGTGTGGCGCCACTCTCATATACCATGAACATGCCTTTTCAGCCTTTGGTGAAGTACTTAATAATCAGGATGCAAGCAATGGTGGATACATACAACTCTATGTGGCATCACACCCTGCTGAGTATTGCTAGCTTCACCCCTGCTCATTTCGCCTAGCTGTATGAGGAGATTGTGGGTGCTTAGAGTATTGAAGAGGGGCCCCCTAGCTCACATGTGCTGCACATTCATGTCTTTCTCCTTGCACAGGTTGATGTAGGCCCCACCTTGGAAACCATCAACATGGTCTTCTCAGCCTTTGGTGAAGTGGCTAAGATCATGATGTTTGATAAGCCAGGGGGGCTGCAGGCGCTGGTGCAGTTCTCAGACCCACGGGTAGCTCGTGAGGCCCAGGCCAGTCTAGATGGGCGCAGCATCCCCACCTATCTGGTACCCAACCACCCCACACCTATTGCCATGCAAGTGAGCTTCAGTCAACATACGGATCTGCATGTTACTACCAACAGCTCGCGGAGCAGGTGCGCGTGGTTGGGGGGATGGCTGGAGTGGGTTTAGGGGTGTGGACATGAAGGAGAGGGGGGGGGGATCTGCATGTTACTACCAGCGGCTGGTGTGTGTGTTTTGGGGGGGGGGGGGTGGCTGGAGTGAGTTTAGGGGTGGTGGGCATGAAGAGGGGGGGGGGATCTGCATGTTACTACCAACAGCTCGCGGAGCAGGTGAGGGATGGGGATGACTGGGGTGGGTTCACGGGGAGGAGGTTCGAAAGGGAAGGGAGAGGCGGGGAGGAATGACAAGAAGGTGTATCTGTACGGGTGTGGGGGGAGGGGGGAGGATGGTAGCATGGAAGGCAGCAGGGGGGTGAAGAGGAGGGAGGGACGGCATGAATTTGAGGGAAGGGGGTTCTGGGGGTGAAGTAAGTGGTGGTCGATAGGTGGGGCATTGGGGGGACAGGGGGTGCAGGAGCAGGGGGACACTGGAGAAGGGGAGGTCTGGGAAATGAGGGTTTCCAGGGCAAGTGATAAGGAGCAGGGCGGCAAGGCCAGGAGCAGGGGCTTTTAGGGGTGAAGGGGAGTTGGAGGTCTGAGATTGGGGAGTAGCTGGCAGTTGCCTCCAGTGCTGGATCCGGAAGGAGGTGGGCTTCAGGAAGGAGGTGGGCTTCAGGAAGGGGAGGAGAGCGTAGCTGGGAGTGGTGGGGCTGCAGGTAGAAGGAATGCACAGCAAAGAGGAAGTGGTTCATGAGATGCATCAAAGGGAGCGGGTTGAGCGGGGTATGATAGGGGAAGCTGGTGAGGTGGCCTGGGTTGAAGAGGGGGGGGGGGTTGCTTGATAGGGATCGCAGGGTTAGGTTCTGGTGGAAGTTGGGGGGGGGGGGAGGTTTATGTACCAGGCCTAACCAGTAGGTGGCAGGTGGACTCGACCTTGGGGGGACCAGTGGTAAAGCAGCGAGCAGGTCGCGGATGTAACCAAGGGTTGTTGGTTAAGCATCATCGTTTGGACGGGTTGACACCAACGGAGGTAATGCCACAGCAACTGTTTTTATACGAAACTGGAGGTAAAGATAATCCGCTTACTGAACCGGGTGTGTACTGTTGCAGGGACTTCACAAACCCATACCTTCCCATGGCAGATGGTGTTACGGCTGACAGCAATGCAACAGCAGCAGCAGCAGTGGCGACAGCAGCAGCATTGGGGGCTGGAGGGGGGACAAGCCAAACGCAAGCAGCACCAACTAGCATATTACTCTGTACGGTATGTTTTCTGGGGGGCGGGGGGTGGGGGGTAAGTTCTGGTCATTTCCTCCATAGCTGTGAGAACAGTTCCATCCTTGTGGCGAATGTGCCCAGGTTGCAGATACCGTGCTTTCTTGTGAATCAGGAATGGTTGGGCAGTGTGGGGTGGTATTTGTTGTAGGGTGTGAATATCACATGCTTGAAACATGCTTGTGCACCTCACAATCGTCTTATTTACACAGCAACTGGAATAAATCTTGATGTGAAGCCCTTGTTTGCTAGCAGTGCGGTCATGGAATGTGGCACCTTGCGGATTGCACAATCATAGAAAGTGGTTTGAAATCATTGTCTGGGCTGCATGGCAAGTAAGGCGTCAGCGACAGCGTTGCACACATAGCTGTGCTGTCATGGCCCCAATCTCTTGACTAGTCACATAGCTCATTGCAAGTGACTGTAGATGCTCTCTGGTATGAGCTGATGTAGTTGTGACTGCCCTGTTGTCTGCCTAGGGTGGATGTAACAGTTACGCACAGACGGAAGCTTCAACGCATGGAAATTTACACGCAACCAGTCACACTACCGGTTTCGGCCTTTTCGGCCTTCATCAGGTGCAAAGACTGATATCTTGACTAGTCACGCATCTCATTGCAAGTGACTGTAGATGCTCTCTGGTATGAGCAAGTGTATCTGCAGAGCTGGTGTCTGAATTCCGGTTGATCAGTTGCTGGACCTGCTGCTGTCTTGCTGCTTGCAGTTTGAGAATGTGCAGTACGCCCCCACGATGGACGCTATCAAGACTGTATTTGCTACTTATGGCACACTACTCAAGATTGTTATCAATGAGCAACCAACTGGCTGGCAGGTGAGCTTGGAAGGGCGGGGGGGGGGGGGGGCAACGATGAGGGGTACTGTAAGAGGCTGTGGCCGGGGTGTGTTGTGCCTGGTTGGGCAGGTGTGAAGCAAATGTTTTGGGGCCGATGTACCAGTAGTTGGATGTGGGGGAATTAAGTTGGGTGTGGGCACACTGGCCCAGATTGGTTAGAGTTGATGTCGGCTGCAACGTAGACTGTGTCTGCTGTGTGTGGGTTGGTACGCAAGTGAGCATCCGACTGGCAGGCTGAGCTTCTAACAGCGGTGACAGGCAATGATGGCAGGCATGGATGGCAGAATGGGTCGAGTCCCTGTTTCATTATGGCGGCCAATAGCCAGAGATATCATATAGGTCACGGCACAGCTTTTCAGTTGCGCAGCGCCCATGAGGTGAACACAGTCAGTTATCAATGTGGGTTTTAGCAGGGTTGAGACAGAGGGCTGGAGAGATAGTAAGAGGGCTACACAAGTACAGAAGCAACTACTGGAGGTTGTGGACTTGTAACCCTCTGTACTGCCAGAATGTCTTCTGCGTGGATCCTATTGTTTGGTGATCACAGCCAGCCCCCCCCCTCTGCCACTGCCTCTGTCCAGCAGCAATGGGTATTGTATATGTTTGATACGAATGTGCAAGGTCTCCACCACAATCTAGAACTGCCCTGGTTGTGGGAGCTCCTCCGCAGCACCATGCAAGCCTCTGTCTTCACCCCCACCAGACAGAAGGGTGGTGGTGGTGGCTTGCCGTTTCTTTTGGCATGGCAACTAAGCTTGTCCCCCTGAATGGATGTTCTTTTGTTATGAGTTTGTGAGACAGTTAACAGTTGTATGTGCTGTTGTGTTGTCATTTTTTGCTAAGGCATATCTTGAAAATGTAGTAGTATTAATGCTGTTGTGTTGTATTGCAGGCATGGGTGCAGTACAGCACGGTGGATTCAGCAGCCATGGCCAAGGAGTACCTACATGGATACTGTATGTATGCTGGGGGCATCAACAAGGTGAGCAGGGGATGTGCATATTAGGCGTGGAAGGGGGGGGTATACAGGGTAAGGGGGCATAAGATGGTGTGGTTGGCGTTTTGGACATTTAGGTAAAGGAGAAGGGGGAGTGGGAGGAGAAGGGGGAGTGAAAACGCTTGTGTGGTAGCACTGGTGGCATGGTGCCTTTGATGGGTACTAGTAGTACTTGTTTGAGGGCATGCTACACCCTGTTTTGATGCAGTGTGGCCTTAGTAGCACCTGGGGAGCCAACGGTCAAATGTAATACACACATGGCGCGGAGTGCCTTGTTATCGAAGCAGTATACCGGTAGCAGCAGTGGAAACAGTAATATAACACCCATGTGGCAGTTAGATGGTTAGGAAGCCGTCTTGTACCTTGAGCTGAATATCTTGGTATTTTTGTGATCCAAGGGTCGAAGATGTTGTTCTGACGTGGAAAGTGCCAATGCGCAGTTAGCTGTATCTTACAGCCAAAGAATGTTCATGCCTGGGTAGTACGTGTGTAGAATACCGCATGAACTGGTTTTGCTGGTCTACTCTTTAAACTGTGCTTACCCTCTGAGGTGGGATTGCCTAATTGGTGTTGCAGCTTAGCTTGGCCTTATCAGCTGCTGGGGACTTGACGGACAAAGGGAGCAGAGACAAGGCATGCACTTTCCTGTGGTTCCACAATTGTAGCGGCGTTGGTAACAGTAGAATGAGAGTGTTCTTGCAGTGGTTGGCTGGGGAAGCCTTTGGTGCAGGTTCGGCTGATTGCCTTGCTTTTAGTTATCCCAGGATGCTTGATCTTGTTCTGACGTGGATGTGTTGAGTAATGCATAATGCCCCAAGGACCCTCCCGACCGTAGCAGAGATTCTTGTAGCTCACCTCCGGTGCCTTTCGATACTAACCGCTAGGCGTTGTTCTGAAGTGGATGTCTTTGTTTGCTGTTGCAGCTTAGCTTGGCCTTCTCAGCAACTGGGGACCTCTCAGTGAAAGGCAACACAGACAAAGCATGGAGTGCACACCCCCCTGGCAGCAGCAACACCTTTTCAGCAGCAGCCACTACACCTGCTGCTCTAGCAGCAAGCCAGCAACGCCAGCAACAACAACAGCAGCAACAACAGCAGCAGCAGCAGAGACAGGCCGGGAGTAACCATAACCATGCCAATCACATGGCTAGTGCATCTGCCCCAGCCCCAGCAGCAGCAGCAGCAGCAGGAGGAGGTGGTGGAGGAGGAGGGGGGAATACAGGGGGTAGCAGTGCCACTGGTAGGGTGATGGGGCCAGCCACGGCGTCAACGGCTGCAGGAGGGGGCCAGCAGGAACAGCAGCAGCAGCAGGCGAGAGGGCAGCAGGAGCAGCAGCAGCAGCAGCAGGGGCCGCCACCCCGGAGAAGTCCTGGGGTGAAGGCGGTGGTGCCTGTGCAGCGGCTGGAGCATATAGACCCGCCGACAGGTAGGTTGGTTGGCATGTGTATGAGGACAGTGCAGTAGCTTAGGGCCTAACTAAACCTAAACCCTACATCAAAAAACTTAAACCCTAAACACTGAATTTAAACCCTAAACCGTATAGACCCGCCCACAGGTAGGTTGCTTGGCATGCGTATGGAGGACGGTGCAGAAACCTAGAGAGTTGATCCGGCCGTAGGCAAGGGCCCAGGTGCCCACCCTTGTGCCTGTTGCCGCTAAGTGTTAAAGCTAGGTCATGACGACAGGTTACGTCTGGGGCAGGACCGCTGTCCCTAGTCAATGGAAGTAACCATCCACAGGAGTAATCATCCAATACCAAAGGGTACGTCAGTGATGCGAACTTTGGTATGTGCGGACTGCACACCAGCACTCCATGTGCAGATGTTTTTGTACTAGTCACTAAGGATCCATCGTATGATGTTTGTGTTGGCAGCCACCCGCATGTCCAAAGGGTGCCCAATGTCCTAGGTCCATCCTCAGATCTCAGGCTCCAGAAGTACTTACCAGTAAGCAGTGTAAGAGAGTTCTCAGGTCTAGTTGTCTCAGCCTCACTAGAATTCGCAGCATCTCTATCGCTCGCACTTACTCAACCCACCCCGCTAAGAAACTGGTTGGAGTCATGCTTGGCTGCTGCACGGCCCAGAGGGGTGTGCAGTGGTCTCTCTCAGCAAATAACTACCAAGCTTGTCTATATGTCCCTTCCCCAGCTCATACTGTAGAAAGATGCTCAGGTATGGTCACCATCTTGGTGGTCTCCTCCTTACCAGTACAGGGCTACCAAAGCACTGCCAAGCCAATTCATTAATTGACGAGTCGCCTCGATATGGTCTTATGTAAACACCGAGCATTGACACCTTTGTTTATTCCTTCTTTGTTCAATTCCAGGGATGGATTATGAAATGGCTCACGACAGAGCAGCAAAGGAAGCAGCAGCACTGTACCATGGCGGGCCCCCTAGAGGCCCTCCCCCAGGGCCCCCCCCGCCCCTCCGAGGCCCGCCCCCACCCCATGCGTTTGGTGGTCCTAGAGGGTATCACCATGGCCCCAGCAGACCCCCACCTCCACCTTTAGGGGGGTACCCCCCTGACCCATATGACCCTTATGGACCCCCACCGCCCTACGGATATGGCCCACCGTACTAGAGACTAGGAGGCAGCCCATGCAGTACATACACTTTGCAGCGAAGGATGGCAGTACAATGGAGGATGGAGTTGTGCTGATTCAGTGCCACATATGGACCTGTGCATGGGGACGGTCATACTGCTGTTGGAAGAAGTACAGGGGTTGGATACGTAGCTACAGCCTGGTAGCATTGGCAGGGCAGTACAGCACTGGTTTCTGTTGGCAGTGATTGGGGCAGCGGTCTAGCTCTGGCAGTGTGGCAGCAGTACGGCGGAGGTGGGCAGGGACGAAAGCAGCACGAGCAGCTAACAAAAGGAACTGTCAGGTAGTGTGCATGGCAGTAGTGCATGGCAGTACTGGCAGGCACGGCTCCGTCCAGACTGGTATATCGCTGTGATTACTGTGGCACCGCACGCGTGCCGATGGGTTTGCCAATGTAAGATTCACTTGGGACCATCATTTGGCAATCGGAAATGAAAAGCAGTAGCACTGCAGCGGCTGCAGGACGGTGGTTACCTTGGAGTCTACTGGGTCTTTAAACAAACTTGCAGTGAAGAAATCATTTCAGCTGCTCGGTCTGATTTCTTCTCAAAACAGCAGGAAGTCAGCTTGATATAGGCACGGGCAATGTGGCAGATATAGGGGCTGTCTGCCTGGAGATAATGTGGAGTGGATCGCTTGTATAAGTGAGTGGCACATTAGGTAAGCCCTACGCAGCTGCTACCGAGGGTAGAACTGGGTTGCTACATCAAGTGCTCCTGGCGTGGGCCTGGAAAGTGTGCTGCTGAAGGCGTTGTCCTCCAGCCTCCAGTGTGGCTGCTACTATTAAGATGGATCTGATCTTGCTAGAACCTTGTAACACACTGCCCAATTTCCGCCCCAGCTGCGTGCCGGCATCTGTGCTACAATGTGAGTGTATTGAACAACTGGTAGCATGTGCTCATGGCTGTGGGGCTCGGCGAATGCGGAATGATTAGACAAGGCATTGAAGGGGTTGTAAGCGCACCGCACTGGCACAAATCCCTTCAAATCAAAGGCCTTGATCGCCCGATCGGCTCGCTCACCACTCCCGTAACCGCTCTTACTCTAGAAACAACCGTCGACGGTGAAGGAAGAGTAAGTTTAAATGTCTGGCAAAGCCCCTATCCCAAGTACGTCCGTCATCCAGGGCAGATACAGCAAAGTGACTGGAGTGTGGAATGTCACTAGGAATTGGCACTCCGCTTGTGCCGGAAGGAGGGAATATGCTGTCAGGCTTCTTTGAATGTACTTCAGAGGAGCAGCTCATCGGTCGCGTTTGGCAGGTAAACTGGCCTTCCATGTACCTTCTAGTTCTGACTGATTCGACTGGATTGGACTTGTCAGAGGTACCTTCTGTCGAAGTGCACCTCTATGAATGATCTGATACCTTTTTGCATGCGAAGAAACCGATTACTTCGTGCTGGGAATTGCCCTGGGTCTCGCTCAAACTTCGTGGAACTTGCAACCGGCGACCTACCGGCATGGACTGGGTCCTTTCTTTGAGCAAGAAGCATGGGGAAGACCCACTCACACCCCTAGCGTTTTGGCTATATATCGGACTGTGCGTCTTCTTAGTGGGAACGGCTGGCCTGATGTCGGGGCTAACGCTGGGCTTGATGTCTCTCGACGAAGTCGACATGGAGGTCTGCAGCCTTAGCAGCAGAGGCATAGGAGCAACCACGTCTTCAGCAAGACACCATTTATGGTCTCTAAGATCTTCTGCTCGCTAAACAGCAGCCGCATGCACTTTTGGGTTGCGCCATTGCATGTTTCCACCTAGCAGTAGACTGGCAGACCGCCGGCACTTTGCAGAAGCACTGAGCCTCGTTCTTCGACTTGCAGGTCTTGAAGCGCAGCGGTACTGAAGACGAGAAGCGATGTGCAGCTCGCATTGTGCGGGTAAGTGGCCATGCATCACCCCCTTGACCTCCCTAGTCCAGTAGCAGGCCCAGGGTTCTGCATCATGTTTTGCAGTACATCTGCAACAGTACATTTGCAGCAGTGACTGCTCAGTAGTCGAGTCTTGCATGCAGCAGATGATCAAGCTATGCACAAAACCTGCATACACGCCCATGCAGGATTCAACCAGCCCTCCCCCTGGGTTCAAAGTTGGGCGCCAGTATTCAAGTCCAGGATTGTGCTTTTGAGCCTATATTGGTTCAGTAAGATGCAGCCTGCTACGAACCCCAGACCAATTGGTGGCAAGATCCTCATACATTCTTTCCTTACTGCACTATATACGGTAGTACCCCTCCTCCTGCTCACCTCGAGCTGCTGCTCCTCCTGCTGCTGCTACAGGTAATAAAGCAATAACTGTTATGACAAGTCAAACTCTGCATATTAACACTGTGCCTGCTGCTGCTAATGCTGCTCCTCCTGCTGCTTCTGCTGCTACAGGTTATAAAGCAGTAACTGTTGTGACAGGTCAACTCTGAATAACAACACTGTGCCTGCTGCTGCTGCTGCTGCTTCTGCTGCTGCAGGTAATAAAGAACCAGCACCTCCTGCTGGTGACCCTCCTGCTCTGTAATGCACTAGCTAACGAGGTAAAGAGCGGGAGGGGCAAAGGGCAAATGTACCTTGTGAACACCATGCTGGATTTGTGTGCTGGTAACAGTACAGAGGAAATGTGCGCGGGAGAACAACTATGCCAGAAATGCATCCTGCCATACACAGCAGCTCACTTTGTTAAGAGAGACCACTGCACAGCCCTCTGGGCCGTGCAGCACCCAAGCATGACTCCAACCTGGTTTTTTAGTGGGGTGGGGTGAGTAAGTGCGGGTAATAGAGAGCTAGAGGGCTCACTTTGATAGTGGTACAATCAGCGGGAGACCAAATAATCTTCCTCTACACAGCATTGCGTGTGGGTATATGTTGAGTAATGCATGATGCTCTGAGGATCCTCCCGAGGGGCAAAGGGCAAAATCACATGTGATCAGGAGCAAAAGGCTTGGGAGGGATGTTTTCACTTGTCCTCTGGTAGCAGTACATTCAGCAGTGCCCCCCTCTCTCTCTCTGCCTCTGTTTATGGTGTCCTATTCATCAAAATGCGGGATTTGATGACTTTTTATGAGATCATTGGATGCCGTGTGACTACATTTGAG
>OY744511.1:2959700-3124700 GCA_963556185.1 Pseudopediastrum boryanum | reverse complement strand
CTTGGAGATGGGTCCTTGGTAAGCACCTTTTATCACTGTATGGTGCTGCTGCTGGTGCTATTGCTGTTTTCCCTCTTCTCCTTTCCAGATTCTCCTCCTCCGCTGCTGCTGCTCCTCTTCCTGCTGCTGCTTCTCAACACTTATTGTTTGAGCTGCCTTCTCTATAGTTTACCGCTTTTCCCTTCCGGTACCAATACTCCAATACCGTTATATATGCTCCAGTCCTCTGCTACTGGTACTAAGCCCCCTGCTGCTGCTGCTGTTTTGGCTTTTCTCCCTCCTCCGTTGCCACAGCAGTATGTCATATATGAAACATATAAGCACATGCCTGACATCTTCCTGCTCCTCCTCCTCTTCCTGCTTACAGCTGATGAAGCAGGGAGGTCAGGGTAATACAGGTATGGTTGTCCTTGCTTGCTGCTGCTGCTGCTAGTCTTCTTGCTGTAGCTGCTGCTGTTGCTGCTGCTTTTGTTGCTGTTGCTGTTGCTGCTGCTGCTGCTGCTGCTGCCTTACACTAGTTATTAAAACCTCCCTGGTACTCTGTACTTTCCTCTTCCAGCCTTCTGGTACTAATACCAAACCCTTATACTCTTGCTCTCCCCATTATTATTGAGTAATAAATTCCCCCTGCTGCTCCTGTTTCTGTCCTTCCTTCCCGCCCAGTTGCTACAGCAGGAGATCATAGATGAGACAGATCAGTACATGGATAATGAACAATCCATGCTGGTGGACCAGGGGCAGCTGTCAAGGTCACTACCATCATATCTACAACAGGTAAGGAGGGGGAATGGGGGGGAGGGGGGAAGCCGCTTTGCTTGCTTAAGTGCATTCTTGTGTAAAAGGAAGTATTAGTGAGACGAGGTGGCTAGAAGTCGGTTACTACTCAGTCCTATGGTTCCGCACTGCCGAAAAACTTGCCGGACACTCCAAGTAGCACAGCCCAGACACTAGACCATACAATCTACAATCTACACAGAGGCACTAAGCTAGTGTTTATGTGGAAATGCCAAGCTATATGGCCAGCGCTCAAGGTCACTGCAATCATGTATACAAGAGGTAAGGAGGGGTAGGGGTAGGGGTAGGGGGGGCTCTGGTGCTTGGATGAGTATTCGAAGATTGGGTACAGGTAAGCAAAGCAGGGTAGAGTGATGCGACAAGAAAAGCAGGGTCTGTCATGCAGTGCTGGAACAAATAAAGCAGGGTGCAGCGAACAAAGTAGGTTGCAACCATCACCCCAGTATTCTTTGAGATTACTAAAGCAGCGATCTATAAGCTATTGGGCTTACTTTAAGGTGGAAATCACTGCCATTATATCTACAAGAGGTAATGAGGGGGTAAAGGGACCGGGGCGGGAGGGGGGGGAGGGGGGGCTTGTGCTTAATTGCCTGCTTGGTTTCTTGCAGAAGACCAAGCTGGTGGGGTGGCTTTAGGGACAGCGTTTGTGATCATTGGCATCAAGTTTGAAACAAGACATGAGGGGGAAAGGCAGGAGAGAGGGGGGGCTGCCGGGGGTTTGTTGGATTGCATTGTTTTATGTAGATGGCTGCTTATTTACTTCCTGCTGCTGTTGCTGCTTGTTTTTATGCTGCTGCTGGTGGTGGTGGTGGTGGTGGTGAACCTCATGTGCTATCACACATAATTTCTTAAAAAAAACATCATATCTAGCATTTTGGACAGAAAATGCCAGGACATGAAATTGAAGTAGTGTGGCAGAATCTGAATGGCCTTCTGATCACCCCCGCCCCTCTGGCCTTGCTTGTGTTATGTGTTTGATAGGTGTATGTGAAGCAATTCACCCCCCGAGTAGGACGCTTAGGTCAGCAGCAGTCCAGTGTGGGCAGAGGGAGGAGTCACCAGGGGATTCTGAGTCACTCCACACTACTGCTACAGGTGACTGGGGGGAAGAGGAGGATCTGGGGGAAGGAGGGAGGGGGGAGGGGGAGAGCTGGGATAAAATGTATGAGGTAGACCACTGCACAGCCCTCGGGTCGTGCAGCACCCGCGACATGACTTTAACCAGTTTGTTAGTGATGGGATAATGTAGGGCAGGCAACAAGAGAGCAGGAAAGGAGGGGCATTGCTCCTTCAAGTTAGACGCAGGGGGGCCGAGCCGGATGTTCAGAATTCAAAAAAAAATTGTAAAAAAAAACCAAAAAATTTAAAAAAACAAATGATCTAAAAACAAAAATCCTGTCTTCTTGGGAGAGGCCCACATGTCAGCGGGGGACTTTCTTTCATCATGGAGATAGTGAAAGGTGATTTTGCAGGGGATACAGTTTATCTGTCATGGGTCACTCATGACTGCTACTAGTTCTAGGTTTGGGGTGGTGGTTGCAACCTGCTTTCTTCACTGCACCCTGCTTTTCTCGCCTTCAGCACTGACAGACCCTGCTTCTCTTGTCGCATCACTCTCCCCTGCTTAATTACCTGTACCCAACCTCCGACTGCTACTAAAGGGGACTGGGGGAAAAGGAGGATGGGCAGGGGTGGGGGAGAGGAGGGGGTGGGTCGGCAAAGGGGTTTAAGACGACGGAGGAGGGGGTGATAATGTACGCAGGGGAGGAGACAGGACACGGGGATAAGGGAAGCATTTTCTGATGAGTTGTGGGGCGGGGGTGGGGGTGGGGGGGGGGGAGTGATAGTGGGGCTGTATGAAAAAAACAAACTAACATGATGATAGTTCTCATCAAAAACCACTACCCACTACTAGTTAATGGTAGTTAACTACCATTAGGAGGTGTAGCGTGCCCCTATGGACTGAGACTTGAGTGAAGCATGAATAGTTACATTCGCCCAACACACACGCTTATCAACGTTGCAAGCACATCGATCCACCTCAGTCTGATTCTGTGCCAGTCACCCGACTGTCACTCCTGTGTCACTAGACGTAACCCATCTCCAGAAACACACACAAGGAGGCCTAGAACAAGCCTAAACGTGTCATGTAGGCGTAACCTACGCTACAGGAGGGTTTGTAGTGGGTCGGAGAGGAAAGGGTGACAGGGATGTGGTGATGAGGACAAGAGAGTAGATGGATATGGGGGATCTAAGCTCACCCCCAAAAGACCCACTCATACCCCCCCAAACACCCCACCCCAAACCCCAAAGTATCTCGAAATGTTTTTAAATACTTTATTCGCGAAACCCCGATACAACTGAGGACTTAAAAAGGCAGGGAAATGGACGGGTGGGTGGGAGGTGAGGCTTGGGGGGGTTACTGTAGGTCTAAGACTATAGGGGATAGAAGTCCCTCTGCTGTTGCTGCTGCTGCTGCTGCTATGGAGGTGTGATGTGTTTGTGGATAACAAACAAACAAACAAATATTTAAGGTGCGGCAACCGCAAAGGGCTGCTAGGTCGAAACGACCAAACACACCATCGGATGGGTCCAAAAACGATGGATTCCACACCACCAACAAACATGTCTAGTCGCAGCCCATCCAGCCTTGCTTTGCATCCGGACTTTGTGGGGGTGGCAGGGTATTGGGGTTGTTGGCCGGTCACAAAGCATGCAGTCTGTACTGCTCTTAGCTATGTAATTCCGCTGGCTCTCTTGATGTCTGATTGTTTCCGCTCTCGTCACCTTAGCTCTCAGTATCGGTTTCTTTTGCACACACTAACAAACTGGTTGGAGTCATGTGGCGGGTGCTGCACGGCCCGAAAGCTGTGCAGTGCCCTACCAACGCCCCCTAGGGGGTCGTAGGACCCCGTTAAGTCAGCCCAGAGTCAGTGAGGGACCATAATAACGACCCCCCGAAAGCTGTGCAGTGCGTGATCTATCTCATATTGGAGAATGAGAAGGGCAGACAAAAACAGCTTGAAAGGGGGGAGGGTGGAGGCGAGGAGGGTGGATGAGATAAAGGCGACAGGAGAGCAATGCATGGCCTGTCTCAATTATACCAATGCTCTGCATGTCCTGTGTGGACTGGAGAGCGAGGATGGGGCAGACCATAAAGGCTTGGAGGGTGGGCCGGGCAGAGGCGAGGAGACTTGATAACATGAAATCAAACCACTTATATGAGATAGATCACTGCACAGCTTTCGGGCCGTGCAGCACCCGCGGCATAACTCCAACCATTTTGTTAGTGTGTGTTGAGAGAAACATAACATAACATAACAAACATTTAAGGAAACCCATACATAAAATGGTCCCAGGATGGATGCGGTAGCTGTTCAAACTGATGGTCAGAATTGGCCGAGAGCAGCACCAGGGCGAACATTTTCACCATTTTCACCATAGTGAGAGCTAAGGGACCAATTATGTACAGTTCCTAGAAGTTTGGCCAGAACATTGGGCCGTGAACTCTTGCATGGATGATGCATTGGATAGGTTCAGCAACTCATTGCTGCTGAGCTGTATCACGAGCATTGATCTGCAGTTGGTAATTGCATGCTATTAACTCCTATCAAGGTGTTACAGAACAGTTTGCATATGGCTCCTTCAGGGCAATGTTCTGAGGAAATGGCATAACAGCAGGAGAGCAATGCATGACCTGAGGGCCTCAAGGCTGTGCTGCTGCTTATGTGCTGCAGGATCCGAGCTGGCAACCGGCGACGACCCATGCTTCGCAGCAGTATAAGAGCCAACCGAATCTCAGGAATCTGGGGCAAGGGGGAGAGAGGCCGGGGAGACAGACGCTGAGCAGCCTCCCTCGCGTGCAACGGCAGCAAGGGCGGCAGCAAGCTGCTCGAGCAGTGCATTTTACGGGCGGACCTGAGGATGGCAGCGACCTGGAGGCTCCTTTGCTGTCTAGGTCTGAGAAGTAGGGGGAGCCTGTCGTGTTCTCTGTAAGGCTGTATGGCTGACTCCGGCATGGCATGCTACTCTGGTCCTCCTTGGAAGTTGTAATCAGATATGCTACGAATGCCCTTTGAATTATTAAGCAGTGGTCCGCTCGCACTTGGATGGTAAAATGCAATTTTTTCAGGACGGTCAGTATTGTCCAGCAGTTGCGCGGGGTGTCGACTCAAGCAGATGTATCCCAGATGTGCGAGCTTGTAGCACAGGTGCTACTTTGATATCATGAGTAAACACATCAGTAGTTCCAGGATCTAAGTCTCGCATGCAACCGCTCGCTAGTCGGCGGTACTGTGGCAGTGGCAATGGCAATGCCGCGCAAACACAGCTTACTCTCCTGGCTAAATGAAGTAGCAGCTAGGGAATTACTTGCCTGACGAGCGACCAATGAACGGCCTTGGGGTAAACCAACGGGAGGGGCCACATTGAGATGGCTTCAGGGCTGCTCCGATAATGCCTCGGTTGCAACGTCTGGCAGGTGACAGCAGCTGAGTCAGTTTTGTCAGTGTGCTCAAGCAAGTCCAGGGAGAAGTGACCAACTCGCAAGCCCTTGCAGTGTGTATGCATGGCCTCTTTCAATCCACCAGTGCCCTCGCAGAAGAAAACGCGCTGCATTGCTACTGTTCTTATGGCACGCTGACTCCGCGGGGTTGCTTGAGAAGTTGTTGCTTGGATGCGCCCCGTTTGAGCTGCCTACTTTGGATCAAGTCAACTTGTTCTTGCCTGCCTCGGAGCTTGCGCAAACACCTATAGGCCTCGGAGGATTTTGTTTGAAGGCATTGAAGCAAGCTTTGCGGCAGTTGTAGGGGGTTGTTGCGGCAAGGCTCTTGCGCGCCCAGTTACGAACCTTTTTCTTCTGAGGACAAAGGACAATGACAGATAGTCAGCAAGTGGACCCAGACGATTCTGGCTGTCTGGATGATGGTGCTTAGCGGATCCATAGGGCGCGCAGCCTCGGAAAAGTGCATTGAGCTATGGCCTCGTCCACCATTCTCTCTCAAGTCGTTGCTGGGGGAACAGCAGTATGCGGAGCACAGGAGGGGCATTTAACGCTGGAAGACTGCAGGGACTATGCAGAGCTACGCCGTGGCAGGTGCGGCGACGAATGCATGCTGATTTTATTGATGCGAAGCTTCATACTGCCCTTGATGGGCCGTTGGGCAGGGTCTTGGGACGTATCGAGGCTTTTCATGGCAGGCAGGGTCAGGCAGCTCGTAGTTGAACCTCATTGAGCAGGAGACAATGAACGCGCCAACGCATTCTTGCCCAAGTTGCTTGTTGTTTTGCTAATTGGACCATTCCAGAGTTCGATCCACCCCCTTCCGTACGCAGGTACAGCACGATCTATGTGGCTGATTGCGAGCAGCTGCATGCCCCTGTTATCGTCAAGACCTACGACATGGTCAGTTGCGCACCCAAGAAGCAGCGCATGGCTACGCGCGAGGCGATCATGCTGAAGCATCTCAATTCCCTGGGGTAAGATGCGAAGAGCTTGGACCGGCATATGTATCACTGCAGTACCCAATAGCATCTGACACTTCACTCTCACGCGTCCTCAACTTCTGAATATCTAAATACAAGCCACTCAGACCTCGCTTCTTCTCCGCAGGGTGCCGAACATGACGCATTGCTGGAGTGCGTACTACCAACACGACCGGTTTCACATCATCATGGAGTATTGCCAGAAGGGTAACCTCCTTGCCGCCCTCCAGGAGCGCCGCTGTGGCTTCTCAGAAGATACTGTAGCTGCCCTGGTACGTTCAGCTCCCTCCTTGACCCTGAAGGCAGTACAAAGTTCCTGTTTAAGATTAGTCTCACAATGGCTGCAAATGCCAGCCCAGCCTTAATCCTTTGCTAATCAATGTATGCCAGGCCAGCCCAGTCCGACTGGCCGTGCGCTGATTAGTTAACTCAATCAACAGCAAGTTAAGCAGTTTCATGCCTTGCTCAGTCTAAACCCTTGCACCTAGACTGAGCTTGCGTGTTAAACCACACGTCCACCACAATTGTGTGCATGTGTGATTGTGGTCAGGAGCCTTGTGTCCACTGCCTGAGCTTTGTTTGGCTGGGCATTGGCATAGCTGGTGGTCTTGCTTTTTAATTTATTGATTGAGTACCCAAATTACCTCACCTATTGCATCTCTCCCATCCCTAGAACCCACCTTAGCCTCCATCTCCCTTCCTTTCCCCTCCCTCCTTTTCCCCCTGGCTGCACAACTCCTCATCCTATTCCCTGCATCAGTCCCCATCCTAGAATGCCATCTTAACCTCCCTCTTCCCTCCCTCCCTTCCCTCCCCCCTGCAGTTTGCCCCCCCCCCCCCTGCTGCGCACTCCCTCATCCTAACCCCTGCTTTACAGATAATGCATCTCCTACTGCATCTCTCCCATTCCTAGAGTCCCACCTTGACCTCCCTCCCCCTTCCCTCCCTTCCTATCCCACTCTTAGAACCCACGTTAACCTCCCTCTGCCCTCCTTCCCTTCCCTCCCCCCTGCAGTTTGCCGCCCCCCTGGTGCGCACCCTCAGTGCCATGCATGCTCACGGGGTGATCCACAGAGACATCAAGCTGGAGAATATCTTCATGGATGCCATGGGGCGGCCCAAGCTAGGAGACTTTGACATGGCAGTGTTCATGCATGAACCCCCTGCCAGGGCACCAGTGGGGACAATATTCTACATGGCACCAGAGGTAGGTAGGGTTTAGGGCTTTCTGGGAGGGCTCAGTAGAGGTCAGTAGAGGTAGGGTTTATCTTGTCCTGTGAGCTGATCTCTGCTAGGTTATGATGTTACCTGCCTGTCCAATGGTTGAAAGCTGGACGACTGAACATGTGTTGGTGCTGTCTTTGCTAGGTGATGATGTTAGCTGCTTAGTGCCCATGGTTTAAGCTGCATATCTGACCCCTTGCTCTTGTCCCTGTTGCTGTCTCTGCTAGTTGATGATGCAGTCTGCTCGTCTAATCGTGAAACCCCAGTCACATTACTAATCGTTTGCTCTTGTTGCTGCTGCTGTCTCTGCTTTTCTTGTCGCATCACTCTCCCCTGCTTTGATTACCTGTACTCAACCTCCTGCTCTTGTTGCTGCTGCCGTCTCTTGCTACGTGATGATGTGATCTGCTTAGTGCCCAATGGTTGTGATCTGCATATCTGATCCCTTGCTCTTGTTGTTGCTGCCGTCTTCTGCTAGGTGATGATGTTATCTGCTTGCAAGGTCCTGGGTGAGGGGCGGCGCCTGAGGCTGGTGAATGAGAAGATGGACATCTGGAGCCTGGGGGTATGCCTCTTTGAACTGGCAGCAGGTGAGAGCGGGGGTTTAGGGGCTTTGAACTGGCAGCAGGTGAGAGCGGGGATTTAGGGGCTTTGAGGCTTGAAACTGCCTTTTGGAGGCTGGTGGTTCGGTGGTACTGAGTGCAGACAGGCGATGAGAAGGGCAGAGGGCTTGATATTTGGTGGTATGTAGGTTTACCAACGTCTGTTGGTTACTGCATGAAGTGGTAACATTCCTCTGAGTCAGATATGCACCTTGCTTTGTTCGCTGCACCCTCCTTCCAGCAATGCATGATAGATCCTCACTGCTTTCTGTGTCCACATCCTCCCCTGGTGTGACTGCCTGTACCAACCTCCAGGTATGTTCCGAGGAAGGGTGATTACGCAAGTATGAACAGTGGCATGTTTGATGCTATCGCAGTTGCATATTTTGATGATGATCCTTAGCCTGTGCTTGGATTTAGTGTTGCTTGCCCAGCACATGCTGCGCTTGTCCTTTTTGAGGTAATATATGCTGCCTGTGCTTTGGCTGAGGTTGGATACAGGTGATAAAAGCAAAAGAGCGGAGCAGGGTGTCGCATGGTCTCTGGCAAAATGTGATCAGTGTAGACCCAGTGCGCTTATCTGTTCTGGGCTCTTAATTGTACTGGGCCTATCTATATTAGGTAAGGGCCCACCCCCTTAATGTATGCAAGAAGGCATTTCCCCCCTTCTCTGGGTAGTTCTCTCGCTCTCTGTAGCCCCAGTGCTTATCAGTGTTTCACTGTAGTCGAAAAGTCTTCATCAGTGCTCATCCTATTGTGTCTGCTGTCTTTCATCCGCAGGTTTCAAGCCCTTCCAAGGCGTGTCTTATGAGGCCATCGCGGCGGCGGTAGTGCATCGCAGCTGCGCCGACCTCCCGCCGCACATCTCCCCGGAGTTCCGCGCCTTCCTTGAACGCATGCTGTGCTACGACGTGTCGAAGCGCGCATCAGCGGCGGAGCTCCTGGAGGATCCGTGGCTGCAGCGGTACGTGCCCAGCGCGACGCGGTCCGACTCGGCCGGAAGCCTCCTAGAGATGTCGGATTGCTCGCGGAACGCGGCCGGCGGTGAGGCGACTCGGTGCGCGCGGATGGTGTCACCCGGCAACGGAGAGGCGTGTCACAACCAGCAGCACGGCGGCGGTGGCGGCGGCGGCTACTGCCATAGCAAGACCTCCGGTAGCAGCGGCTGTCACGAGCTCCATGTGGCGTTTAACACTTCATGTAAGTCCTAGTACTTGATGAGAAGTTCACAGTGCTCTTGGCTGAGCATTCAGCTTCATACTTTGCACTGTTTCTTTTCAGGTGTATGTTTGCAAATGAATGGTAGTGGGCCTATCTATATCTTAGGTAAGGGCCTACACCCTTCGCGTATGCAAGAAGGGGGTTTCCCCTTTTTTGCGTAGCGCTCCCTGTGCCTCTCTCGGAGGTTGGGTACAGGCGCGCTCTCCCTCTCTGATAACAAATTGGGCACCATGACCATTGTCATCGTCCGTCCTGGGATGTTTGAGCAACAACTTCTGAGAAGGCATTGTACTTGCAGCTAATCACCAAGCTTGATGCGGTGGACAATTGGAGCGTCTACTGACTATCTCCCCCCCCCCCCTCTCTGCGTCTTTTCCTCTCTCTTGCCGCAGTACTAAACATTCAGCATGTTGCCGATCCACCACACATCCCCTGTGCTCTGCACCAGAGCCTACCAGCTTGAACTGGGGCTTCACTCATGTACAGCCTGTGTCACTTGAATGTCACCTGTCGTCACCCGGTCACCACCTTGTACAGCTGGCTTGTCACCGTCACCCGTCCAGGAGCAGGAGGAGTGTTTGCTGGTGGCTGGCACTTCATGAATTCTTATCTTTAATCCCATGTCTCTGTGACAAAGTGTCCTAAGTTGTGCATGTGCATTCCTCCACCCCTGGCCCCCACCCTCTTCCCAATTCCCCCCATCTTTATCACATTGCAGTTTGGAGAGCCAAATCTACCTTGGGCACCCAGTGTGATTTCAGCACTCAGGACTCCACCACAGCCATGTGCCACCTACAGCACCATCATCACCATTACCACCACAACAGCAGCAGTCATCAGATCAGTCATCAGATCAGATCAGTGACATCTGCACCCATCCCAGATCACCGCGCCGCAGCCGTCGCTGCCGGACGGCAGCTGCTCACGCCGCTGCAGTCAGTGCCAGCGCCTCAGTCCCCGCCGGCAGCCGTCACTCATCACCATCATCATCAGCAGCTGCTAGCCGCTGACGGTCCGGCAGCCGCCGGCGGCTACATCCCAACTAGACCTTTGGGAGGGCTGGGTGGGAGGGGGGGTGCGCAGGGGGAGTACATGGCTCCAGCAGTGGTGGTAGCATTTGGATGTAGCACTCCTCAAAGGATGTGGACCCCCTTTCTGTCTAGGGTGGTGCAATCACATGTACAACAGCTGCTGCTAGTGCAAACGCCTTCTGCGTGGCCACAGCAGCAGCAGCAACTACAGCAGCAGCAGCAGCAGCTGCCACCTCCTGTGCAGCAGCTGCAGCATCCAGAGTCCTTCTGTTTGCAAAGTGATGACTCTGATCATCATCATCATCAGCAGCAGCAGCAGCAGCCGTCGCAGCCGCCACTGCAGGTGATGACGATGCAATTGAGCAGTCCGGCGGCTGCTGCTGACGGCAGTGATGAGGAGGAGGAGGATGATGACGGGAGGGGGATCAATGACAGTGCTAGCTCACCGCAAAAGGGACACCAAGACCACCACCAGCAGCAACAGCAGCAACAGGAGCAGCAGTTACTGCTAAAGGGACACCAGGACCACCACCACCAGCAGCAGCAACAGCAGCAGCAGTTACTGCTGAAGAATGGCCCAATCCCCTGCAGTGGCAGCAGCAGCAGCGGCAGAAGCTCTCAGGAAGCTGGCAGTGGTGGGATTACTATCCGGCAGTCAAAAGTGACCACAGCGGGGACTACCTCTATAGCAGCAGCAGCAGCAGTAGTAGATAGCAGCTGTTGCAGGGACGCGCCGCTATCTGCCCCTAAATGCAGTGTCTTCGTCCAGAGGGAGCCCTCGCAGTCGCAGCAGCAGCAGCAGCGGCAGTTGCAAGGGAAGCGGCTGGGAAGCTACGGCAGCAGCAGCAGTAAGATAACCTCTCATGCCTCCATTAGGAAGCTGGAGAAAGCACCCAGCACCCGCAGCAGTGGAAGTGGCTTGGCCCGGCTCTTCTCATGTAAGTACGGGTGGAGCATGGTTTGGAAGCAGTGACACTGCAGTCATGCTTGGGTGCTGCACGGCCCAGAGGGCTGTGCAGTTGTCTCTCTTAATATCACATAGCACCCTTCCCGAAGGCCCAGCACCTCCGCGTCTCATAAGACAATTCTCAGACAATGTCTTGTTTAGAGTGTCGCCTGGACTGGCTTTAGATATCCTCTGTTGACTAATGCGCGAAATGCCTAACCCATTCGCTCAACCAGCTTAGCAGATCCTGTGGTGGCCCGTATACCCATTTTCCCCGTTCCTTCCTTCGCCTGCAGGTTTTGCTTCACCATCTGTTTCTTCGTGATAGCAGCAGAGCCCAAGCAATGGCAGAGCAGTAGGAGCACGGCACCACCACCAACAGCAGCCGCAGCACAATGTGATGGAATCTGCTGCTTTGTAATAGCTGCACTGCCCAAGAAGTGCAACTTCCTAACCAGTTGCCAAAGGATCAACGTCAGAGGTGTTTTTAATACGCTAGGGGAGCCGAGGTGAGAGCAGTAGGAGCACAGCACCAACAGCAGCAGCAGCACAATGTGATGGCATCTCAACTGCTGCTACTAATGCTGCTGCTGCTGCTCCTATGCCTGGAGGTTGAGCCAGGCGGGGGTTCTGTAGAGGTGGCAGGGGTTCAGGCGTTGGCCAAACCCTGGTGGTTGTGGCAGGGTTCTAGGCCCTGGCCAAACCCTGGCTCCATTGCGGCGCAGCAGCAGTTTGGATAGCTTCTTAGCCCATGGTGATGATGGTGGTGGTGGTGCTCTAGCAGAACCTTATAAAGGGCTTCCATGGAAGGCGCCCCGTGCTAGAACCTTTTCTTTTTGAGCATATGACGCATATCTTTGATAGGCATCCCTTCCAAGTGACCAGCAAAGGGTTTTTCCTCAGGCCAAATCTGTTCCACTGCGGGATGGCAAAAGGGAATGTCATAGGAAGAGGAGGGCTATGGGTTAGGGATTAGCTGTGACCCTAAGATATGAAATTTCAAGGAGGAGGGCTTAAGGGTTGATGGGACTACACCTTGCGGGTTTGAAAGTGGCAGGTGCTGCTTTTTGTAGGAGTTTGCTGTCTTGTTTTCCGTGCAGCCTTTGCTGCTGGTGTTGTGACGGTGAAAAGGCAGCACTGAAGTCTTTACGACGTAACTAGGTTTGCAGGAAGAGTGAAGAATGGCAATCAATATAATTATATACTTGCTCACCAAGGAGCCCTGAGGCCAATCACAAGAAGCATAAAGTTTGGTGTTGGTTGTAGTGCTGTACTGCCAGTGTGTGTTCGAGGCAGTACAGTGCTCCCTACACAGCAGTACAAGTGTACTGCATGCAGGGGACTTTGCAGCACAGAACTGTCAGCTGTTCTGGCAGTACAGCGGTCCTGTGCACAGTACTGTACTGTCAGCAGGGGACTCTACAGCACTGTACTGCCAGAGCTGTACTTCAATGTACTGCCATGCACTCGTTCTCAGATAGTCTGAACGAAGAAGTCCAGTAGCAGGGCTTCTTACCAGCAGGGGGTTCGTGGGAGTGAAACCTTGTGCACAGAATTGTGCTGTACTTTTGTGCAAGATGAGCTAATGCAGCAGATTGGTGGGTGTACAGCCAATTGCAGTACATTGGTGATTTTGAAAGTCTGACCTGTACATGAGCTCTTGCAGTGCAATGTTCCATATTGCATTGCAAAGCATCAACAGTCAGATGGGTATCTGTGGTGTTGGCAGGTGATTACATTCAACACATAGTGCTGTACCATTGGGCTTTAGTACAGCAATTGCAGTACAGTGGTATTGCAGTACATTTATGCACAGCAGTACAGGTTGCATATTGAGAAGCTAGGCTGTACAGGACCATTGTGATTCAAAGGGAGCCTCCTGTAGATGTGTTTGGGGTTTAGGAGCATGGGTTGTAAGATGCTCTGGTCTGCTCAAAGAGCCTCCCCTTCCATCTAGGAAAATTTCATGCGGTTTGTGTACTGCCCTTGTCTATGAGTAGTTACAGATGTACTGCTAGGACAGTTCCGCATGTGCTGCATGCCACGCCAGGAATTGCTCTTGGTGGGTGTACCCTTGAAAAGGGGAGAAAGGGACAAAGTTGTGAGATGGAAGGTTTTAGCGGAAGTTTCCTGGGCCCCGGTTAACAAATGATTATGGGACAGATGATTTGCCAACGATTGGAATGCGTTGCTTTTTGCATGTGTATCATAGCCTGGTTGAAGTTGATTGAGTTGCACAATGATCACGGTCCGATGATCTCCAGTTGGGGTTTGGGGTTGGGATGTTGTTGCACCATGCGGTTTTGAGCATTTGGATTAGGATGTCCGATCAGTTATGCCTACATATTTAGCTCCAACATTTTTTTGGGGCGCAATGTGGCCGCCAAGAACTGCTAGGGTGTCAGAGAAGTGTCTAGTTGCCAGCAGGCAGATGATAAGTCGTTTCGACCTAGCAGCCCTTTGTGGTTGCCACACCTTACATGCTTGTTTGTTTGTAAGTTGGGAGGCAGGACCCTTGGCTTCATGCATTGCTTGGAAGCCAATGTTACGTGTCAAAGAGGCTGCAGAAGTAGCTCAGCTGTTGTAGTGGTAGGGATATCCGCCCCTCCTTCCGCATTCTCAACGCACATGTTTGCGGTGTAGCTCCACAGTAGTTGATGATGAGGCGCATTGTTTGTTCATGTGTGAACACCCCACAATTGTTGAGGCTAGAGATTTGTTTCTGGCAGCTGTGGTTCCCCCCGTGGCCGCGTTGTCCTCGCTCAGGTATGCTGATCTCTGGGCACTGTCAGCCACTGGCTGTGTCCCTCTCTCGGCCTTGGTCAAGTATGTGGCCGTGTGTGTTCGTGTCTGTTGGTACTGCCATCAGTCCGGTGGTACTGATGTGGTGGACTTACCGGATATCTTGCTCCCGGCAGGTCAATATTTGGATCTGTTTGATTCGGAGTCGGAGACAGATGTTCCTAGTGATTCGTCTGATGAGGAACTGGTTGAAGTCTAGATAGCTACATGTTTGGGTATTCGCCTTGGTTGGTGTGCTGGCCGTCTTGGGTGGTACATATGCGGTGGACTTACTGGACATCCTGCTTGGTTGGTGCTCTGGATTGTGTTTGATTTGGATACACCCATCAGTCTCCTGCTGGTGATTTGTTTGCCGTGTCCGTAGTTGGATGTCTGCTTGGGTATTCCTCTTGCTTGGTGGTATTCCTCTTGCCCCTACTAGGGTGGTGCTTGATCCTGCTGCCTCCCCGCCACCCATGTGTGATGGAAGTGGAGCAGGTTTTGGGTTTTAGTGGTGGTGTTTGTTTCCCCTTGGTGTGCACGCCGTTGCATCTAGCCTCAGCTTGTGTGTGGCAAATCCACCATCGGTTGTGTGGCTTCGTGATTGTGATCAGGAGCCTTGTGTTTGTGGCCTAGGTTTGTTTGGCCATTGGCATTGCTGGTCTTGCGTTTTGATTGATTGATTGATTGGTGGTATGGATTCCATTGTTTTTGGACCCATCCGATGGTGTGTTTGGTCGTTTCGACCTAGCAGCCCTTTGCGGTTGCCGCACCTTAAATTTTTTTTTTGTTTGTTATCCCTTGGTTTTTGATTGCTGAGATGAGTTCACATGGGTTGCTGGGGTGAATTTGGATGGTTGGGTACAATTGGTAATTTAGGGTACAATTGCAGGTCCCCAGGTACATCAGAACATGCATGCCAGTAATATGTGGCATAGATATCTTGTAGCATGACTTTGGCCTGGGTTTGTTTGGGATGATGCCAATCGGTCATCAAACAAACAAACAGAAATATAAGGTGCGGCATCAGTACTCCCACCCATCCATGGTTACTTGCATGCACTTTTTGGGTTGGCGGATGGTCGTAGATGAGTTGCATGAGGACACACCTCAATATATCCAGCAATAGAGGTGATCAGATGTGGCAGGTTGTCCCTTGCATTCGATTTCCGGCTTTATTCTTGTCATGTATCAAACGAGGTGCTGCTTGGGTGTGATTCGTCTTTTCGACCTAGCAGCCCTTTTACAGCTGCCGCACCTTAAATTTTTGTATGTTTGTTTATTTGTTTGTTTGTCATCCACGTGTCTGCAGGACGAATATTTGCGGGATGATTGCTTCAGCAGGCTTCAATCATGCCTTACATGTCTTGTGCCAGTTGTAAGCAGGTATGTTAATTGAATTTTGTGGCTTGGAGACAAGCAGTCTGTAGTGTTCAAACCGCCGCCAGCAGTGTGTTTTTTGCACATGATATTTGGCCGACCCAGGGGTCTCACGCCTCTACCGGGCAGACTGGAGTAGGAGTGCCGATTAGTGCGACAGCCAACTTGCTATGACCTCTGGCTATGCAAGGTCATACATCAAGCACAGAGCCCTCCAAGACACGCCATACTACCTATTAGATGGTTTCCTGCCTTGGGGTTGCCTTCCACCCGTTTCGCCGTTGGGGCATGGTTTTTCCATCCCGGTCAGATGTAAGCTTCACACTGAGGACCGAGCGCAGGACTTCTGGCTCAGAACGGCAGGGATTAAAGGCCTCTTGCCCTAGGGAACATCTAACAGTATGTGCATGACGAATTGGAAGCAGTTCAGGCACCCGGAGGTTCTGTGACAATGGTTCAGGCACCCGGAGGTTCTGTGACAATGGTTCAGGCACCCGGAGGTTCTGTGACAATGGTTCAGGCACCCGGAGGTTTTGTGACAATGGTTCAGGCACCCGGAGGTTCTGTGACAATAGTTCAGGCACCCGGAGGTTCTGTGACAATCGTCTGCTGTCTCAAAAGGAACATTCGCGGCTACGGCCAACGCGATCATATCACAATGGGCTGCGGCCACTGTGGGACGGTTCACAGTCTGCCCTCACGAGTTCGTGCTATTGTCTCTCAACTTACCTTTTGGCGATGAGTAAGAGTTGAGCATGTTGGGATCTGAGTCGTCAGTCCGGCGCCCGAGCACTAGCATCATCATCTTCGTACTACATCCTCGCAGGGGTCCGCATGCAACCGTACTTCCGATTATTCTCTCAAGATCACCCAAAATCAATGACAGCCAATAGCAGCACGATAAGACAACAACAACAACAAACATTTAAGGTGTGGCAACCGCAAAGGGCTGCTAGGTCGAAACGACCAAACACACCATCGGATGGATCCAAACACAATGACTTCCAGACCATCAACCTAGCAGTACTGATACCGAAACATGTATCCAGGCAAGACAGAGCCCATGATCAAGAACACCACCCACCCCTCAGCTCTGCAACTGCTGCTGCTCTAGCTGCTGCTGTTGATTCAGCAAGGTCCCTAGTTGCAGGAAAGGGTTCCCCAGCAGCCTCTCATCATCCACCTGCTGTGCATGGCCCACCAACTGCCTCAGGGCACCCCAGTACGTATCCTGCTGAGATACCATGAGCTGCTCCAAAAGGAAGACACTGGTATAGTAACACATACGGGGATCCAAGCTGGAGCTCAGCACCTGCGCAACACAAACAAACAAACAAACTCTCTTACCAAACTCAAGACACTAACTTGCCCTGAGCAAGTATGTTGGAACTAGTTATGCAGTAAACTGCTTGGCTTGCTGTTGACTGCGTCAACTGGTCAGCACATGGCAAGCCGAAATGGGCTGGCCTGAGATACATTGGCTAGCAAGGGATCTAGGGTGGGCTGGTGGCAGCCATTGTGTGCGTTTTGGACAGGAAATTGAGAGTATGCCGTTGGAGCCTAAGTTGGCTCCTTGTGGTTGGCGCTGCCCCCACCGGCGCCCCGCCTTGACGGGGTCATTTGGTAATTGGTAACAAATTGGTCCTCTCCCGCAGCAGACTATTCTCTCTCAGGTGCGATTTCTGTGGCAGGATGCTGCATGGCCCAGAAAGCTGGTGCAGTTATCTATCTCATACAAACAAACAAACGCATTGAAGGTGTGCCAAGTATCAGCCCTTCGCCGCTTTTCCCCGCCATATACACTATCACCTCCACATCTAGGTCTTCCGCTCTTCATACAGTGGTTTGCATCATGCCTTAGGTGCTGCACGGCCCGAAAGCTTAGCAGTGAAAGCTGTGCAATGAAAATTCTTCAGTGAAAGCTGTGCAAACCAATTCTAAATAACGAACCTGCTTGGCCACAGCCCATGAAAGCAGATTGTCTTGGCTCCATTCTCAGCACTAAGCTAAGCAATCCACCAAACTCCCCTGATGGCTGCCTATAGTAGTGTCAGCCCCTTGTCCTGGTCTTTCCCTCATGTTCAGACACTATCAGATCTATGCCTCAGTATTTCGCTTTTCATACACTGGTTCGCGTATGCCTCAGGCATTGCACGGCCTGGAAGCTGTGCATTGACAGCTATGAAAAAGCATGGCATGGCAAGCTGCTCCCTTTCTGTCACCTGATTGCCCTGGCTCCCCGACTCACCACTTGTGCCAAGCTATGCAACCCCATCTCCTGTAAATCAGGTTCCGCCTCGCTGCAGCATGCTCCTACCAGCAGCAGCAGCAGTGACAGCTGCACATCTGCATGTGCATTACTCCATGGCGCCAAGGGTCCGCCAATATCTGCTGCTGCTGCTGCTGCGGCAGGCACTACGCGCGTCACAAAACCGCGCACTGCAGGCGACTGGTGCTGTTTGCCTTGCAGCAGTGTGGCCAACAGAGCAGCAAGCGGTGTGCTTGATAGCACCACAGTAATTTGCTGTAAAGGACAGAGGCCACAGGACACATGAGAGAAGTCTAGCTTCTAAAAAGGAATGCTAGTCAGGACAACACAAGGCTTGAAGCTTCTCAAGCAGCTCAGAGCCTGAAAAGCAGGGGTGGCGCTTTAGCAAGGCACTTGGGGGTCGAGAAGTAAGTTTGTCACACCATACGGTACCTAGCTATTCCCCAGCCTTAGAGGTATCCATCATGCCTTACACTGGGCAGGGATGACACATTTTGGCCGCACTTGATCTACTTCAGAACCCAGATGCACAAGAAACGAACGGGGATGCAACATAGAGATCTTCCCGGAGCTCCTGTAAGAATCTGTAACATGTACTGAACGGACGCAACTAACCAATACCTTCCGAGCTGCGGCTTCCTGTGCAAAGGAAACGGACCAAGACAATGCAAGAGAGAGAGCCAGAGAGGCCATTCAGAGCACTAAGCCTTATTTCAAACAAGAAAATAAGATGGTGGGGGGATCTTATTGTAGAATAAGATAATAAAAAACTCACAGCCCTTGGACTGTGCAGCACCCGCCACATGCCTCCCACCAGTTTGTTAGTGTGTGTTAAGAGAGAGAGAGAGACCGGTCCAGTGAAGTTCAGCCCCTTCTCAGTCCTGGTGGAATTATCAGGGTGCAGGTCTAGGTTTTACCCGGATGCATTCCGGGTGCTAGGGTGTCAGACAGGCCATTCCGGGTGGAATTTTCCGGGTGCGGTCGGCGGTGACAGCGGGATATGCCAAAATCAGGTTTTTTAGCAAGGGGCAACAACAGCCTAAGACTACTCCAGGCCCAAACACTGTTTATAGCATGTTTACTGCCCTTGCAACACTTTTTTTACCACAACCTCCATCAAGGTATGCACTGACAACTAGTGACACATCTAACCATAACAACAAACAAACAAACCTTGGCAGTACATTCCAGCCTTCACGACTACACTGCTACACAACTTTCTACAAGTACCTGCTAATAGCCTCAAGCCTCTCATCTAAAGTATAAGCTATAGCAAACTGCAGTGGCTCGTCTGTTGCATAGAACAAGGGCCTGTCTCAGCCGCCTGCTGCTTGCGCCTGACAGAGGGGCTCAGGGCCTTGAACCTCGTCCATAGTGAAAGGGTAGACTGCTTGGCTGAGCTTGTTGCCTTAGCTGCTTTGACAGGGCGAGTAGATGGGCTGGGGGCTCCCCCGGCTGGAGGCGGATCGCCACCGCGATCGTCTCCAGAGGTCGACATTGGACCCAATGCCAGTAATAGCAATAGCACTTGCAACATTACAACAACACACGGATGCTCCCACGCTTGTCAATAAGGCTGTCTGTAGGCTTGCTTAGCCTTCGAAGCGCACACCACACGCACCAGACGCACTAGAGTCACCAAGATGGGCTTTAGCCTCAGCCAGAAATAAAAAACTGAAGGAATTTTTGAAACAAAAGTGCTATAGAAACCACCAGGAAACGTTCAAGGGACAGACGGACTTTCCAAGTGCACCTGGGTGATTTACCCAGAGTCTTTCCGGGTGCCATGTTGCCAACGAGGCCATTCCGGGTGGAATTTTCCGGGTGGGGGTCTTGCCGACAGACCCCTTCCGGCTGTCAAGACTCCATTCCGGCCAGAGATCCGGCCGGACTGAACTTCACTGGACCGGTCCCAAGAGCTAAAACACCATAAGCCGGAGACAATCACACATCCAGAGACCTAAAGAGTCACAGTGCTAAGTGCTGTACAGACCACATGCTTTGTCACTGGCCAACAACACCAGTACTCTGCCATCCCCCAAAAAGCAAGCTGAAGCTGAATAGACTGGGACTAGACCAGCAATGCAAGACGCTATAGCCTCAGACTACTGCTGTTCAGCTCACACACGAGGCCCATCGCTGCTGTTTAAGCTCCCACTGCCGGCCGGGATGTAACAAGGTACCTGCCTGCAGAAACACATCCCACTTACCCTGCCTTCATATCCAGGTTCTTACATGATGCTGCTACTGCAAAGGACCTTAATGCCTTAAATGGTCAAATTTACGGTCACCCAATGAGCTGCATCCATATTTCAGGGCTCCATTCTTCGCAGGGTGATCGTGATCAGGAGCCTTTGTTCGTGGCCTGGGTGTGACTGGCCAGTGGCAAATAGCTGGTCTTGTGTTTTCCTTACCGGTAATTAATTGATTTAGGGTGTGCCTCAAGCTTAGCACAAGTGCTTTTCCCAAAGACCGCTCTAAGCCCATGCTTTAGGCTGTACTTTCAATATACTATCAAGACAACACCACCTCCTTTCTTGGCTCTCATCAGTACTCACCTCTGGCACCTCCTGCAGTCCTAACAAAAAACCTTGGCTTGTAGGCACCCAGGACAAATGCATGTCGTCCACATCACCTCTCCATAAACCACCACCCGCATCTCCCCCATCCATCAAGGGCTTCCCAGTCTGGTGCTGCTGCACAGCAGAATGAGCCCTAAAAGGTGGCCCCTCCTGCGGCTGCTGCGGCTTTACTCCCCCCTGCTGCTGCTGAGAGTTGCTGCCTGAATCCTGCTGCAAAGACGCACTTCCAGCTGCTGCTGCCACCGCTGCTGCTGCTGTTACAGGGCCTCTTGAGCTTGCACCAGCAGGAGGCGGTGAACAGCAGCTCGACGCATTGTCACCCGGCACCAGCAGCTGCAATGGCAGCATATCAACACACGCCATCCGCAGCGCCATCTCCGCAAGCTGCTGCATAGCCCCCCTACAATGCCCTTTACTTCCCGCTAACACCCATTGCAGCACTAAAACCCACCCTTGCACCGCCGCCCGTGCCGCAGCAGCTCGTGCGCGCTCCGCCGTCACCCCGCCACCTGCGCCTGCCTCCGCGTCTGAAGCAACGTGAGGCGGGAAGTCTGGTGGCAGCTGCTGGTGCTGTTGGCGCAGAGCAGCAGCTTTAACGATGCTAATATGAAGCTGCAGGGAATCCACAAGTAGCTCCGGGCCCCCCGGGCAGTGCGACGTGAGCTGCATGAACAAATCCTGCAACAAGTTGCATCCAGAGTCACGAGCTGAAGCCGAGGGGCTGGGGGTTGTAGTGGGGATCAAGCTTGGCAGTGGCAGAGGAATAGTGCCTTGTAAAGCAAGATCTAATGCCGCTGCGATAAGCTTCTGCAGCCATCCACGAGCTGCTTCTCTGGCGGCTGGTACCTGGCACCAACAGAGTGCTCTTAGAGCGCGCCAAGCCAGCACGGCTTCTGACTGCTGAACACCTTCCTGCTGTGCAAGGTGCCGCAAGGTGGTGTCTACTGCTGCCCCAACGCTACTGCTGCAGTCGGGCCATTTGGAAGACTCCTCCTCCTGCTGCTGCTGCTGCTGCCTACTGGCAACCCAAGCTGCTGCTGAACCTGGGTTCCTTCGATCTTCTATCGCATCCCCACTACCACCACCACCAGTGGCAGCAGCAGCAGCACTGGTGGCAGCAGCAGCACCTGATGATCCCAGCACACTCCCAGGCATCTTGCCCACAACCTTCTGCTGCTGCTGCTGCTGGCCCAAGGCAACCGCCTCCAGCAATAACAACACCCTTGATGCTAGCTGCAGGTCTAGGTCTTGGCAGCAGCTGAGTGCTGTCATCAGAGGGTCCACCAGCCCCTGCTGCCGAGTGCTAAGGGCACAAGCTATTGCAGCTAAGGTGCCAGGACTGGCAGTGAGGGACTCGGTCAGCAGCCATGCCTGAGAGGGGTCTGTACCTGAAGAAGAGCAACATGGTGGAGCGCCTGATGAAGGCCCAAAAGCCGACATATGTAATGTAAAGTTGTAGGTACTATGTCATCGCTCTGTTACTTTGTTACAATGAGCAAGTTCTGATAGCCCTAGGCAGACAACAAGGCACTTTCTTTGTTTTGCGACCTGAGAGGGGTCTGTAATCAAAGAGGAACCACATGAAGGAGCACCACTTACGCTACTGACGTGTTTCACACAATCCTTGTCCAAAGGGGATTGGCAGCCTGGAAATGTGCAGGTAAGCATGTGGCAGCATCCACACACCAACTTTTCTTTGGTTTGATTACACACCTAAAGGGGTCAAGTTATCGAGCTCTTCTAAAATGCAGACTTGCTGTCAAGCCAAGTGCAGTATGTCCCATGCCAGACGCATCCTAGCTTCTTCACAGTTAACTTCTGAAGGGACATGGGAGCACTAAGGTGCAATTCAACGGTATATTCAACGGGGACCTCTCATGGAGCCCTCTTGACACATTTGCCCTCCTAGCTTGCTGAGTCCTACTAAGCTATTTCATGCCAATCCTCACAGCTAGCAATGCCATCAATGTGCTGCATAGAAGTGCCTCTCGACTTACCCATTGAGCCTCCCCTCAATTTGCCCATGCAGCATGAGTGCTCATGTGCACCCTCTTACTATTAATACATACTACTATGACACTTCAACAATAAAATGCCATAGTCCGCGCACACCAAGCTGTTACAAAACACGCTGTCCCCTCACCCCTAAACCCTACGCCATATCCTCAAAAAACCAGGCCTTACCTGCAGGTATCAGCACTTGTATAAGTGGCACCATCAAACTGCACTGCGCAGCAGATGAAGGAGCACTGCAAATATGCCTCACAAGCACCTCCAAGCCCCCCAGCTCCACCACCCTCTCCATCACCACTTGCTGTGACCCGGAACCATGTCCCATATGACCCCCTCTTCTCTCATCCGTTTCAAATGCTCCAGAATCCGCTGCAGGAGTAGGCCAGTCATCCCTGCCTCCCAACCTTTGCTGGCTTCCCGCTGCTGCTGCTGCTGCTGCTGTTTCAGGTCTCGTATGTTTATCTGCATCCCCACCATGTGCTGCGCCCCCTTCCTCTTCCTCCTCCTGCTGCTGCTCTTCATTAGCAGGCTTGGTAACAACTGCCAACGGCTGATACAGCAAATACGCTGATAGCTGAATCACCCTAGAGTACAGCTCAGGAGACCAATCGTACTGCTGGCAAGCTCGCAAGATGCCGCGCATTGCCACCATTGGCAGCGGTCTCACGTAAGCTGCCACCCACTGTCCTGCATGTGTTGTCAAATGCAGCAGGCACCCGACAGCAGCTTGCCAGACCTCCTCACTCTGCTCCTCCACCTGAGCAAGAACCACACGTGAACAAAGGAATGGGTAAAGAGTGTATGCAGTGGAAACATGCAAGAACCACACATGAAGAAAGGAATGAGTAAAGACTGTATGTAGTGGCAATTAGCAAGAATCACACGTAAACAAAGGAATGAGCAAAGGGCTGTATGTAGTGATCAGTGGCAGCTGCCATCAAAGGTGCGCTACAGGGCTGTTTGGGCCAGTGAGATTGAAACTCACAGCAGCTTGCCAGACCTCCTCACTCTGCTCCTCCACCTGAGCAAAGACCACACGCGAACAAGGGAGCGAGAGGAGCATGTATGTAGGGTCCCTGGAAACTGCCGATCACAACCCCCTACGGGGCTATTCCTGCCAGTCAGAATAACTCGCAGCCAGATGCACTGTGCTCATTCACAAGTCAACAAGAAACAGATCGCTCGGAAGTGCAAGGACCACCCGTGAACACAGGATCATGTCACACAAGGGATCGCTTGTCAGTTGGCCAGTCACAGGCACTGCTGATACAATAAGGAGACTGCAAACTGGCCGGTGCTGCATGGTCCGAGGGCTGTGCGCTGATCTATCATAGTAAGTAAGCTGCTAGCTGAACCACTCTAGCATACATGTGTCCAGCCCACATATCCTAGGGCTCTGTATGTAGTAGTTAGTGGCAACTGCCGATGAAGGTGCCCCACTGGGCTCCTTTCATCACTGCTACTAAACTCACAGGCAAATGCACTGTATTCATCCACAAGTCAACAGATCGGCAAGAAGATCGTATAGAAGCGCAATACGACATTGCAAATCCTCTTAACAGAGTCGTGAGCATTGCACTATTAGAAAAGTGAGGGTGGAGCTGCAAGACCCAGGGGAGAGGTGCTACTGTCATATCCCAGCAGTACACATGCTACGCTGCAGTGCAAGACAGAGCGAGCGTCCTGATTTCACCTAAAGGGCACTAATGCTTTCACAGTAACAACAAGGGTTGTTGGCAGGGCAGTCTTTATTATTGACCGTGGAGCGCAGGACCCAAGGCAGATAAACTACAACAGATCCCAGCAGTGCACATGCTACACTGCAGTGCAAGGCGGACTGGGCGGCCTGATCTCACCTAATAGGCATTGATGCTTTGAGTAATGCATAATGCCCGAAGGATCCTCCCGACCGTAGCAAAGAGCCCGCAGCTCACCTCCTGTGCCTTTCAATGCTAACCGCTAGACACCAGCCTTGCGTCCACTCCAGCTCGAAAGACTTTATGCTTTCACAGTGACAAAAAAGGGTTGTTGGCCTTGCACTATTCAGACTTGAGCATGGAGCTGCACGACCCAGAACTCAAGAAATAGCACCCTCTCACCTCCGCAACCATGACCAGCAGCTCAAACAGCAGCTCCCTTAACCAACTCTGAAACGCCACTTCTGCCACAGCTGCTCCCTCTGCGCTGTCAACCCCTTCTCCTTGTGCCACATACTGCTCAACACCGCCCTCCCCTGCTGCAACATCTCCCCTTAACCACCACCCCCAGCCTAGTGTTCCACCTGGAGCACCTTGCATAGGAAAATCTGCTGATGTCAACCCCTGCCGCTCCTGCTGCTGCTGCTGCCCCGCTGCTGCTGCTGCTGCAGACGTAGAGCTAGCAGCAACAGCCGAGACATCCCCCCTAGCCAAGCGGCTCCGTGGGCTTGGGCATTGACCTGCTGCACCATTACTCGCCGCTGCTACTCCACTAGCCACAGCAGAAGATGGGCTGGTCACACAAGGAGTTTGCTGCTGGGATGCTGGGAAACTGCTCACCCCCGAGCTAAAGGAGGTCTGGGAATGTTCACGGTTACCTTTGGGGCTGACAGTGCCCCCAGCAAACCCCCCTAAGCCTCCCAGAGGCTTTGTTGCTGCTGCTGCATGGTCCCCTTCTGCATTCTGGTTGCCGCTGTCGTCACTGGTGATGTACAGCAGGCACCCGTGTAGTGACAAGTTGTACAGCAGATCAAACGCTCGGATGCGGTACGAGGCATGCGACTGATGCACCGCCTGCTGCAGCATGCGCAGCACCAAGGGGAAGGAGCCTTGGGGCCCCCCCTTCATCCAAAGATCCACGATCATCTTCATGATAAGTCTCAAGCACGTCGATCCCAGCGGCTCCGGAACCAGCTGTCGATCATCACCACCATCTGTACTGCACTGCAAATTGCCACCCCTGCCGCTGCCACCATTACTCCCTGCCATCCCACGCTCTTGCCAGTAAAGAAACGGGTCAGCCTCGCGCTCGATGGCGCCTGTAACTGCGCTTGCAGCGCCAGGGTGCACCGGACCACATACCACCTCCACAACAGCAGCCACTTCTGCAGGGTTTAGAACCAAGGGGTCCTGCTTGAGGTAGGGTGTAGGGGTTTGCTGCGGCTGGCCAGGGTGGAAGCATGCGGCCCAAGTGGCTTGAAGAGCATCCAGGGGCACTCCATCCTGCGGCAACAGAGAATTGCGTTTACTAACTTTTCAAGCAAAGGACGCATGTCTATGAGCATCTTGCATTTGCCTATGTGTCATTCCCACAGTAGTGAAAGGGCATGCCTGTTTATGGTCACGACAATGTGAAAGATGTGAACTGAAGTACATGTCTGTTTCTAGTCTCGACAACGTATTCCCTTCACTGCAAAAGAAGGCAGCCTTGGCCCGCTGCTTGCATAGGGTCGTACTGCACATCTAGGCAGAAATCCAACATATCTCACATTATGATATGCCATGGCTGCAGTGCCATAGGCCCTGCATCATAGGCCCTGCACCTCAAGCTGTCATGAAATTAATACAGATAGGCATCAAACCAGGGACCTCCTTTCCATAGGGTGGTAAAAAGCCGATAGAGACAGACCAGCTAACCTGCCTCTGCCTTACTTGTTGTAAAGGCTGATGAGGAAGCAGAGGCAAAAAAGCAAAATATTCCAGTAGGTGAGTAGAGAATGCGCAATTGACCAGCTGCACAAGGGACCTTGAGCTTTGTACAAACCAGATGCAAACGGCTAGCTACCTCACTTAACACTCAACACCTGTTCCAGAGTGCCTGCATCTGCTATGGGGTTTAACCCCTTCACTCTAAACCTCATTGCCTCACAGCATGCCCCCCACCCCATACCTGCAGTCGCCGTATTGCTGCAATGTCCAACATTGGGTCTAGAACTGCCTGTGGGTCACCATCTGCATTGCGGAAACAGCAGCAGCAGCAGCAGCAGCAGCAGGTTGTGAGCAACAACACAGCAAGAGCAGACAGCAACACCAAATGCAAAGCTATAGCAGCAGGTTGCAAACAACCAACAAATCATGCAACACAGCAGCAGCAATAGCAGCAGTAAATCAAGGAATACTAAAGACACATGTTTCGCCCCACTAGCGGTTGGCACTGCTGTGGTTTTTGCATTACTTCATGCATTACATAATGCTGCCCAGGTAAAGTTTGACATGGTTTGACGCATCAACAAAGACATGCATACTACCGTGATATCCACAGTGTGCAACCTGGCAGCTCAAGAGCTGATCCACAAACCCATAAAGATAACCCACGAGAGATGGCGTTGCAACCTTAGCAGTCTTTGAGCATATGTTCTACCATGGCAGCGATAACCTACGCCTGAGTGATATGTTTCCACCCTGTGCACAAAGATCTTAGGATTTATGACCATTAGGCTGCTCTTTGCTGCTGTCAGTCCAAGGTAACACACAAATGTAGTCTGCATCCTGGACTTTGGGATTGGGTACAGGTAACAAAGCAAAGTAGAGTGATGCAAAAAGAAAAGCAGGGTCTGACATGCAGTGCTGAAAGCGAGAGGAGCAGGGTACAGCGAACAATGCAGGTTGCATCCTGGACTGCACCAATCTGCTTATCAGGTCACCAGTAATGAAATGCGGCACAACTAGCTGTGATCTCCTACCTATGATTGCTTCAATGATCGTTGGGCCACTGATTAAGGATGAGCCATCCATGCCCGAAAAGCCTGCAGCAAATGCCCCAGTCTAGATCAAAAGAAGATTTAAGAACTCTTAAGGGCTTCAAAGGGCAGATGAAGGCAAAATCTGGTGACACCCTCACTTTGGTCAGAAACTAGATATCTGCAAGAGTCTCACAAAGTGGCAAACATACAAGAAGATAATCCAAGGCTTCTAGGACCATCACAACCATACAGTTGGAAAGGCCAGATCTAGGCAACGGTAATGCACATATCTCACTACCAGATATGGTGCTTCTCATGTTGACTCTACAGCATGGTAATATTTACAATGATCAAGTGCTGTCAGGGCCATGCTGAGTACCACAAGCTTTGGCGATGCATTGACCAGCCAAGCTGCCCACCTGTCCACATGCTGCCAAGCAATCAGATGCCCAAACTGCACCTATGATGTCTGCACCAACCCTAAACCCGAAACCCTAAAACCACCTGACCAGATGCTGCCAAGCAATTGGATGCCCAAACTTCACCTATGACGTATGCACCTATGACATATGCACCAACCCTAAACCCTAAATCCCAAAAGAGCCACCATAGCGCAAGAGATGCTTGCCTTACCTTGCAGGAGTGGTGTGAGACTGGGTCCATATTCCCATGCCACCATAGAACACTCCTCCAGATCAGGAGAAAGCTCCTTGCTGCTGCCGAAGCAATCCTGGACAGGAACAGCCCATCCTGGGACCTGCAGAGCAAAAAACAAGAACACCTAAAGAAGGTGCAGTGATGGGAGTATGATGACACACCTCATCCCTCCCAGCAAAGAAGGGACTCGGCCAATGCTGACCACCATACAGAGAACAGAGGGACACCCATGAGCACCGCAAAACAGACAGACACAGACTGTGCAAGAGAAACAGTGCAACGAGCAAGCAGGCAATTTGCAGTGGAGGTGCGTATAAACAGCATGAAGGGGTGATTGAATGCACGTCATGATGGAAATGCCATGCATGGGGAGTGCTCAAAGCACCGCAGCAGGCAACTATAAAGACACGCTGTGTTGGCCGGATTGTTATACATCATTTAGACTCAGAGAAGGTCTGCAGTGTGGTAGTGCATGATGCCCTGCAAAGATGCCACAAACTAGGGGGTTGAGCACAGGTGATCCGGACATGGTTTGCTGATATACTCGTGACTGCCCTGCTGTCTGCCTAGCAGTCATGTAATGTTAAACACAGACTGGGAAGCTTCAACGCATGGGTATTCCAGGCAACCAGCCGCACTACTGGTTACGCCATGATAGGTCTTCATCAGCTGCAAGATGAAGACCTAGGAGGTTGGACACATGTGAGCTGGACATGGTTCGCTCACAGGCAGCAGCAGCAGCAGCAGCAGCAGCAGCCGCCAAGCAATGTGCGCATCAGCTGCAGCTGGAGCATAACAAGGCTTTCAAAGAGACTCATGACGAACTGGACGGCATGAGCAAGTAGTTGCGCAAAGTGAATATAAGTTGCCGCTGAGTAGAGCAAGGGCACGATGCTGGCATGCATGGCCATCAATGACCAGCCCATCTCATTGTTGTAGACACCAGCATTGATTCTTCGCAGCAGCAAGGGGAGCCCCACAACCCTAGGAGGGGGCTGGATGGGACCGGGGGTCTTAAGGACCCCCCCCCCCCCGTTACTCGTTTTAGGGTCTAGGGTTTAGGGTTTAAAAAAGTAGGCTTGGGATTGGCATCTGGAGATGGAGGCCCTGTGAAACCCCCTCCCTCCTGTCCTGGCAGGAGGCCCTGCATCCCCTCTCTCCCCTCCTACGATTGTGGGGCTCCCCCAACCCTCACGCTGACCCTACCTGCTCCTGCCACAAAACATCATCATAATCATCATCCCCATTATCATCATGAGCCCTCAGCTGGCCCTTATCAGCATGAAGAAGCTCGCCTGGCATTCCTGCTGAGATTGCTGCTCCTGGTTGAGTCCGCACACCAGCATTCCCCATGGGGCTGGCAGACCTGCAAATAAGAGTGCAGCACACACGGGGGGCGGGGGGGGGGGGCAAGTCCGTCAATTATTGACCCCATGACCCAAGTCACGAGCAAAAGGGGGTAGAACACTAGTTTGGAGGTTCCTTTATCCGTTCCTGCTGCCCGATCTTATCTTTGAGGGGGTCAGAACAGGGGTGGGGTGGGCACACATTATCTGAATCGTCATGCCTGTCAGGATGCCAGTGAAGAGATGATCAGCACGAGCAGAAACTTCTTATATACAATAGCTCCTTGATAAAACACCAGCTAATTCAAGCGTAGAAGATGACAACAGTGAGAAGAATCCTAACTACCAGCAGCAATTAGCCCTACCAAACGCACATATGAGGTACCTCTCTCATGCACCGTGCTTCCCTGCTTTTGCTTGATTCTGTCGGCTGCGTGATGGAAGTGGAGCAGGTTCTGGGTTTAGTGGTGTTGTTTGTTTCCCTTGGTGTGCACGCCGTTGCATCTAGCCTCAGCTTGTGTGTGGCAAATCCAGCATCGTTTGTGTGGCTTCGTGATTGTGATCAGGAGCCTTGTGTTCATGGCCTAGGTTTGTTTGGCCATTGGCATAGCTAGTCTTGCGTTTATATTGATTGATTGATGTCAGCTGCACCTCAGACCAGACATGTGTTCTGTAGGTGGGGAAAGAGCTTCAGAGGCTTCAGCTCATATCAGCAGCGGCATTGCTCTATTCAGCTGTTCAGGGGACACAGTTCCTGGCCTCTCAAATAAAGGAGGAAGGCCGTGTTGTTGCCTAGGGGTCACACCTAATGAGGGCCCAAAAGACCAAAACGCATAGGGTAAAGTTCTCACTACTATATTCTTGCTCTCTTAGAATGTTCAGGCAAGCAGCGTGTGATGCCTCTAGGCAAAGAAGAAGGCACTTCAGTGTTTGTTTCTCAGCCCCTGGCCATCTCACCTGGAAGACGCCTTCTGTGGTGCAGGCACTTCAATACTGCCAAGACGGCCAACAGTGGCCAGCAAGAATGTCAAACTCTTCTGTGCAGCTGCAGCAGCAAATGTGACAAGGACACCATTTAATCACTGAAAGGAGTGAAGCAAGCATCACACATTGAAAGCGCTTCAGATCGGGCTATCAAAAGGGAGCTTTCCAGAGGGAAGCTCCATACAGGATACTGCTGCAATGCTAAGGCTCATGGCAAGACAGCATAAAAGAAGTGTCAGCACAGCCTGGAATGCTCTCAGCAGCCTCACAATGCTTCATCATGTCCTGGCCAGGTATTAGCTGAAAGCCTGGGCAGCCTGGAATGCTCTCAGCACTCATCACAGTGCTTCATCAAGTGCTTAGGTAATCATGATCATGTCAATCAATCAATCAAAACGCATAAAGCAGCTATGCCAAAAGGTCACTCAAGACCATGCAGCACATGATCATGTGCCCACATGTATCTGCTGCCACCTAACCCATATCAAAGTGAAAGCAGCAACAAAAGGCCATCATGACTGAACTCCACGGGGGTTGCTTTGAACAAATCATTGTGCTGGCCAGTTGTCAGAAGCTCTTTATGCTTTGTGGCCGTTAAGATGCAGACTTGCCCACCTGGCGAGAAGGCCTCAAAACTCTCACACTCCCCTTTCTAAGCAGCAGAGCTATCTTTTGCCCAGCTTCAATCAGGTTTAAGGACAGAGCACAGCCTCACCTGGTGCATGCTGCATGGCGTTGAAAAGGAGCTGGCATCGCTGGCAAATCTCCACCATGATGGGTCGGGAGGGAGGGAATCTACATCACATGTCACCACACCAAGATCACCAACAGCAGTCATTGTCATCGCATGACTTGGATGGGGCAAGGCTTGAACAACTTACTGACCATGCTGATAGGTGGTGTTGCGTTGCGCAAGAGGCAATGTGAAGCACTACTGTTGGAACAAGGGCACAAGAGCATGGGGACATGCGATCTGCTTGCTGAATCCCCATGGTTTTGCGCTGCTTGCAACACTATTGTAGTTCTGGTGATATGCTCCAGGTCAGCAAGCAAGCAAAGCTCTGATTGAAGGCTAATGCAGCACACCTGAGCATGGACTCCATGGCCCTGGTTGGTTGCAGGGTTGCAGGGTTGCAGCATGCAACAATGTCTGAGCTGCTCTTTGTGACAGCTTGAGGTGCGGGGCCTATGGCGCTGTTTGCAATGGCATATCATGAATTGTAATGATAGTAATAGCAGCTTGCAACAATGTCTGAGCTGCTCTTGGCCAATGATACCTCTCAGGGATGAACATTGCTAGCATCATGACTTACCTGTTCAGATGCTCTTTGATAAGAGTGGTGCACTTCTCTATAACACCCTCGCTGCAGACCAGAGGTTACTGTTAGCGAACCCCTAACAGTGCCTTCATCAGCCAAATAAATGAAGCAGCCAGACAGTGACACTCATGGCACCTCTCCTTGGCAAGTGGGCTGCACAGTACAGCAGAACCCATGCTGCAGACCTGTATGGTTTGGTGCAGGCCCTGCCCAATATGGCAAGGTAAACGGAGTCTGTACACTGTGCATCTGAGAGGTATTTCTGCAGCAAGACCATGGTTTATCGGTTGCCAGCACTTCTCCTGGATCCATGCGAGGGAATTCAGGCCCACCATCAGCGCGCGGGCAGCTGCGGTGTTCTGCAGAGGCCCAATGGGTTGGGTGCATTCTGCCACCGTCCGGGCAAGGTTCGGAGTGGCTTGCATGCTCCAGCACCTCTATCTTGCTGCTTAACGGAGGTTATTCACCGTCCCGAACTGGTCCCAACTTACCAAAACTCGTCACCTGGAAGAAGGTTATGGAATGTACATCGCATGACTGGATATGGACCATGATGTGAATCAGAGTTTCGCTAGGTATAGTAGCAGAGTAAGCAACTTCACGACCAAGTTCAATGGTCTGAACATGCGCATGAAAGTGCAGGAGTCGAGCGTGGTTCGAGAATGACTGGCCCATGGCTGTCTGGTGGCATCGCCCTCGCCGAAACGAGCAAGAAAGCAGAAGCAGAAGCCTTATGATAAGGCCGTTGGCCCGGGCTGTACAAGCAGTACTGAACACTGCTGACGCGGGGTGCGCGAACTGAATTGGAGGGTTCGGGGCCAATTTAGGGCGTACTCTGTAGATGGTTTTCAATGCATTGCCTGGTTCCTAGCTTAGAAGGAGCTGGGGCAAGTCTCCATCGACGTGCCTGAACATGGGGGGGTGGAAAACACCCATTCTGCCCCAGTATCCACACTGTAGATACTGAGGCATGCATGCAAGCTGTCTCGCTCCATCGCAACATGTAACAGATATTGACAAGAGACCTTGGAGTGCTTCAAAGGCATAATAAACACATACTAAAGCCTCAGGACCTGTCACCTCGATGCCATCTGGGCCCCACCAACAAGGATGGCCCAAGATGCACACTGGATCACATGTACAGCAGCTCCCAGACTTCACAGAGAATGCTTATCACCAGAGGTGAGATGCTTATCACCAGACTTTCGGAAACACAGGGTTTTGGCCAAAGCTGGTCCTGTCTAGGTCTACAAAGGCAGCTGCGTCTGTGCTAATGAAATTCAGTTGATGCCACCATCTAGACTTCAACCATCACAGTTGTTGACACGGACTTCCTCAGCTTCCCCAACTGCCTTAAGAAGATATTCTGAATGTTTCGAAGCTCCTTGTCCCATAGCATGTCACAAGAAAACAAACTTCAATTTTCAAATCAAGGAAACAGCGGATCCGGTGCCCATACCTCAGCATATTACTCCATGACTGGTACCACCAGATAGAACAACAATTTACCCCAGCTATGTTAAACCTTGGAACAGAGCCCACATTGCTTTACAAGCCGCCGTGGCGAGAAATTCAATCGCACACGACACCTTTTGTTTCATCCAGGATAATGCCCAGGTAGCGGAACTCAGCAGAATGTAAAAAAATTGCATGATGAGTACCTCCCTTCACCACAACGGACCCTTAAGCCAGTGCTGGTTTGTAATTGCTGCACGTCCATCCGCACCAAGAGGGGAAAAAATCAGTCAGTTACAAAACAGCTCTCCATTCAAAGCCAGGGTCCACATGGACTTATTCAACCGTTCCGGGCTGCAACGCTGCCTGAAAACCTTGCACACATCTTGCTTCAGCTCATCAAATTTCCTACTATATATCATATCTGCCCATACATTGAGATAATCCAAGTGCAAATTGAATTCAACCCTCATGCCAGCTTTGTCATCCATCCACGACTGCAGAATGTTATTGGTCGTGACATTGTTGATCAAAGCGCTGTTGGAATCTTCGAAATCAGATCTTAGGAACCAAACATCACCGGCGTATATGCCTACAGGCCTGTACCCATAGCGACCCATAACTTTGATAGCCTGTTGTGTAGAGCATGAGTACAAACAACAGTTCTTGGGCCAGGGATTTTCGTTAAATTGCCTTACACAACTCGGCTCGTGAGACATGCAGGTCGACGAGTTAATGTATGAGAACTCTATGGGTGGTGGAAAACATCCCATGGTTTCAATGATAATCACCCTTGGCTTGAAGCTGGCTCTGAGAATGGCATCTGCAACTTCACAATCCACGGAATCGATGTCTATCTTTACGATCCAACCCAACTCTGGAAGTTGGCGCTCTTTCATTGCTGCTACCACCTCCTGAGGCCCCAAAGCTCTTTGAATATACTGGATGCTTGAATGCCCAGTCCAGCATTCTTTTGGGTCGACAAGCAAAGACTTCAGCCCAGGTATCTCACTGTTACTTTTGAGCATCTCTGCGATCATGTCGTGCCCAGAGAAGCCACAACCACAGTTTACCAGCCACCGTTCCGACAACTTGTCAGGCAGAAGCTGAAGGAGAGTCATCTGCCCTGGTGTTGCCCCAAACTGTACCAGCTGCTTCATGACCACGGTACCAGCGCTACCAGTATCATGTCTCCTGCTGCTTTCAATCATACTGCCCTCGCTGCTGGGCGCTACCATACGTGTGGGGTCTTGCGTATAGCGCCTGCTGCACACCGCCATGCCAAGGCCGAAAGCCACAAGGCCTGTAGTAACTACAGCCAGCACCCATGCAGGATTCGACCTCCAGCGCCAAATACCCATGGTAGGTTGTACACAGCTGTCAACAGAAGCACCTTATGTCTGGCATAAGCAAAGACAGGCTGAGCAGCGGACGACGTTGCCAAGCTCTCTTCCCACGCAGGTGTTGCTCGTTGAGCCCCTGAGCTAGAGAAGGTATACAAGAAGTTCCTGACTAACCGTTCCGCACGTAAGGCAAAGTAACAGACCCCCGGCAGTATGATGTATCGTGTGAAAATCACCCAACCGCTATGCGCAACCGAGTGTCTCTTCCTATTCACACTCTGGGGTTCGATCCGAGTGATGGTCTTGCAGCCAGCCATGAGAGCCATGAGGCAGGTGTGTGCAAAGACTCTCAGTGCAATCTACCGGGTCACCAGTCTGATAAACCCCCGCCGCCGCCGCTTCAGCTTCCGTAGGTGAGAACGCCTGAAACTAATCTTCAATCCGCCCTCCTGGCTAGATATTAAGCCTTTTGCCTTTTCCGCTGGTACAGAGAAGATACTTATGATTAGTAGGTCGTATTGAAGCAGGCGTGAGGGCCGTTGCTGCCCTCACCTGAACTGTCCTTGCGAGCCCCTGGCCGATGTCTCAACCCGATGTCTCAACCCCCCTAGTCCGGAGCAGGTATTATGAATATTTGTGACCGCCCCATCCTTTTCGCCAAGCGTTACGTGTCCTATTGCATCAGTGAACTTTCGTTGTTGCTTTACATGCTTCCCGGACAGTCTCTAAATGCTCTTCAACAGGCCTTTGTTGTGCTAAACACATCGTACCTCCTGTCGCCCCGTTATCTGCCTAATTAGCCCAACCCAAACGCAGTCGCTGTCAAGGGCATGAAGCTTACATAAAGTAGATAGCAGGATACGCTTGCTAGCGCTAAATACTGGCACGAGGAGCTGAGCCACTGCCGGACAGGACAGCATCGACAGTGCTGGCCAACTGTATACATACTAAAGCTCACAACGTGGAGCCGACCTTGCTGCCCCTCAAGCAACGGCATGTGAACATTCAGCTGGTTGCCTGCGGAGCTTTCCTGCTCTCAAGTAAGCAGACGACCTGCTGCTCAGTACCAAAAATGCAGCCTCCAAATGATCTGGCTCGTTTCAATGCTGAGCCAGATGCCATCAGAAAGCATTGATTATGACAAAGCAGAACAGCCATGCAGGGGAGGGACCATAGCTACAGAGCCATGTGTGCAGAGAGAGCAGCAAGCACAAATGTAACTGACCATGCATTGCCTATCAAACACCCCTATTGAACACCCCCATATATGTTCTTATGCGTGCATTTACTGTATAACATACTCATGATAAGCGCATACGCATGTGGATGCGAATGCGGGTGGACAGACAGCACCCCCACAGAATGCCCAACCCCTACGCATGCGATAGCATACTTAAGACTAGCTATGCAGTACTTTGTCTAGCACACAGACATAGCGGCTGCTGACATAGTCGTTTCATCCTACAGAATCTGGCATGAAATACCTATCATGACCTAGGCAAAAAAACCAGGTCACAGAAAGCCGCTATAGCATAGGAAATAGCCAGACTAGACCTCAATATAGGCCATGCTGCTATAGCCATGCAAACAGCTTCTCCGTGGCATCGCTAGCAATTCCGTGGGCTGGCACTACTTATACATTATTCTTCCAGGTGCCAACCTTGCTGACCTTTTCCCCAGGCGCAAGGGATGCCTTGGCTCTTTCTACAAATTTATTGAGGGTCGCTGTTGCTCCACCTTGCCATGTGACACATGGTGAACCCCTAGCATAGCTTGCAATATCCATATGCCCTCTACTTCACCCTTGGGTTTGGTAAACTTGGCACAGATCCCCAGATTGGTTGGTAAGGCAGCCCCTTGGTCTGGACCTCTAGAATGTCCCCCAATGTCTGTAGCTCCAGGTTGTAGTCCTGTGGCAGCAGTTGCAAGCTGCTACTGCTGCTGGTGCCCATGATACTGCCAGAAGTCATGGTACCAGCACGTGCCGAAGTACCCCGCCCCGCCACGTTCCCAATACCCCCCATGCGGGCCCCCAAGCCATCATCCGAGGGAAGCCGCAGTGCTCTGCAAGGATGGACAGAGCATTCTACCTGGAAAAGCAGCACCTGTTCAGTTTCCGTCGCTAGGGGCACCTCCAACCAAACTGGCCAGCACCTTGGCGCTGTGCGATCATTGCCCATCCGTCGTGTATGCTAAGAACATGTTTTAGCGGCCCAGTGCTGCATTCAGAGCTTAACTTATCACCCCTGCCCGGGCCCCATCGGGGACACTCGTAAACTGGCAGATTTTGCAGGTCAGTACAGATGCATGACATACTGGTATGCGCACAATGCATCATCATACGCATAATGGTATAATAAAGAGCTGTAAAAAATCGTGATTGGCGTGTTATCTTTGCCTGCGCAAGCTGCAATGCCTGTACAGGTCTATGGCTCACGGGCTCCCCACTCACAGATGGGGCGTCGCTGCGCAATCCGCCCAGTCCACAGGTCAGTCTTAGTATATGTATGACTGGCAGCCTAGTGTTGCGATAGCTGTTGCTCTCGTCAAATCAAATAGCGACTAATATGGTAAACAGAAAGAGCTTGAGCAAAAGTAGGGCGTCTAGGATGTCCGAGCTCAACAGGAGTCGTGCCAAAGGCCTCCTGAGGAAGCTGCTAGCTCGTTAGATTCAGGAGAGGAGCCCATGCAGCTGGATCTTGGGGGTCCACAAGCCACAGCTCTAGTAGCCTTAGCAGAAGCAGCAGCAAGCGCAGCTGTGCAACTGCCAGATCCATCATCACAGCTCGGTGAAGAGCAAGAAGACTCTGGAGATGTGATGACTCCAGAGCAGCTTCAATAAGTAGAAAGGAAATCTTGAGCAGCAGTGCGGACAGACAAAGGCCAGCGGATAGTAAAGAGCATGATGCAAAAGCATGAGAAAGAGGATTTGCAGCAACTGCAGCTATCATCGAACAGTAATGCCAGCAATCACCCTTTTACAGACATCACATCAGCCTTCTGTAACATCCCAGGAGCAAGAACAGCAGCTGCCACCATCTCTTCAAATGCAGATGCAGCAGCTGAAGCTCCCTGCTATGCTGTTGCTGTTTCACTCCTGCTACTGTACAATTTATGCTTGCCAGTGCTAATGGGCTTGCAGCATCACTTCAGCATGCACTGCTAAGGCCACCCCCATCCTCCTGTGTGGCACAGCAGCAGGCATCCTATCTCAAGGCAATAGGGCTTCCTGGAATGTGTCCCTTTTTTGGGGAAGAATGGCTGGCAGCAGCTTTGCACTAGGGGGTTGAGGTCCGGGGAGAGAAGCGCCGGGCTTCGCAGAAGAATTGGGAGAAAAACTGCAAGCTCAGGGTAGGACAGCAACTGGTGCTCGCAAAGGCATGGCTTGGTGACAAAAGAATGTAGCTTGTTCCAGCTAGTAGAGATCCATGGGAGTGCATGGCACTGTATGAATGTGTGTGCGTTTTCAGATACCTTAATCTGTACTTCTATTCTCCTTCAGGGCTTTATGCACAAGTGCAAACTTTCTTGCAAACTGACACTTGCTTTACCTGGTTGTGGCATCGTCGGAAACGGGCCCATATCTTCATCTGACACTGCTACAGACCAGCTTCAGAATCACTTCTTTCCACATTCCAGTGGATGCTGTTTCCACTTCTCTGTACTAAAACTATAGATAAGACCCATCCACTGCCTTTTGTTGCAGGTGTACTGCTGCTTCTAGCCTCAGTACCTGATACCCATAAGGTAAAGGGAACAGCGGTTGATCTGTACTGCTCCCTCTGTACTGGCTGTACTGCAGGTGTGGTACGCTTTTGTTGCAACAAAAGGGTACCGGGCGTAGTGCTCTGCCTGTCCCTCCTGCCTGTGAACCGTGCCCTAGCCACCAAGATCCAATCTGCCAGCACTGATATGATGGGCGCTAAGGACCAGCGTGTGAGGGTCATGGGACAAGCATTGAGGAGTATACGAGTGGTCAAGATGCTCAGTTGGGAGCCAGCTTGTGTCTTGGCGGTGAGTTTAGGAATGTGCTTAGTTGGGAGCCCGCTTGTGTCTTTGTGCTAAATGCAGGGTGGCGTTCACCCCAAGCCTCCCTTTCATACTGCTGACTATTTCTCACTAGCACTAACTCTTCTACATTCCTGGGCCCCCACTTTCTGAAAGCTTAGAAACAATCAAACAGGAAGGTGTAGTCGTAGCCGCTCAAGCGGCAGCTCGGCCAAGACACATGGGCATCATTGGAGCAGGGCAGGTCCAGCAATTCCAGAACATAGCATGACCCAGACTTTTGAAGCATTTCCCTAGCCCTTGGCAGCCCTAACAGCCAGTTGCAGCAATTGGCGCCGTTCTGGGGCCCATGCTGCGAAGCTTATCCAAATTCCAGCTACCCAAATGGCTTTGAATGAGCTTTAGAGGATCCATCAGCCTGCTGGCAGAATGCATGCTTCAAGGTACAACACAAACAGTAGCAAATTTTTATTATTCTGATGAGTTGTGAAGGTACGCAGTCATAGGATTTGTTCCTAAATCCAGCTCTACCGCACTGTCCGCAGCAGTGGAGGCTGTCCTGCATATTGAGATGTTCCTGCAGCTGCGCCTAGAGGTTAACGCATCCCCAGTCCTGAGTTGCAAGCCTCTGCATTCCATCCAGGTTGTTGCATGTACCTGGTGAAAGTTCCGACATACCGGTATGTTGGTGCTTGCTGCTGTTCACCAACAGGTTGCTGGTGCTCGTAGATTTGAGCTCTCCGCTTTGGCAATCCGCAAGTACCTTGATGCGCTGTGTGTGTACTTCTGGGCCGCCACCCAGCTGCTCTTCAGTGTCACTACCTTTGGTCTCATGGTGCTCCTTGGGCAGTCACTCACACCCGCGGTAGTGGTAACGTCACTCGCCCTGTTCAATGTGGGTTGGGAAGGAAGTGAGGGGCGCTAGAGAGTAGGGGGGAAAGCTTGACGGGGAGAGAGTCGGGGTGAAAGGAGAGAGGTAGAGGGTGTAGGTAAAAATGAGGTCGTGGTTGTTAGCGGGCAGGAGGCGGAAGCCGGAAGGGGAGGGTGTGCGTGTGGGGGTCTTGGTATGGTGGGGATGGGGTAGGAGCGGGAGGGGCTGGGGGTGGGGGTGGGGGGAAAGGGGTACAGAGGGGTAGAGGAGGGCTGGAGGGGAGGGAGCAAGGGGGTTGGAAGAGGGAGCAAGGGGAGGGGTGCGAAGGAGAGGAAGTTGAAAAACACAGGAAATGCAAGAGTCAAGCATATGACCGTACGCGCCAGCAAGACCAAACCATCTAACTAAATGCCGCCCCAAAAGTTGCCATTTGGGGGTTGAGAAAGAGGGGAGGGGGAGTAGAGGGGGTGACAGGGAAGGGGAGGAGAAAGGGGGAAAGGGGGGGGGGGTGTATGGAGGAGGAGGAAGGGGGAAGGTGAGGGGGGAGTGTTGGAATGGGGATACATGGGGGCGTGGAGGGGGCGTTTTTGAGAAAGGTGGTGGAAGTGCGGGAGAGAGGAGGGTGGACAGAGAGTTGAAAATAGGGGAGATGAGGGACGCCCTTGATCTCTGCTGGCATGGCGCTCAGGTCTGCCTTAGCAGAAACCTTTGCTGCTGCTCTGTTCATCACGCCTTGCAGATGCCTTGTATTCTAAAGCCAATGTGATGTCTGGAAATATAATCTCCAATGCCCTGAGCAAGGCATTAAACTGCTTGGCTTGCTGTTGACTAGGTCAACTGGTCAGCACATGGCAGGTCGAAATGGGCTGGCCTGACATACATTGGCTAGCAAGGGATCCAGGGTGGGCTGGTGGCAGCCATTGGGCTATATGCTTTGACAACCTGATGATTGGCCTCTTCAGACAGCTGTGCGATACGTTGTGTCCCGTGGTGCGCAGCAGCAGCTTGCCTATGTAGGGGGGGCCAGCTGTTGCTGGGCTGGCCTATAGCACTCCATGCTTGTGGCCAGCCATTATGGTTGATGCAACTTTCTCTTTGATGCTATTTGTGGACTGGCATTGGACGACTGCTGTGTCCCATCATCCGCACCTCGCTAGGAGCGTTGCCTTGACCTTTCAGGGATTGATTCGGCCACATGCATTCCATGTTGGTTGGGTCTGGTTGCATATATCCCTCTGTGGTTGAGTCCTTTGCATGGTTTTTGTACATCTCCAGCCCGTGGTAATCGATATTGTTTGCCATGCCATTGCAACCGATGGAGGAGTGGGTGGTGTTCTTGATCATGGGCTCTGTCTCGATAGGAGCGTTGCCTTGACTTTGGAGGGATTGATTCGGCCACATTCCATGGTGGCCACATTCCATGGTGGTTGGGTCTGGTTGCATGTATCCCTCTGTGGTCGAGTCCTTTGCATGGTTCTTGTACATCTCCAGCCCGTGGTAATCATGATTGTTTGCCATGCCATTGCAACCGGTGGAGGAGTGGGTGGTGTTCTTGATCATGGGCTCTGTCTTGCCTGGATACATGTTTCGGTATCAGTACTGCTTGAGTTGGTGGTCTGGAAGCCATTGTGTTTGGATCCATCCGATGGTGTGTTTGGTCGGTTCGACCTAGCAGCCCTTTGCGGTTGCCACACCTTAAATGTTTGTTGTTGTTGTAGTGCTGGCTGAGTAGGCACTGATCCTGCGATGACCATGCTCCAGCCTGGGAGTGGAGACATGTACTAAGAGTTATTCCTTGGGAATCAGCACGGACACTGTTGTCTTGTGTTTTTAGGTTTTGCATGTTCTTTGTTGTCGACATGTCTCTCAGCTGAACTGTCCCTTCTCATGTTTGCTGTGGGTCATGTGTTCATCTGGAGTGGATAAAGGCCAGGTTGTGTGTGTGTGTGTGAATCTTACATTGGCAAACCCATCGGCACGCGTGCGGTGCCACAGTTTGTAACTGCGTGCCTAGGCTGCTGAATAAAGTCACGGTCTTTCTGAACAGCTAGCTGCATGCATGTCGCCCATCATCCCATCCAACTTCACACATGACAATTTCAGGTGGTGAGTCATGTGCTATGCACTCTATGTATGTTGGAGTGTAAGTGCTCATGAGGTTCCTGGACTGGGTCAATCTACTCATCATAGTACGTTGATACGAGTAACTCTGGTCTGCCTGAACCATAGACGAACAACCAAAGGCTAGTCAATGAGCAGAAACTGAAAGCGGCAACAAAAGAAAATGTCCTGAAGATGATGTTAAGTCCTTGGTCAGATGGTGTCAGTATACTGCTCCTGATCAGACCTGAAGCCTTTAGATCCCCTTTTCCAAATAGACTCAGACGTATCTGGATTGGACGGGAATCTGCATCAACCAGCAACTGAAGGAAGGGCAGGGGCATAGGGTGCACTGTGGACAGACCCTGCTCCATGCCGTGGGATGGCTGTGCTTTTATTTTCGATATGTTTAACATGAATGGTGAATGATAAGATGGGACTAGAAAGTACGCAAAGGTGTAGTGCTGCTGATGGTGCAGGGCAGTACCATCCCAGTTGCCGCACATCTACTTCTGCTATCAGACTGAACTCCTCTTCTGCAGCTGCCCCTGCCATGTACTGCTGCACAGCTTGCCCTGCGCTCCGCCCTGATACGTTGTTGATTAACAACGAGCAATGCAAGAGGTAAACCATTAATGTTTGTTATGTTATGTTATGTGAAACCAGAAAACCACAGGCGCTAGCGAGTCTGTCTCCTCCTGTCACACCAGCAGCTGCCTGCTCTTATGGGAGTTATCGATCCTTGGCAGCTGTCATATTGTTGAGCTTCCCTATGATGATGTCCTTGCTAGCTGTTACTACTAAGCCACTTATTGAGCCACGTGGATGCTCTTTCAATCCAGCATCTACAGTGCTGCTCCTGGCGCTACTGAGCTAGGTGGTGCAGGTCTAGGTGCCAAGTGAAGGGCCATATTCAAGCTGAACTAGATAAATGGTCAGCTGCCACTGGTCGATGCTTTGCATTGACTGCCCTCTCACTCCAGTTATACAAGATAAGCCTTCTCCCTGTGGGCACATTTGTCCCACCTTCTTCCTACTTGCATACCCCAAAGCATCCTTTTGCGACTGGGGCCGGGTAAAGCATCCAGATTAAGGTGATCCCATGTATTTCCTGTAGCTCTGCTATTCATAAGCGAAGCTTATTGCGAGGTCTAGCCTCAGGCATGTTTCTCCCCAAGGGGTTACACAGCACCATCAAGAAAACAAACAGAGAACCAAGGCACTCGGAGGACACAGTTGCACATTGAACAGTGCAGAATACATGGAGGCCAGGGCCGTTGCTGTTGCCCCTTGCGGTTGCTTGTAGGGAGACACTCGCATATGGTCGCCTCTTCAATTTTAGGATATCTCTTTCCAACATACATGCCCTACACGGGCATTTGACGCGTCCCGGCATCTTGTGTTTGCAAGCCGGATTCTGCCGGGGAGCAGCTTCAGTCAGTTCAAAATCCATTGAAGCTTGCAAGGGCTTAAGTCAATACTTAAGCCCCGTTTCCCACTAACAGGCCCAAGGTTTGAGATCATTTCAAAGTCTGGTACTATATGCGCTCAGAGCCGGGCTCAAATCCATATCATGAGCTTCTAGTCGCTCGCTAGGGGTCTGAATTTGCTGGCGTGGTTGGACCCTCCACTAATCTTTCTTGGTCTTGGTGGCCCGCGCTATTGCACTGCCATGCTAGCGGAATAGGAAGTCCCCCATCTAGTGCAGTCATGAAGCCTCGGCGAAGCAGCATGAACTCCTGGCTCGAGGGTATTCCGGCACCTTTGTTAGCTCTCACAGCAACAGGCATCGGCATGATGCTAGGTAGGGGTGGCGTGGGAACCTGTGTCTGGGGCTGGTTTGGCCTAGACTCTCAGAACGCTTCATGTCTCTCATGCTCTTGGAGGATTCCACAAAAGAAGAATTGAAATGGGCTTAGACTTTGGTTGCATGTGGCCCCAGGCGCGCTCCAGACAGGCTTGAAGCTGAGCACAACAGGGGCACATAGCACCAATAAACTAATTATAGTTGTCGCTTAAGCTTCTGCTAGCATGCGCAGGGTCCATTAACATCGAACCCAAATGTTTGCAGGTGCCATGTTGGTGCAAACACTCCAGGCGCCGGTTGCCACACCACTGCCATTTGCATGGCCGCGTGGGCAACGTGACCCTGCTGATTGTTTAAGGGGCGTGATCTACGATACCCATTTGACAGAGGTGCCAAGCTTAGAGGGCCTTCAGCTGCAGCAGACAGCAGCTGGTTGCCTGCCGGGCGTGACCCTCACAGACCAAGAGGTTCAGAACAGCTCTTTTGCTGTTCGCAATTACACCATAGTCTCTCAGCCGCGGTTGCAGGCCACTCTATGGCTCCTGTGGGCTGCGCTGTGGTCCGTTGAGGGTGATGTGGTGGAAACAGGGGTGTTCACTGGGGGCTCTACTGCTATGATGCTGAAGTTTATGCTGGAAAAAGGTGCCAGATGTAGGCGCAAGCTCTGGGCCTTTGACTCTTTCCAAGGCTTACCAACGCCAGCTGATCAAGACCAGCAGCAAGGGGGGATTGGCTTTGCCGGGCAGGCAGGTGGGCCGTTAGTTTTGCTGAGCTATCAAGCTAGGCATGAAGCAGCTGAGGGCAATCTGCCAGGAGCACCCTGCTGAAGCATTAGGTTTTCACCAAACATTGAGTGGTCAAAACATTTCTGGTGTTTTCTTCTGATTACCTACAGCAGCGCTTAGGACAGAAGTAGCATCAATAGCATACCTTGGCACATTGGCTAAAGGCCAAGTACTTGATAGCACATTAGGAGCAACATTAGCAGCAACTTGCGCGGTGCCTTCAAGGCAAGTTGGCTGTTACTTCGGTGTAAACCTACGTTTGTGTACTGCCATTGCAAAAGTGCCACAAGACAAGCGTGATATGCCATTATAAATGGGCCATAGGCACCTCAAGCTGTCACAAAAGCAGTATTATATGCCATTATAAATGGGCCATAGGCACCTCAAGCTGTCGCAAAAGCGGTGCGGTGGAGTGTGTATGTTTATAACATGTATGACTTATTCTGCTCATTGATTCACTCCATGCAGGCGCGTTCACAACCACGCGTGGTCAGTTTGACAACAACATGGCTACTGTCCTTGTCAACCACACAAGCTACAATGATTCACTCGTTGTTACGACCGGCTGGTTCAATGACACCCTGCCTGTTTCACCAGTGAAAAAGATTGCTTTCCTACGGCTGGATGGAGACCTCTATGTATCAACCATGGATGGGCTTCAGGCTTTGTACGACCGAGTGTCTCCTGGCGGGTAAGGCTTGGTTTCCAGTCTGTGCAGTTTGAGGCCGTGCCTTGCCTACAGAACCAGTCTTAGGGGGAGTGAGTTTTTCACAACTGTATTAGACGCCCCAGAGGATGACACTATTGTCTGTGCAGGAAGAAAAGGAAAAGCATAGTGATATACTGTAACCCCGGTGGTCCAGGGTTCTGCCCCCTTGCAGATGATGTTTGTCAGAGTATCTCAGGTTGAGCAAGCTCAGCATTCAGAGAGCCTTCAACACGGTTACATGGGCGGGTGTACAGAGCAATGGCTACTTGCAGTATTGCCTGACTGGATAGTGCTTCTTGAGATCCGGGTATGCAAAGTTATTGGCCTGTCACGAAGCATGCTGCGCATACAGAGCTTATCTATTTAAGTCTCTAGCTTTTTTGATGCCTGACTGTCTTGGCTCTTGTTCTCTTAGTTCTCAGTCTCAGTCTCTCTCTCAACACACATCAGCAAACTGGTTGAAGGCATGTGGGTGGTGCTGCAATGTCCAAGGGCTGTGCAGTGGTTTACCTCAGATATGCAAGGGTTCAGCTGCAGACAAAGTACATGCATGCATGGATTGGTACACCATGTTGATAGCCAGTGCGCGAATTATACCAAGCCCTTTCTCCTGTTGCTGTGTGTAGGTACATTTATGTAGATGATTATTTGTCTTTCCGCGGCTGCAAACGTGCAGTAGACGACTTCCGGGCTCTGAGGGGCATCGCTGCGCCCCTACACCTCATAAAAGAGCATAACACTGAGGCAGTGTGGTGGCGCAAGCCGCTTTGCTGACCACCGTACCTCCCGGGTAGCAGCAGCAAGAAGAAAAAGTGGCACATGGTCCTACCTCGGGGTGTTCCAAGTTGCCCTGGAGGGTGGTCCAGGTAACTATAGCAGGGGAGAGTGATATGAGGGAGATAGCCCTGTCATCCGGCCCTGTTGCCGTGTCACCAAGCAATGCTGTCAGCTCTGGTTGTGTTTTGATTACATACCCCACCAGCTGACGTCAAGCCTGTGCCTGGAGGAGCTATGGCTGGCTTCATCCGTGGTATTATCATATCGACCCTCTATTGGTCATGCGTATGTTCATGATGGTTCCCTTTGGGGATATGATGCATGGGTATGCTGATACGGTATTGCCCAAAATGAAGAAGCTACGGTGTGGGCCTACTGATGTAGTGGTGGGACCTCAGTGATCTGTATCAAAATTTTCTAGCCTGTTGATTTTGGTCTCTGTTCCAACTTGTCTGTCGAGGCACGAGTGCATGTAGTGCTGCCTGTTTGTGCCCTTGTCTGCATTCCTGTGCTCGGGGGATGCAGAACTAGTCCATAGGATTAGGGCTTTGGCACTGATTCACAGAGTTAGCTACATGGTAGTGGTTGAAAGGGCGTAGTACTGGTCGTCCATGAGAAGGGTGCTGATGGAGCGCCATGTGTCTGAAGAATGTGATGACTGTCATCGATACTTAACTGTTCTTGTTTGGAGATGAGCTGCTAGGGCAAGTGTCTGACACCTTCTCATGTGGACCAGGAGGAGTCATCACCTACTTTTGTTGGGTTGGGGTCATGTCTTTCTGCCCATGGAGCATAGCTAGGAGTAGGAGCATAGCTAGGTCATCTGGCCTGGGCATACATTGGCTAGCAAGGGATCAAGGGTGGGCTGGTGGCAGCCAATGTGACACTCTTGGACAAACTTAACTATGCTGTTGGAGCCTTAAGTTGACTCCTTCTAGGCGGCACTGCCCCGACGGCCCACTTGATGGCGTTTTCTGGCAAATGGTAACCTGTAAATTAATGCTGACACGGTTGACAAGATTGCTCTTTATTGATGTGGTGCTGTTTACAGCTTTCAACCTGATCTTTGCCTTTGCCCTGTTGACTTGCTTCCCACGGTGCTATAGACGGTGTGGTGATGTGCATGGAGGATGAAGTAGCTCCTGCTGCACTGTTATGTCAGATTACGTCAGGAAGGCTCCATGCACAGGCTAGGCTGGCGAAGGTTCGATTCCTGCGACTGTAATGTCACTTTCTGTTCGAACTTAGAGATACAAAGCAAGTGTATGCACAGGCTTACAGGCCGGGCTGACCCCAAGATGGCCAAGGGGAATGTCTAGCGGCGTTTCAAACAAAACAAACAAACCAATTTTAACGTCCGGGTCCAAGACCGGAAGTCAGACTGACTCATCGGACGGCCTTGCGGCGACGGTGTTGCCCAGTTGATCAGACCGTTAGCCCAGTGAACAGACGAATCCATTGTCTAGGCAACGCGGATACCTGTAACCTTTTCGGTGCAGTTACTACTGACCATGTATAGTTTTAGAACGCTCATCATACTCGAAAGGTGGACACACAACGAGTGATGAATCATCAAGGGTGGAAAGCCATTTCCACGGCGGTATCCGGCATACAGAGGAACGCCAGCGAGTGCAGAGTCCTCACTTGACTGAGTGGCCCACAGGCTCGGCACACAGCGCATGGTATGGTAGGCAGTCCCAGCAATCGTCGCCGCTGGGCGGCCCGCGGGGGTGGCCTGCTGCCCCTCCCTGCACCCCCCGCCTTCGCGGTGGGGGCTCTTTGACCCCCGGCGCACCGGCTCTGTCCCCCCGGGGGGCGCCGGGGGCGCTCCCGCCCCCCGGCCGGACCCTCCGCCCGCTTTCCTGCGTGCCCAGGCCCGATGTGTCTGATCTGGTCGTCTGGTACTAGGATGCGCTCAAAGTCGGGCACAAGTCCATCTCTTGAGCTTCTAGTTGCTCGCTAGGGGTCTGAAGTGACTCACGTGGTTGGACCCTCCACTCATCTTTCTTGGTCTTGGTGGCCCGCGCTATTGCACAGGCATGCTAGCGAATAGGAAGTCCTCCATCTAGTGCAGTCATGAAGCCTCAGCGGCGAAACAGCATGAACTCCTGGCTCGAGGGTATTCCGGCACGTTTGTTAGCTCTCATAGCAGTAGGCATCGGCATGATGATAGGTAGGGGGTGGCGTGGGAACCTGTGTTTGGGGCTGGTTAGGCCGAGACTCTCATAATGATTGACGTTTCCCAGGCTCTTGGAGCCTCCAAGGACGAATGAATTCAACAAAATTTGATCTGAAATGGGCTTAAACTTACTTTGGTCGCATGTGACCCAGGCGCGCTCCACGCACACAGGTTTGAAGCTGAGCACAACAAGGGCACATAGCACCAATAAACTAATCATAGTTGTCGCTTTGAAGCTTCTGCTAGCATACGCAGGATCCGTTAACATCGAACCCCAATATTTGCAGGTGCCATGGTTGTGCAACTCCAGGCGCCTGTTGCCACACCACTGCCATTTGCGTGGCCCCGTGGGCGACGTAACCCCGTTGACTGTTTAAAGGGAGTGCTCTACGATACCACTTTGACTGAGGTGCCAAGCTTGGAGGGCCTTCAGCTGCAGCAGACAGCAGCTCGTTGCCTGCAGGGCGTGACCCTCACAGACCAAGAGGTTCAGAACAGCTCTCTCGCTGTGCGCAAATACACTGTGGTCTCTCAGCCGCGGTTGCAGGCCAGTTTATGGCTCCTGTGGGCTGCGCTGTGGTCCGTTGAGGGTGACGTGGTGGAAACAGGGGTCTACGCTGGGGGCTCTACTGCTATGATGCTGAAGTTCATGCTGGAAAAAGGTGCCAGTTGTAGGCGCAAACTCTGGGCCTTTGACTCTTTCCAAGGCTTACCAACGCCAGCTGATCAAGACCAGCAGCAAGGGCGTGGATTTGCCGGGCATGCAGGTGGGCTGTTGCTCTTGCTGAGCTATTCAATGATTAGGCATTGAGCAGCTGGGGGACCGTCTGCCGATACAATCCTGCTGGAACATTGGGTTTGCAACCAACAGCACGTTGTCAAAGCACTTTGGTTTTTTCTTCTGATGCTTCACATGAGGTTCTAGGATGGAAATGGCATCAAATAGCATTGATAGGGCATCCGCATGTTGGCTGAAGCCCAAATGAATCATGGCACACATCTCAACACACACTAACAAACTGGTTGGAGTCATGTGGCGGGTGCTGCACGGCCCGAAAGCTGTGCAGTAATCTATCTCATGTATGTAAGCATCATGGCAGCGGATCAGCAGCAACATCTTGCTGCATTAGGACCGTATGCAAGAAGGGAGTGCCCCCTTTCTCTGCGTAGTTCTCTTTCTTTCTCTGCATTAGGACCACCTCCAGGACCTCGTCAGTACATTCAAGGCAACTTGGCTTGGCTTGGCAGTGTAGAATTAGGTTGGTGATATGCCATTGCAATAATGCCATACGGACCTCACCCTGTCAGAAAAACTGCGTGATAATTGATTGTGATACGCACCTCAAGCTGTTACAACACCACCAAGGTGGGACCTCGATGTGTAAATAGTGTGTGGCCTATACTGCTCATTGATTCACTTCATGCAGGCGATTTCGCATCCACGCGTGATCAGTTTGACGACACCATGGCCACTGTCCTCGCCAACCACACAAGCTACAATGATTCACTCGTCGTCACCACTGGCTGGTTCAATGACACTCTGCCTGTTTCACCAGTAAAAAAGATTGCTTTCCTACGGCTGGATGGAGACCTCTATGTATCCACCATGGATGGGCTTCAGGCTTTATATGACCGAGTTTCTCCTGGCGGGTAAGGCTTGGTTTCTTTGTTCTAGCCTATGCAGTTGGAAGCCGTGTCTTGCCTACAAAGCCAGTCTGAGGGTCCGAGTGAATTTTTCATAACTGAATTACACGCCCCAGTGGGATGACAGTATTGTCTGCGCAGAAAAAAAAACGATACGAGTAGTGATGTATTGTAACCCGGGCGGTCCAGGGTTCTGCCCCTTGCAGATGATGTTTGTGAGAATATTTCAGTTTGAGCAAGCTCAGCATTCAAAGAGCCTTCAACACGGTTACATGGGCGGATGTTCAGAAAAATGGCTACTTGCAGTATTACCTGGCTGGATAGTGCATCCTGAGATCTGGGTATGCAAAAGTTATTGGCCTGTCACAAAGCATGCATCGTATACAGAGCTTAGATATGTAGCTCTGTGGGCTTTTGGATGTCTGACTGTGCCCTGCCCTCGTCCTCTTAGCTCTCAGTCGTCTCCAAACACACATCAGCAAGCTAATGGGAGTCATGCCGGTGGTGCTGTAAGGTCCAAGGGCTGTGCAGTGATTTACCTCAGACTGATGCAAGGCTTATGTGTTCTGGGCACCGAATGGTAGTGGGCCTATCTAAATTAGGTAAGGGCCCACTTCCTTAACGTATGCAAGAAGGGATTTCCCCCCTTCTCTGCGTAGTTCTCTCTCTCTCTCTCCCTCTGCAAGGCTTCAGCTGCAGAGAAAGTACATGCATGCATGGATTGGTACACCATGTTGATAGCCAGTGCGCGAATTATACCAAGCCCTTTCTCCTGTTGCTGTGTGTAGGTACATTTATGTAGATGATTATTTGTCTTTCCGCGGCTGCAAACGTGCAGTAGACGACTTCCGGGCTGTGAGGAGCATCGCTGCGCCCCTACACCTCATAAAAGAGCATAACACTGAGGCAGTGTGGTGGCGCAAGCCGCTTTGCTGACCACCGTACCTCCCGGGTAGCAGCAGCAAGAAGAAAAAGTGGTCCATGGTCCTACCTCTGGGTGTTCCAAGTTGCCCTGGAGGGTGATACAGGTAACTAAAGCAGGGGAGGGTGATATGAGGAAGATAGCCCTGTCACCCGGCCCTGTTGCCTTGTTACCAAGCAATGCTGTCAGCTCAGCTCTGGTTGTGTTTTGATTACATACCCCACCAGCTGACGTCAAGCCTGTGCCTGGAGGAGCTATGGCTTCATCCGTGGTATTATCCTACTGACCCTCTATTGGTCATGCGTATGTTGATGGTTCCCTTTGGGGATATGAAGCATGGGTACGCTGATACGGTATTGCCAAAGTGAAGAAGCTACGGTATGGGCCTACTGAAAAGAGGTCTGGTGGGACCTCAGTGCGCTGTATCAAAATTCCTGATCTGTTGAGTTTGGTCTCTGTTCCAACTTGTCTGTCGAGGCACGAGCCAGAGTTGCATGTAGTTCTGCCTGTTTGTGCCCTTGTCTGCATTCCTGCACTCGCGGGATGCAGAAGTAAATCTGAGTAGGATTAGGACTTTAGCACGGATCCATAGTATAGACTCAGCTACGTAGTAGCAAAGGGCATACTAGCACTGGCCGGCCATGGACAGGGTGCTGATGGAGCGCCGTGCTTTTGAATAATGTGATGACTGAATTGATACTTTAATCTGTTCTTGTTTGGAGATCAGGTGCTAGGGCAAGTGTCTGACACCTTCTCATCTGGACCAGGAGCGAGGAGTCATCACCTTCTTTTGTTGGGTTGGGGTCATGTCTTTCTGCACATGGAGCATAGCTAGGAGTAGGAGCATAGCTAGGTCATCTGGCCTGACATACATTGGCTAGCAAGGGATGATCAAGGGTGGGCTGGTGGCAGCCAATGTGAGATTCTATGACGAGGTTTGACGATGCCGTTGGAGTCTTATGTTGGCTCCTCCTAGGCGGCACTGCCCCGACGGCCCACTTGATGGCAGTCTTTGGCGTCAGTCGTGGGGCTTGGTTTGCTGTACCTCAGTGGGATGGTCAAGCACAGGAGAAGGGTCACCCCAAAGGCAGGCCCAACTTCAATAAGCATACTGGTGGAATTCCCTTTGCCCAGGTTAAACAGTTAATGCGTTTTCGAACTGGTGCACATGATTTGTGGGTGAAAACTGGGAGATGGTTGAAGCCTAGGTTGTCAAGGTCACTGAGGGTCTGTCAGAAATGCATGTGGGGTTCCACGGTAGAGGATGAGTATCATGTGTTATTTGAATGGCCTGCGTATCACTGCATCAGGTTGAAGTATGAGAATGCTTTGTTTTCTATATATGGTGGAGTGTCACGGGGCTGCTAGGTAAATGAAGCTTCCTGGGAAGGTACTATAGTGCTTTTATGGATCAGGACCCAAGAAACAGTGCTTGGACTCTAGGCGTTTTGAGGCACTGGACTTACATCCATATGTGACAAGTGAGCTGCTTCAGGAGTTAGGTCTGGCTGAGTACAAAGTTGAAGGTTTTTTGTCTGATTATGATGACTATTTTGATGAGTTTGGTTTCGAGTTAGATGCCTATGGAGCCTAGCATAACATAACATAACAAACTCTTAAGGTGTGGCAACCGCAAAGGGCTAGATTGGCTCCGTTACCGGCGGGCGCCCCCAGTGTGGGGCCAACTTGTAATCTGTAATCTGTTTTGGCATGCTGTATCCTGGTAAATGCTGACACAGTTGACAAGATTGCTCGTTATTGATCAGATGTGGTGAAGTACAGCTTTCAACGTGATGTTCGCCTTTGCCCTGTTGACTTGCTTCCCACCAGCGGTACTATAGACGGCCGCGGTGACGTGCATCGAGGATGAAGTAGCTCCTGCTGCAGATTATGTCAGAGAGGCTCCATGCACAGGCTGGCTGACCCCAAGATGGCCAAGGGGTTTGTCTTGCGTTTTGGTGCAGTTACTACAACCATGTATAGTATGTAGAACGCTCATCATACTCAAAAGGTGGTCACATAATGTGTATGAATTAGTACCACGGCCGCAACGTAAGTTTGGTCAGTGCCCAGACAAGAGATACCTCTTTTACCACAGCAATAGATGCTCATGAAGTTCAGCTAGAAGGAAGCAGCAACAGCAGCAATGAGAGCAGCAGCGTAGTGAGGGAAGGTGACAGCAGCACAAAAGATGTGATAGCAGCAGCACAGTGGCTTCAGCAGCAGCAGTACACTGAAGTGGAAGCAGTGGCCTTCACTATCAAGATGCCAGAGAAGATCAACACACGCAGCCTCATGTCTGTATATGAGGAGATTATATTTCTAGACATCACATTGGCTTTCGGAATACAAGGCATCTGCAAGGCGTGATGAACAGAGCAGCAGCAAAGGTCTCTGCTAAGGCAGACCTGAGCGCCATGCCAGCAGAGATCAAGGGCGTCCCTCATCTCCCCTATTTTCAACTCCCTGTCCACCCTCCTCTCTCCGGCACTTCCACCACCTTTCTCAAAAACGCCCCCTCCACGCCCCCATGTATCCCCATTCCAACACTCCCCCCTCACCTTCCCCCTTCCTCCTCCTCCATACCCCCCCCCCCTTTCCCCCTTTCTCCTCCCCTTCCCTGTCACCCCCTCTACTCCCCCTCCCCTCTTTCTCAACCCCCAAATGGCAGCTTTCGGGGCGGCATTTAGTTAGATGGTTTGGTCTTGCTAGCGCGTATGGTCATATGCTTGACTCCTGTGTTTTTCAACTTCCTCTCCTTCCCACCCCTCCCCTTGCTCCCTCTTCCAACCCCCTTGCTCCCTCCCCTCCAGCCCTCCTCTACCCCTCTGTACCCCTTTCCCCCCACCCCCACCCCCAGCCCCTCCTGCTCCTACCCCATCCCCACCATACCAAGACCCCCACACGCACACCCTCCCCTTCAGGCTTCCGCCTCCTGCCCGCTAACAACCACAACCTCATTTTTACCTACACCCTCTACCTCTCTCCTTTCACCCCCAATAACTCCCCGTCAAGCTTTTCCCCCTACTGTCTAGCGCCCCTCACTTCCTTCCCAACCCACATAGAACAGGGCGAGTGACGTTACCACTACCGCGGGTGTGAGTGACTGCCCAAGGAGCACCATGAGACCAAAGGTAGTGACACTGAAGAGCAGCTGGGTGGCGGCCCAGAAGTACACACACAGCGCATCAAGGTACTTGCGGATTGCCAAAGCGGAGAGCTCAAATCTACGAGCACCAGCAACCTGTTGGTGAACAGCAGCAAGCACCAACATACCGGTATGTCGGAACTTTCACCAGGTACATGCAACAACCTGGATGGAATGCAGAGGCTTGCAACTCATGACTGGGGATGCGTTAACCTCTAGGCGCAGCTGCAGGAACATCTCAATATGCAGGACAGCCTCCACTGCTGCGGACAGTGCGGTAGAGCTGGATTTAGGAACAAATCCTGGCATGGATGTCCTGGATTGATGGGTTTCTGTGGTTCTGACATCACTGGCTTATAAACACTTGCGGGTGGTGATATTTGTTGCTTTGTCAACTCTAATACGAGAACGCCATCTGCAATGCAGGGGTGGGAAATGTTGAGGACTCATGTCTTCTATGCCTTGTGAGGGCTTCATTATTTTTATGGGAGCAGTTGCATGGAAGTTATGGTCTTTGCTCATATACGAGCAAGCAAACAACTTCCACTTCCATAGCTTTGCTTCTGTAGTGTCCAATGTTGTTTGGATGGTGGCAGGCTTGTGTCAGCTCTCTAGTGGTGTCCACTCCTCCATCTCACTTTTTCTTTCCGCACTTAGAGACTGTTTGGGGTCCTGTCACGGGGGTTGCACGGCTTGGAAGTGCGCTGTGTTCTTTCTCTGGCACCAAAGTGAAAGGTAACAAGCACATGCAGCTACTTAGCGCTGGGTGGAGGGCCATGCAGCGATTCTACGCAGCAGCAACCTAGCTCATTGTGATGAGGTCAAAGCACAGTTGATGCAGCAGCAGTTGCTCCTCTTGTGTTTGCCCAAGACTTGTGGCACTCAGCCAACAGTGCACCCACAGGCAAAGCAGCTAGGTTTGCAAGAGGCAGCAGAGCAAGGGCAGTAGCAGTCACCTTGTTGGAGTGCAGATGCGGGTTTGAAGAGGCAGGAGACTATTAATATGTTTGATATGTATTGATATGCTATGGCAACAGTATTTTTGTTGTTGTTGTTGTTTTGTTTTTTTTTGTGCGGGTTTGAAGAGGCAGGAGACTATTAATATGTTTGATATGTATTGATATGCTATGGCAACAGTATTTTTGTTGTTGTTGTTGTTGTTTTATTATAGGGAAACGCACGGGATACAGGACTCTTGAAATCGGTATGGATGAAACCAAAGCAGACACACAATTTATGCTACATTTCCTGTAGCCAACCTCAGGCGTCCAATTTTCCCTGCATGTGGGGCCTTGTCTTTCACGGTCGGGCTGTGTCAGGTGGGCTTTGATGCACCGTAAGGTTTCTTTGTGTTTGTTCACTAGTTGTGGTAGCTTCATGTTGTTTAATCTGGGTAAGCAGATGTTCTGGTGTTCTGCTCAGGGGGAAGGGGCTTCAGAGGTACCTGTTTGTTGTATGCTTGGTGGTGCAACAGTCTGTTGAGTATCGATATCTAGTAGCATCAGTTGACATGAAAGAGAAGGCCTGTCATGGACTACTTTTTCATCAACCGGTGCATGTGGATCCATGTGAACTTGTCACCCAAGGCAAGGTGACAGGAACACATGATGTTATAGTTCACTTCCGGATCTTCTCCTACCGTATCTTGTTGTAGCGATCTTGGAACACCGTGGTGAGGTGTGGGGCCCTGACTTGTATGTTGGGTATCAAGCTTGTTGCTCCTGGGATATTGAGCTTGAAAAGATATATCACATACTCTTCAGACAATTAGGGAAGCTTAGAAAGTCAGTAGCAGCAACTGTAGTGCATAAGGAGATTATGATGGACCCAGCTGCAAAAGGATGGGTCTGGGGTCAAAGTGATTTTCTACAGACTTTGTCAAGTCCCTGTCACTAGCCTTCAAGGTGCTGCTGCAGAGCGGGAACCATGGGCTTTTTGTCCACGGAGACCAATGGGCCTTACCCCAGAGTTTGGGTTGGTACATCTTTGCAAATGGCGCTGGCCTTTCCAAGGGGGGGAAGGAAGGGGGCTTTAATGACGGAGCCATTAGAGCATTTCTCATTACTGAGCGCAAATCTGGGCCAATCGCATTAAAATCCTGGTATTGAGAACCCATGGGTCACGGATGTTACGTAGGACGCTTGGGATTTGGTCACAGAGTACTCATGCCCAAGACAAGTTCAAGCTTTAAGCTGGCCACTATATTAGGTATAAAGGGCCCACTCCCTTAACATATGCAAGAAGGGATTTCCCCCCTTCTCTGCGTAGTTCTCTCTCTCTCTGTCATTAAGCTGGCCACATTGGTTTGTGACAGGGCCTATTCAGCACCAGCGCTTGGTGCTGATTACCCTCACGGCATGTAAGATCTGAGGCGCAGCAGGTGCTTCTAGACGGCAAGCTATATCAAATTGTGTACAAGGGCATTGTCCCCGTGGTGAGGTAGGCGTACCCAAGTGCTTCCAAGGCAGCATTCTACTTCTATTTGAAGCGTCTCCGGGCAGTGGTCGAGGAAGATTTTGCATTTACTGTTTGGGTGTACCGTATTATGGCGGGCTGAACATTAGAATGTGCCTTTCAGCAGGTTTGGTGGTTGTCGGCGGGTTGTCAGACTGATGAAGAGGAGGTGGCAAAGAGTGGGTGGACTTAGGTATTAAGGGCCAAGCTACCACATGGCTCAGTGTCTGGAGACCAAATGGTGACTACTATCATTCGTACAATGCAATGTCTTGGTTTTTCCTTCTCTACAGGCTAACAGCTGCTTAGGGTCATACGGGGGCCCGCCCGCTGCGCACTGGTCTATCACATGTATTAATTGCGTCATGCTTGGACTGGTTAGAGTCATGCTTGGGTGCTGCATGGCCCAGAGGACTGTGCAGTGATCTCTTAACAGTTCCCCCACACTGAGCTAAATGAACGTGTTTGGAGAAGTGTCGCAAGGAGAGGTACTATACAGTGACCAGGATGGGCTTTGGGATGGGTCGCTTGACGGTTTCTGCTGTTAGTAGGGCTACATGAGGCGATAAATATTGTAATAGGAAAGGTGTTAGGTGTTGCATTGGGGAAGCACCGATTACTTGTCAGATTTAGAGGCGCTCTTTCCAATTCGTCAAGCCACTGCAAGCGACAGTATCAGGCATGGCAACAAGCTATACATAGGGGTGAAAGAGATGCAGCAGGGGAGTCCAAGGCAAGTGTGAGTGATTCATCATGCAAGTGTGAGTGGTCCATTGATTGTAAGGAGCAAGAGAGGGTGGTGGATGCATTCCAGCACATCTTTGCAAGTTTCGGTCTGCTTTTACTATGATTATTTAGGGTGTGTTTATGATATCCGCCAGCTGTGCTATATGGTTGGCGGTGGGCCGCTGCAAAAACACCTCCGCATAGACCTGACTGGTGTTGGTGGTGCTGGCGTTACTGCAGCAACAGCTGCCCCCCGCCTGCCACCCTCCCCACCCGTGGTTCCACAGTCGCAGGCACCATACAAGGAGAGCTGCCACCACCAGGCAAAACTGCAATAGCAGCACCACCAACAGCAGTGGTGGGCATGCACCCCACCACCAACGCAGCGGCCCAGTCCGCCCAAGCAGGAGGGCGGGGCGCGACCGTCATTAACAGTACAGTGCTGTTGCTTAATGCGCTGCTTAAGGAATGTACCCCCGTGCTCTTGGATGCACACATCCTGGGTGGCATGAAGCAGGGCGGGCATGCTGAAGGGCAAGCAGGCTTCCAGCCCAAGAAGGGTATGGGTTATGTTTTGCTAATGAGAGAGACCACTGCACAGCCCTCTGGGCCGTGCAGCACCCAAGCATGACTCCAACCGGTTTGTTAGTGGGGTGGGCTATACTTGTTTTGTTGCAGTGTGGATGATAAGAAAGAGCTTGATGGTAAGTGGGCTGGCAGAAGGACATATATATTAGAGAGAGAGAGAGAGAGAGAGAGAGAGAGAGAGAGAGAACTACGCAGAGAAGGGGGGAAATCCCTTCTTGCATATGTTAAGGGAGTGGGCCCTTACCTAATACAGATAGGCCCACTAGTGTATATATATCCAAAAAATTGATCTGGCGGGAGCAAGACGTCTGGCAACTCCACCTCATCAGTACCACCAGACTGATGGCAGTACCAACAGACACGAAAAGACACGGCTGCATACTTGACCAAAACCGAAAGAGGAACACAGCCAGTGGCTGACAGTGCCCAGAAGTCAACATACCTCAAAGAAGACAGCGCGGCCAGGGGGGCTACCACAGCTGCCGCCAGGAATAAACCTCTAGCCTCAACAATGGTAGGATGTTCACACATGACAAACAATGCGCCTCATCATCAACTACTGTGGAACGACAGCGCAAACACGTGAGTTGAGAATGGGGAAGGACGGGCTGATGCCAACGCCGGGTTTGGATATGCAAATGATGCCAACCAAGACGTAGCTGGCAGGGCCAGACTAGCTTGATGCAGTTTTATGTCACTGGTTGTATGAATTGTTGTTTGATACATGCTTTGCACTGCATTTGACTTCAATACAGCGGTACATGCAAGGTGAATAGCAAAGCTAGCCTGATGTAAATAGTTGTCTCTCACACTCAGGATGCATGAGTTGCTGTTGTACAAAGTTTGCAGTGTGTTTGCATTCTGCTTTTGGTCAATTTCCGCCATCCATGTATGCCATTCAACGTGTGCAGTTTAAGCTGCAAGTGCTGAAGGCATTAATCCTGGTATCAGCATCAATGGTTGATGTCATGTTTTGTGTCTAGGGCATGCGGCACTTGCTTGCAGCGCCTTCTGTCTCCGTATGGCATGTTTGCAGTCGCTGCAGTAGTCTTGCAGTAGTCTGCCATCAATAGCAGAACTAACTAACAGCAGCTGGCAGGGGCAAGGTGGAGAGGAGCAGCAACAGCTGGATTGGCAGCTCTTGCGTTGCGTCCAGTAATGGAAGGGGGATTGGGCCAGAGGGCGGGGCCGCAGCTGCAGCAGGAGGCGGGGGGCTTCATTAGCAGACTCTCATGGTGACTCATGTAGAATCTCTCATGGTGTGTTGGTACGCTTCTTGGGCTTCCCTTACAGATCCTGCCATTAAACTGCAATGCAGTAGAAAGTATGTCTGAAAGCAACTCAGACGTTGTTTGGGGTGGTGGTTTGCAACCTGCTTTGTGTGCTGCACACTGCTTCTCTCGCTTTCAGCACTGCATGACAGCCCCTGCTATTCTCATCCGCACTCCCCTGCCTTGATTACCTGTACCACCCTCCAAACTCATCCATCCTGCATCAGGTTAGTCCGCCCCCCCTGCAGCCCATCCTACAACTGAAGCCCTGCTTTCAACACTAAGCAGTACAAAAACATGTATACACATGCCAAGGGCAACTTTTCCTCATGTTGTGGACAATTGCATCAGGCTTACTTCCCCGGGAAGTGGGCCACACTGCAAATCATTACGCGCCACAGTTTTAAATGACAAGGATGCAAGGTGATACTGACCAACTAAGCATGGATCCAGTATCAAACATTTTAGTGATGGGTTGCTGTACAAGTACATCCAATGCAATCATTTGCATCTGCAGATGGCTGGCCAGAGAGAGACTACCAGCACTGGCAACAGGCACAAGTGCGACCGCTGACTGCACTAGTTAACTGTTTGTTTCTTGTTTGTGCCCCCATGTAACCAAGGTGACGTGGGTGACTGGAGATGCGTGACCAGGAGGTTGAACAGCAGGGTAATGATGGAGGGCAGGGCGTCATTCACCAACTGCAACTAACGGAAGGCGCAGCAGTGAATAAACACCACAAAGGCTCAATACAAGCTGCTGCCCAGGGTTATCAAGGGCCGTAGCATGGCTTTGAGCCTGAAGGACCAGCCTCAGTGTTAAAAGGTTTACACACAAGCTCTTGGTTTTTGTCAATCACCGACTCCAAACAATACAGCTGTACTTGTGGGCCCTGAATGCCGCTTGTAACAGAGTAACAAGTATCTACCGGTGCCATATGCTCAATCTACTCTACAGATGCTGATCATCACGAGAGAAGCTATGGAAGCATCTGCTGGCAATCTATTGAACATCCTTTAGCTTTCTGGATCCAGAGAGTGCCATACACAGGTACTAGCCAACATTCCCCATCCACTACCAGATACTAGATAGACCCGCAGCAGTATATGAAAAGACCACAGCAAGACGTCTAGCCCTGCACCAGGTATCCAAACAAACAAACAAAGAAAATAGGTATGGCTACCGCAAGAGGGCTGCTACCGTAGGTCGAATCGACCAGGCACACCATAATGTCCACCAGCCTAATGACATGATGGTTGAGTCCATAAATCATGTCCATAGTGACCAATATAATTCTGGATCATGGACCACAAACTGCCCCCAGACTCCATTAAGCAAGATTGTTGTGCCCTATGTCCGTACTATATGAGCTAGTATATACAATTACTGCTTTCACGCCGAGCATGAGACATCTGGTTGAAACCGAAGGCTCCCCCCCCCCTTCCCACACAAACATGAGACGCCAGGGGCCCTTGCAAGAGCTACCAACATTACTTTTTAGACATCTAAAAAGTAATGAAATGTACTCACAATAGGACTACATTCAGGATGCCTAAAATTTTTGCCTACCGGTAGATCCCCTGCGGGTAAGCATGCTCTGCAGAAAGAAACCATATGAACTGTCTAGTGCTGGGTTCATTCGTGTGATAATGTGCTCATTGGAAAGCTGCTGGTTAGCGCATTTCACTGTGCAGCATACAGTCACTGCTCAAGTGGGAAAGTAGCGTCAAGGGCGTCTGTCTCAACCCCGCCTGGATGCCTTCAGAACCCAGTAGGAGAACAACCGGCTGCCAGTAGCCTCCATTATTCAATTCTAGGTGGGCCAACATACAGATGCAGCTCACTGGACACACAATGTCGATATTCCTTGCTGGCTATCTTCAAATAGAGAGTATATGACATTTTAGCTGAGCCAGACAGGTACATTCACAACAAACAAAGAAACATCAGTAGTCCTCAACACAGTGCGGACACTAGTGTACCCCTACTGCTGCACAAAACCTGCAACATCTCTGGATAATGAAGGGAAGGTTGGCTATCTTCAAATAGAGAGTATATGACATTTTTAGCTGAGCCAGACAGGTACATTCACAACACACAATGAAACATCAGTAGTCCTCAACACAGTGCGGACACTAGTGTACCCCTACTGCTGCACAAAACCTGCAACATCTCTGGATAATGAAGGGAAGGTAACCTCTAACTGATTGCTTGAGCTTTGGGCCTGCATGATTCAAGCGCACATCACTTCAATGAGAAAAATGCTCCATTGGGGTCCAAGCTGTTTCGCTTTCCCAGACTATCAATAGCTTCCCAACCCTCCACGCAAAGCACAACTGAGACTAATCTAACATATCCACTTCACTCCAAGATACATATATTGCTTTATCCTGTACATGGAGCCAAGATACAGGGTATACAGCTTGCATACATCTGACCCCATAAGAAACAGCTACATCTCTTGGTAGCTTCCCTGTGCATGTACATAGGAAGACTTCACATATTCTTGCGTGACCTAACACTTATTGGGGCAACTTCTTTCGCACTCTCTGCAGCCCGTCTAAGACTGCAGAACGCATCTTGATATAACAGATTGCTTGGGACATGACCCTTGCCACTGAGGTAATCATTACTTTCTTGTATAAGGGGGCCCTGGAACCCAAAGTAGCTACATGCATATCCATGTGCATGCAAAAAACTCAGAAGCTGGTATTTGCCAGCAAGTTGCAGCATTGGCTCATCCACCCTAAGGATGATGTGAGACACAAGCCCCTGCCGAAGTAGTGCCTCAGCACCTTCAAGCACTAGAGGCCTGCTGCCGTGCACATGCACCTTCATCAGTTGGATATGCTGGTCAAATAGCTTGTCAAGAGAGGAAACAACCAATTGGGCCCCATGAGTATACTGTGACCAGCTTGTGGCCCTCAACGACCCGGAAGGCAGGCCAAAGACGGCTTCGGCTTCACTTTCACACACACTCCTACCATGAGAAGAAATTCCATCCGAGTCCAAGTTCACGTAAACACAGTCCCCTGTATCGAGACCCAACAGCATGGGATATAGCACCACTGACTCCATCATCCATGGAGAAGAACACAGGGTCTTATGAAGGCCCTGAAGCATGGATGGCCTGGCTTCGAAGGCAGCAACACGTGCACCAGCTTTGATAGCATTTGCTGTCACCCAGCCAATACCTGCGCCTATGTCCAGTACAAGGGGCTTTATAAGCTCTCCAGTGGTAGGGGTCCTGTACTGCCCAATGGCCCAATTCACCTCGTCCGTCATGTGGCTGTCAATTGTGGCAGTGTTCTGAAAGTACTTCAAATCGCCATTGTTTACTGGCCCATACAAGGTGACGTGCTGCGATACCTGCACACTTCCCATACCTCTGGGGAGCTCGGGCACTTCATTGCTGCAGTAGAGCTGCTGCTTGCTCTGCATGACATCTTTGATCTGCGCTATGGTGGTCGAGTCCGCCTTCACGCTTTCCAAAACAGCTGGTAAAGGCCCTGTTGGCGTGGTTGCGTTTGGTTCCCACTTCAGCATCTTCCAAGAGACGACACGGGCAGCAGGGAGGTTTGGGTAAGGCTGCCTCAACAGAAGGGGTACGAGAAACATCAGCTGTATCACTAGGGCGGTGGCCATACCAGTCACGAGCCCGAAACCGAACTTGTTGGCCGCACTGTCCCCTAGTTTGTCCCCCATAGTGTCGTCCGCAGCACTTGTAGCTCTCCTATCCGGAAAGTGGTGTGTAAACCAAACCGCTTCTTGTGGTGTTCGCCCAACCCTCTCTATCGGCCGCAGCAACCAGGTGCTCGAGTGTGGAACGGGTCTTGCGCTGCACTTACATTGCACTGTCAGCTAGAGCTTTAATGTCACACGTTATTCAGTGCACGCATCGGCAATGCAAGCAGTCCCAACAAATGCCTCAGTGCCAGCAAATCCAATGCTACTACTCTTGCTCACTGGGGAAGAGTAACAGGCAGGGGCGGCGGGGCACTATCATAGTGGAGGAACACTCATTTGACAATAAAAAGCCATGCCAGCTCCCCTACTTATGCAGAAGGACCCATAGTTAAACACAGGCACTGTGACCACGAGAATCTGCAGGGTGGTCTCTTACCTACTCTCAGCCTTCACTAGCGCGATCGACGATGCAGCCAAGAGGTCCACTACACTTCTGCATTCAGCATTGCTTAAGAACCGCTCGCGCAAATAATTTCATATACATAACAGAAGCGTCCTGCGTGTTATTGCGATGGAGGCCTGTGGTCCTTGAGCTTGTCCTTGATGATCCACTCTCGTCACTGTAGGTTGGTACAGTATGCATACAGGCACAGTTTACCATCCATTCTCACCAAAACAGCGCTGCACTACCTTCAAGTATCCGCTGCAGGTATAATCAGTGTATCACATATTACCAAATGGCACCATAGTTAAAGCCTTGTTTGCTTGACTAAATGCCATATTGCAAACACATGACTGCCTTATGTATACCCTTCCATTCGTAATCAGATGCAGACTATCGGTAGCTGTATACACATTTGCGAAGTGGCAATTGATGCTACTTCTATGTTGCTGTATACACATTTAACATGTCCATATGCTGTATGGTGTGGAACATGTGTAGCAAGCATAGGTTTTCAACGCTCAAAGTGCGTGCCTACATTGGCACGGCTTCACCACAAGCACACATTATCCCAGACTACCTCAAGCATCAAGGACTCTGGCTTGTAGCTTGTTTGGGTGCATGCACTGGGCTCTCCCCCCTCCAAAAAAGACAGGCCGAGATGCCACGCAATAGGATCTCAACACCAACAAAGGCAAGGCTGTAGCCCACGCTACGGGCCAAACAATTCCGACAGATGAAGCTTTACGGCTGACTAACGGCTGACAAACATCCATTTCCACAGAGGCATTCCCACAGCGGTTGAGTACAGCCTGCACTCAACTACAATGCTACTGCAGATGATGCCAGGCAGGTTTAGGGTGGAGGGTTTAGTTTGGGGTTTAGGTTTATGTCCAGGCGTTATGTTAAACCCTAAATCTGAACATATCATTGCTTTCACGCACTGGCGGCTGAGTGGCGTCATTGCCTTCACATCCAGAGTCCATTGAGAACAAAACAACATTCCCCTTGACCATCAGAGACTGGATACCGTAAAAGGAAGTAGATCACAGCCCAAGACTTCCCACTTTTCCTCTACCATACGGGTCTGGGAACTAGTACCGGGCTTGGATGGGTAGGTCGGCCTTCAGTCGTGGCACTACATTAGATGGTGGAATGGCAATTGCAATAGTTTGACGAAGACACCACGGTAGCCGTAGTGTGCCAACTGCTCTTCAAGAGCGCTTATCTGCGCAGATCTGAGCATGCTGTGTGGGGTTCAGAAAAAGTCTCGTATCCGAGCTAGCACAATTGCTAGCACTCCGCGGGCACAAGTACGAACCCAAGAGTGTTCCAAGCTTCCTTATTGCACTGCACTTTGAAGCGCATGCAGCCAGCGCTATCATAGTGGAGGTATGTTGGAACTAATTATGCTGTCAGGCCCGATAAGTACTGTTGGCTGCCCTGCTGTACAGACTAGGAATCTGCATGTTGCTATAGCAGAATTACAGCAGAACATTTGACCAGTGCATTGACTAAGGAGTGGCACTACAGTCATGTCTTGCAGTACAGTCAAACTGTCTACTGTAGTCAGCCTAAGGCCTGATAGGAGCTGAATGGTACAGGAGGTAATATGATACGACAATGCAGGCGTTCTGCCGACCTTCATGTAGCACAGTTAAATGCACACAATGGAAGGCACTATCATAGCGGAGGAACACTCATTTGACAATAAAAAGCCATGCCAGCTCCCCTACTTATGCAGAAGGACCCATAGTGAAACACAGGCACTGTGACCACGAGAATCTGCAGGGTGGTCTCTTACCTGCTCTCAGCGTTCACTAGCGCGATCGACGATGCAGCCAAGAGGTCCACTACACTTCTGCATTCAGCATTGCTTAAGAACCGCTCGCGCAAATAATTTCATATACATAACAGAAGCGTCCTGCGTGTTATTGCGATGGAGGCCTGTGGTCCTTGAGCTTGTCCTTGATGATCCACTCTCGTCACTGTAGGTTGGTAAAGTATGCATACATGCACAGTTTACCATCCATTCTCACCAAAACAGCGCTGCACTACCTTCAAGTATCCGCTGCAGGTATAATCAGTGTATCACATATTACCAAATGGCACCATAGTTAAAGCCTTGTTTGCTTGACTAAATGCCATATTGCAAACACATGACTGCCTTATGTATACCCTTCCATTCGTAATCAGATGCAGACTATCGGTAGCTGTATACACATTTGCGAAGTGGCAATTGATGCTACTTCTATGTTGCTGTATACACATTTAACATGTCCATATGCTGTATGGTGTGGAACATGTGTAGCAAGCATAGGTTTTCAACGCTCAAAGCCTTGCGTGCCTACATTGGCACGGCTTCACCACAAGCACACATTATCCCAGACTACCTCCAGCATCAAGGACTCTGGCTTGTAGCTTGTTTGGGTGCATGCACTGGGCTCTCCCCCCTCCAAAAAAGACAGGCCGAGATGCCACGCAATAGGATCTCAACACCAACAAAGGCAAGGCTGTAGCCCACGCTACGGGCCAAACAATTCAGGTCACTACATCCTGGGCCCAGCACAACAGGACAAAAAGAACCTGCAGGAGGGACCAGTGCACATGCTAAACCCTAGAATCACACCACATATGGAGCATGGGGGGGAGAAAGACCAACCAAGGCGGCTGCATGGCTGACACTCCTTGCTGCGTGGTGCTTGCTTTCAGGTGATTGTGTGGTGCGAAGTGCCCATGGACGGGCTAGCTTACCGGTCTTCCTGCTTTCTTTGGCATTCATCTTTTGCTGCATCAGGACCCAAGACTAGTGATTCAGATAAGTACTCTCAAGGCGGCCCACCCTGAGTGTTAGTTTTCAGCTCTTGCATTTCTCGGACCTAGCTTGCTGCATCATGTGCTCGTTTGACATGGCCATTCTGCTCAGGGTTTCTTCATGTTACTTAGACACGCCACTAGCTTAGTGCCTCTGTGTTATTCTGTATATCGTAAGGTCTAGTGTCAGGGTTGTGCTACATGGAGTGTCCGGCAAGTTTTTCGTAGTACGGAACCATAAAACTGACTGACTAAATAACCCCGTAGGTATTCTGATGCGAAAACTCAAAATTTAGGAATTGCATGCGCTGTGTAGCCTAGAGGGTGGTGCATGAGGAGGGCAGAGGTATGGGCAGGTTTGCAAGGGGGTTTGGACAGTTGGCTTGGGTGAGGGGGTGGGGGGGGAAGGGGGCAGTACAAGCAGTACACATGCCTCTGCCGGTGTTGAGATGGATGCAAGCCAGTACTACCATCACTTTCCGGGTTTATGTACGCACAATTCACCGCCTATTTCTAGGGATCTGCTACAGGCACCGCTGAGGGGCCACCACATTAACGGACGAACCCGGCGTTCGATGCAGCGATTGGCCTTGCACCAAGCATGTGCATGGGCTCTTCAACAGCATTGAAGGAGATCTAGGGCTGTATACGCAATTTCACGAGCTGACAGCTGCTCCAATAGGTCATCATGGCTGTGCATGAAGGGCCCCAGGATCTCATAGTGCATTGGGTTCCTCTCAACTTCTGCTATGAAATGGTAGCACCAGTGCCTCCCTAATGCCCTGCTGACTCTGCCCTGCATGTGACCTTGCACCAGTTTCGACAGCTCCTTGCTATCTTCTGGCATATGTTCTGCCACATATGCCTGCATTCTCTGCCTCTCAAGATGCAAGCGAGCCCGCCACTTGGTATACAGGACATGCTGCCTGTTCTGCCATGCCGTGCCTCCCTCATCTGTGAAGCTGTCATCGTCTGTGCTAACAGTCTCTTCACCCGAGCTGCAGCTTTCCGGCTCTGCAGTGTCTACATGCTGCTCGCTATCAAGCTGCTCTGCTCCCCTTCGGCGATGGGTAGATCGGGGGGGAAGGCGCTGTCCAGGCCGCTTCGGGCGTTTCTTTGCCTTAGCTTGAGCCCTTAGATATGCCGCTAATCTTTCTGCAGCTGTGTCATCATCTAGGACCACAAATGTGTCCACTACAGGTCCAGAGGGCCGCGTATACACGCAAGTACCAGACAAGTATCAGTGCATGGTCATTAAGCAGGGCATACATTTAGACAAGTATTGCCGTGCTCAAAAGATGTAATGAGATGTGGGCTACATATTTCAATCCCTTCGGTATGCAGAGGTATCTGGGCGTCTGGTTCTGAGCAACATGCAACAAGCAGTACTGGGGCCTTTAATGGCTTTGGTGCGTCTTATACAACAGCAAGGTTGTTCATTAGGTTACATTGTTCATTAGGTTACATTGTTCATTAGGTTACAGAGCTTATCTGTCGCCAATTGACGACTCACACCAGTTTGACACTTCTGACACTTCCCTGTCACTCTAGCGTGACCAGCCCCTGTCGCCACCGTGAGCCCTAGCTGGTGAGCCGGCTTGCAGGGGGCCACGAAGATCCATCACTGGAGGCCAGGGCCCTCTGCTGGAGCCCGGTCAAGGACGGACGCATCAGCTGGTGAATACAGGACTGATTATATGTATACACCTATAGTTAGGCCGCATCAGGCTCTGTTAATCTCTATCGACGCCTCGCTTCAATCATAGAATGTCGCACCTACACAAAGGGGGACTGAAACATATGCAGAATGAACGGCGCATGATCGTGGCATGCGGGATAGTATCTGTTATTGGTGTATGCCTACTCATCCAAGTTCTCCAGGGTCGCAGGCTTCATACAGCAGGCGCTGGGCTCGAGGGCGGCAGCTCGCCCGATATCCAGATCGCTAATGTTTCAGCAGTGGTACTAAAAGCAATAGCAAAGGTGGACAAGCAGATGACTGCGGAACTCCGGTCAGCCACACAAAAACTCGGCATGCTACAGAGCAAGGTTGAGAGTCTTCAAAGACAGCTAGCATCGCCAGTGCGTCCATCAGAGGTACGTCTGCAATAAGAAATAAGATCAAACAAGGCCCATCAGTGTCCTCTAGCTCAGTAACCCACAAGGACCTAGCCATAACCAATGTCATGACTGGCAAGATGAGCAAATGGCTGTTGCTCCAGCAAGTTTATCGAATTTGCTTGTGCAGATAGCAGTGCCTGTTGGCCGGGAGGATGCACTCAATGCAGCTGCCCTGGAGGCGTTGCAAAGGAGGTAGGTGGGACTTGGTAACAAAGGCAGCAATGGACCTAGCAGCCATGCCCCTTGATGGAGTTCTTGCAGTGCTTTTACTGTGGTACCTGCTGAAGCAGATCTTCAAAGTCAGCTATCGTTGGGACCTGCCTATGTAACAGGGCTTGCACCCTGGTCCGCTAAGCTGTACAATTGGTTGCTGCTGCAGGAATAGCCTTGTTGGCGCCCGAAGTATCAGCTTTGAGGGCCATAACCTCTTTCTGGTAGCTTTGAAGAACGATGAATATGTTGGCGCTGTGATTTTGAGGACAGGTACGCCTCAGTCAATTGGCAAATTAAATGTATAAGCGTAATAAGGCCATGGCACCACCAGAGGAAAAGGTCTGAAAAGAGTACCGGTAGCATGTGTGGGCTGCTGCGGCTTTATCACATTGCCAAGGAGCCTGAATGGCCATCATTGGTGCCTTGAGAGGAGGTCCTGCTTATCTTATGAGAGCCTCTTAGTTACTCTGACGGCTCGCTAGCTTAGGATGTGCTCTGCATGCAGAGAGTGTATACTATGCTGGAAGTGTTCAAGTCAGGTCACTTTTGCGGTTGCCCCAACTCTAAATTTTTGTTTGTTTGTTTGTTTGTTTTGTTACTGCTGAGATGCGGGGCCTATCGCACTTTTTGCTATGGCCTTTCATGGTATGTAATGAAACTGCTGCTGTAAGTAATAACAGTGTCTGGACTGGTGCTGCTGCCCTCTAACCTTGACCATGAGAGGGTGTAGCTACGGCTTCCAAGCTGGACTCAATTCTCAAGCTGTTCCAAACAGCCAGGTGGGACAACTATCATAAGGATGATCAATATGTTATTTGAATGTACGTGCAGGGCAGCCTTTCACTCCCCATACTCTGCGTGTCCTCCTGAAGCTGATCACACCAGGCTCCAGCGTGGTTGACATCGGCGCCAACATGGGAGCATTTTCCATCTTCTTTGCAGCAACGGCTGGCCCCAATGGGCACGTCTACAGTTTTGAGCCCCAGCGTAGGATGTTTCAGGTAAACTTACTCTACCAGAACTCATCTTGTATCATTCAGCAACTTGGCACTGTAGAAGGCCCTTCACCCGTTAGCATGCTGAAGTGGGCTCCCGTTTTAGTGGCAAGGAGAACGATGATCAGGTGTGGAAGCAATATGTGCAAGTTACCCTTGCCACAATGCATGAATACAGCCAGCTCAGGTGTCATCAATTCAGGATAGCCAGATGCAGCAGTGGTCCTAGGACCTAAGACTCGTTGTCAGGCACCAGCATTTGCATTGCCTATACATTGTCCTCAAAAAGGCTGTTGTCTCTTTGCCGAGTGTTGTCAATGGACGCCGGTGGCCTGCAGTAAGCACGTCAACATCTTGCCTGTGATGCAGTTGACCTGCGCAAATGCCATCGTCAACGGTCTCCTCAACATTCACCCAGAGAATGTTGCTCTGAGCTTCAAACATGGAGAAGTGCAGATGAGCGGAAAAGTGGCGGATGGATCGAGTCAGGGCACTGCCATTGTGGATGCGGAAAAGCGGAGCCAGAACATCAACTATGGCGGCATGAACCTAGGCATTGGTGGGGAGACGGTGCAGGCAAGGACCCTGGATTCTTACAATTTAACCAACATATCACTGATCAAGATTGACATCCAAGGGGCAGAAACATTGGCCGTGTATGGAGGACGCGACACCATCAAGCGCAACATGCCAGCTGTGGTCTATGAACTGGGCCTTGGTATCACCAAGGATATGAAGGAGTCAATGCAGGTCCCCCCCGAGGTTGAGAGCTTCAATATTACTGGTAAGCACTGACTGGATGGATGAGCATGGCATGTAGCACTGGATCAATTTCCGATGTTTGGCTGGATCATACTGACTTTGCTTTTGGCACAATGCGTTACTTAGGCAGTTCACGAAGGTGTCGCAAGGGAAGTGACGCAGTGCAAGCTGCCTACCAATGCCAGTGGGAAAACTAATGGCCCTGCAGATGCTAGCGAGCCTTTTTGAAGGCTTCTGGCATGCTGTTGAGTTCTATCATAGCCCAGTGTTGTCATTAGTACATATGGCTGACTGCTCGTCATTTAGACCTCATCTATGTGGCAGCTGCAGGGCTTATGCAGTCTTGCCATGGCAGGTTGTAATGCATGTCTCTGGTGACGCCGTCCTTCCATGCCTCCATAGCGGCTGGTTAGTTGAGTGCTTTTTACAATAGATAGGCCAACAACTTCTAAGGCTCGCCAACACTTGTCTACTAACACTGCGGATGTTGCTCACAGTGCCTTTCTAATGGATAGTAACACAATGACGGCAAGTAGTGTGACCACAAATACGATTGTAGACCATGGATATGATCGCAGACTGCTCTTCATCGCGGTCCCTCTTCATTCGGAGTCCTCACCTAAGAGGGGCGGCTAGATGGTTGTACTGATGACAATAGGGATGGATAACCACTTCATTGTGCTTTTGCCTGGGATAATTGACTTTCTGTTGCCGGTGTTGCATGGACCTCCTGACCACACAATAGCAGCCTCTGCAAGGGCCTATACTCTGCCTATGTGAATCTGACCATCTGAGGTTCCCTTGTTCTGCCCCATGCAGCATTTCTGAAGAGCTTGGGTTACAGACCCATGACGCAAGGGGCAGAAGAACTACAAGACGATTTAGTGATGCTTCCACCTGGTCACCCTATGCTCACGGCCTAGAGCTGACACACGGTGGTGAGGCTTTGGTGGATCAGCTATTGTGCAAGTACTGCTTCAGCCTCATCCATGTGCAATTGTTGGTGGAGGGAAACTGTTTAGCTGGGAAAAGAGTTGGCCTCTCGGCTGCTTTAAAGCAAATGTACAAAGGTGATACCCTTACTACTATATGTTTGTTGCTTCTACGTTTGTTTGTTTTTTACTACTCCATTTGTGCATAGGGGTTTGGTATCATATCTACCGGAGCTGATGTGCCATGCTCACATGTCTTTACTAGATGCGGAAGAGGTGATTGGTGACGCGGTAGCAATTGCATGGATGTCCGTATTGACTGTGGTAGATGTCCTGGGGTACGGAGATGCACAACCTGGCAACATAGTTTGCCCAGGTTTGGGGTACGTTGGGAACTAGTTTGTCAAGCCCAGATATGGTACATGCAACAGTGAAGTTTGTTGCTGTGTGTACCATGGTGGCATGGTTTTCTGGTATAGCTCTAATGCGCACCTTCTACCAGAGATTCTGGTTAATACAGCAACGTCTGGATCTGTTTGATTCAGATTCTGAGGATGCAAGGATCGTGAAGAGTTGATAGAAGTGCAAGCACATGGATTCTCCCCAACTTCTTGAACTCTTGATAGGTGTATGTAGCTCCTGACTATGTGTTGGTCCTTTTGCCTTTTCTGTGGTCTTTCCTGTTCCGTTGAGTAAGGCCGAGATGGGGTTTGACCCCGGTGTGTTTGGTCGTTTGGAATTACCTCCCTTGGTAGTGCAGCCACACCTTAAACAATTTTGTTTGATGCTGTTTATGTAATAGAAAAACATGGCCGAGCACATGTATCATGCTTCAAAAAGCCTTTTGCGGTTGCCGCACCTTCAATTTTTGTTTGTTTGGTTGTTTGTTCATACCGGTATGTCGGCTCTGGCTGGATATATAGTGCCTGATGAAGGGCTGATACCTGACAGTGAGGTCGTTCCGCAATCGTCCTCATTCTTGCGTGGCTTGCGATGCCAAAACTATGTCAGTTTCTGTTAGTACTTACTAGGTTATAGGAGTAAGAACCCTCGAAATACAAAACATTGCTGAATTTTCCATGCCGGTGGTAGTGTCCCGCATGGTGTATTGCTTTACCTCTGACAGCGCTGTCTTGGGCCCCTTGGGCCGTATACGGCGCTGCTTACTACTCTTTAAACTCACGGTGACAGCTTAGTTGTGACGCTGCCGGGCGGAGGTGGGAATGATTACCGTTCTAAGATGTTCCCAAGTGATAGGCAAGTAGTGCCGAAGCTGGTCAGCGCACAATGCTCCTGCTCAATAGGCAAATGCCAAAACAAACAAACAAAAATTTAAGGTGCGGCAAAACCCACGCCTAACACTATCCAAATGACTAAAGTAATCACACCCTTTCATGCCACTAATACACTCATCAACCCTAGGCATCTGATAAACCATGGGCTCAGTGGCCTCGTTGAGTGCCCGAAGGTCTGAAACACATCCGAAGATCTCCAATCCTAGGGTGCTTAACAATCACCACAGGAGATACCCAACTATAATCTTCACACTTCCTCGCAACACCCAGCTGGACTAGCTGAAAAATCTGGTCGCGAAGCCACTCTTCTTCATGCTTGCTGAGGCGGTATGGCCTCTGCTGCCTTGGCTTTGCACCCTCCTTTAACACAATCTTAAACTTTGGAAGGCGGAGCTCTGGTGCCAACTCACCAACCTCGTTATCAACACTAAAACATCAGCAAGCTCTAAACACAGCTTCTTCAGCGTATCGAGCTGAGCGTCTGATAGATGTGGCAAATCACTAGGCTTAAACTTGCAATCAACCAGCTCAGGTGAGAAGATTGTAGCTTTCGTGCCCAAACCCTCAGAGCTGTTTATAGGGGTACTCAAAGTAGACATGACAAAGTAATGCTCTGGAACCTCCTCATTCACAACCATATGAATTTCCTCAAACATTGGATAATGACTAAAATCATTGACAGAACACCCATCACCAGTTTGCATTGATGGATGGATGGCCGGCAAAGACAGGCCTGCAACAGGAAAATGCTGCAAAAATCATGCACAGGTGCCCCATGCAAATTGGCATTCTGAAGAGCAGATGCTGTGGCCGATTCACATGAGTGAGACCACAAAAGACTAACCACTTTATCCCCCTCTGACATAAAGAAACACGCTGCTAAACCCTTAAACTGTAAACCTTGCTAAGATGCTTAGCGCCCATCATCCTTCACCCTGACATTCATCATCCTACCCTTCCATTACAAGGGCAGCTTCTGTGTGGCTACCCATGCGTTGCCGTACTTGTACCAGATTACCAGATTACCAACTAGCCCAGAAGGGCTTCCCATGGGAGCCAATGAAGGCTCAAAGGGCGAAAAACACCACCACATAACCATAAATCCAGACGTAACTCATGGTTGTATTGATAGTAATGTTCCTCATCATATCTACTATAAATGTTCCAACCAGAAATGAAACCATGACAAGATACATATATGGGCTTAATGGTTCTACCATGAACATAGAGGCATTTACCATGGTAAAGATGTAAAACATGTACAACTCTTCAACCATCACCATCTGAGGAGAACAAATCAACATGGCAGTAGTCTTCAAAATGCCTACTGAGATCCGGCTTTGTCTCCCGTAACTGCATGCACTCAGACACAAACATTGCTACATGGCGAGGGCTTTGATTCATAAACTTGGACATGCCTGCATCGCCTGCTTGCTTTGCTCTGTGTATGCCACCTACACAATCAAACAACTTATACTGGGCATGCATAGATACTCGTAGGGATTCATATGCAGAGCACCTGAAAATGACCATATTCGTCCACCTCATTAGCAGTGCACTTTTGACAGACACGCTGTTCCCTTGGACAAATGTGCCATCTTCCTGTTGCTACAGCCAAATTATGTGACCCACACCTAAAGCGCATGAAGTCTATCAGATTGCAAGGGGACACGAATGTGTATTTGCAACATACTCCGGCATCCCGGGTCTATATCACGTAGGGTCATTCATGGGAAGCCCAGTGACCTCATCAAAAACTGGGATGCAGCCATCCAATGCTTGTAAGTAGCAAGTGTGATCCCATCAGCACATTGGCGTGGGGTGGTGGTGGCTACAGCCTCCCAGTCCTTTTCCCATATCTGTCCCCATGCAACCTCAACTGTGTCCCACTTAAGGACAAGTCTGTGTCTCCATTGTCTATAGCTGCTTTCACATCATGCACCACCGGGTCAGCCAGCGCCCCTAGGCCAAGCTGCTGTAACATCCGAAGAACCATAGCAGTCCACCCCACATTGTGATCACAACCCATGCGCACACTGTCATGAAAGACTGCCCTCATCAGGCCTGTAGAGGCCTTTGCCATCTGATTCCAATAGCACACAACCATCTTGCACCAATGGGCTGACAGGGGTGCCCAACAAAGCTCCTTCAGTACGATCTGCCTGTTTATGCGTTTTCGAAACTTGCCTAGCTGCCGCATGAACAACGTTTGAACCTCCTGTAGAGAGTTATCCAACATACCACTGGCAGTGTCAAGATGCTGAAGGGCATCCGGTCCCCAAACTGCACACCCATAGGACAGTACTGGCTTGACAAGTGTGTCAAACATGTGAGTTTTTATGTAAAGATTGCGCGACTCCATATGCTTGAACTTCCCCAGCATGGCCCACATAGCTCTTTGGCCAGCTGCTTTCAGGGCATCCCCAGCAACAGACAAACCTTTGGTTGAATGCAACCAAACCCCTAGGTAACGAAAAGAGTCTGAAACTTGCACCTGCTTTCCATCGTAAAGCCACTGCAAACCTTGTGTCAACTTGCTACCAGCCTTGCGGTACACCACAATTTCTGTCTTTTCCAGGTTCACCTGGAGACCTTTGCTTGTGCAGACTTCATGCAGCAGGTCCAACTGCTTCTGCAGATCAGGAGGGCACGTTGCCATGAGCACCATGTCATCTGCATACAGTAGCATGCGTATAAGCCTGCCTCCACATTCAACCCCAGCGCCTGGCAAGCGAGACTCTAGCCATTCTTCAAACTCATCAATGAACAAGCCAAACAAGAGGGGTGACAGGGGATTTCCCTGCTTCATTCCAGTAGTGCTTACAAAAGGTGTGCCCAGCTCATGCTGTATCTTTGTACGTAAACTAAGACGCCAATAGATATTAACCAGCTAGGATCATCTCCCCATGTACCCCAAGAACAGCGAGGCGCTCCATAAGCAGACCTCTAAGAACCCGGTCAAACACCTTCTAAAAATCAACATAGCAGAGATAAAGCTTTGCAGCTCCAGAGCTGAATTGTGTACGATCTATCAGATGCCTCAGCACAAACACATGGTCTATAGTGCTCCTCCCCTTTCAAAACCCAGCTTGCGCTTCAGCGCGTGCCCCAATACGCTCAGCATATGCATCAAGTCTGGTGTTTGGTCTCTAGCCGAACAGCTTGCCCAGGACATTTCCCACTGCAATCCTCCAATAATTGTTGAGATCCTCTGCCTCCCCCTTTTTGTAAACTGCTGTCAGTGCAGCAGCTGACCAACTCTCTGAATAGCCCCCAGAGCAGAAAATATTTTTCAGTAAAGCATGCAGGATAGGCACTAACAGAATGTATTCCCTACGGTCCCGCCCATTAGTACCAGCAGGGACGAGGATATATGCCTCTTTGAAAAACTCAATACGCAGCCCATCGGGACCAGGAGCCCTGCCTGAGTGTGATTTCCTTAGAGCCAACTCAACCTCCCAATCCTCAATGGGCTTGTTCAAGACCTTTGCTGCTTCGAGCCTCTCCTCACCAGCTTTTTCCTGAGCCACCTGAGTAAGGTGGGCGAGCATAGAGCTTGTATCACCAAAAATATCAGGGAGACCTTGGCCCTGCTGTCCGTACAGCTGCTGCCAATGCCTGTCAAGCTGCTGCATGCTGTGCAAGCGACCACGCATACTGGGTCCTTTGTACAGGTTCCAAAACTTCCTTGGTTATGCTGCAGGTCATCAATGAGCTTTGCGTGGTAGTGCTTAGTATAGAATGCCTGCCACTTTCTCTTTGCTTTGTTAAAAACCTTACGCAGCGCAGCTGCTGCATGAGCGTCCCCTCTCCGTAAGGCACGATTCAATGCTCGATGCTCCTGTCTCACATGTTTGAACCAGCGCTTAGGAAGATGTCCACATGCAGTATGCTGCTTTGAACCAGCTAGACCAAAGGTATTAGTTGTCACCTGATGGATGAGAGCCTCAAAACGCTTGCATGCCTCTAGATCTTGCTGCCCATCCTCAGACATCTCATATATTTCCTGAAGTTCCTTTTGCACCTCTGCATCTTGTAATGCTTTAACAAAGTCCAGCCTCTTAGCAGAAACAAATGCGGGAAAACCAGTGGGGGATTTTCATTGCTAACAGCATCCTGTTGGCGAGGGAGGTCTAACTCACAGCACAACATGCAATGATCAGACAGAACTGGATCAAACCCCCTGACTTTGAAACTTTTCACACTCACAAACGCGTCTCTGTTGCAGAGACCATAGTCAAAGACTGATTGGGACAAAAGCCGTCCATCCCTGCCTAACTTATGATGTGTAAACGCACCTACTTCGTCACCCACTGTACGGCCATTCAACACGACACAATCAGCCTCTTGGCAAAGCTTAAGGAGAAAGCGGCCCCCAGCACCAATGCGCTTCAAATCCATGCTTGCTCTACTGGGGATCTCCCTACCAATGATCTGAGTAACCCGGGTGTAACACGCATTAGCAACCTCGTTCACTGCATCCAAGATCTCAGCAGCTGCATCAGCGACCGCGTTGTTAGCTCCCACATGAGGATTGAAGTCCCCTACAACATATACATGACCCTTGTGCTGATATTGCAGAACTTGTTCCTTTAGCAGGTCAAATGCATCCTCCCTATGCCGCGGGGTAGGCCATTGTACACTGCCTTGGGGTGGGAGGTATACTGCAGCTATGAACCAGGGATCACCACAGGGTAGCTCAAGCTTTAACCAGATAACATGCTGGTTTTCCCACACTTTCTTAACATATGTAGATAAACTGGACCTCACAAACCAATACAAACCACTGTAAGACCACCAGGGCGTGTGGGGCATGACGCCGTAGGCGTGCAAGTACTGCTGCTTGATGGCGATGGTAGCATAACCCTTGCTAACCCTAGGGCACACATCAAATGTGGCAGCGAATGCATTGCCCGCAATGTACTCAAAAGAACCCTTTGGAACCACAAAGAAGTTCATGTGATACACTGCCTCACCTAGCACCACTGGGACTCCGACCACCATCAGCTCCGTCTGGACCACAGCTCCTTCTTCATACAGCTGGATCTCCACCGGCTCAATGGCTACTAGGCGCCCATACTCGGCAACAACGTGACTGTGTCGAACATAAACATGTTGCTGCACTTCCCTTGTTGCTCTGCAGCTGTGGCCTTGTCCCCCTTCTGCAACGCCTCCTCCATCACCCGCATGGCATCGCTACCCCGTTGCAGTTGATACTGCACCTCCCGAGCAAGGGGCAGATAGAAATCAAAGAATGCTTTCAGGACCAGCAGCTCATTCAACCTAGCCTCCCTAACTGCCTCCTCAACCCCCTCCCCCAGCAGAGCCTCCTCCAGTGCAGACCGCAGCTCAGCACGTGCAGCATCAGAATAAACAACACATCTAGGATGTTGTTCTGAGTAATTATGCTCTCCAAACGCTGCGACCTGTATGGGGTATTATCCTTGGCTGCCAATCCTGATCTTCTGGCAGCCAACGGACCATAAAGGATGTCAAAGAACTCCTCGCGCACCCACTCTCGTGACTTCATAAAGAAATGGAAAAAATCCAGCAAGGGCATCAAGCTCCTCTGAGTGTCATCTAGTATAAGATATTGCCAGATAGCAATGTCTGTGACAACCACTGTGTACTTCTCCTCCACCCTATTACCGAGCCTGTCTACAACCCAACCCAAGATAGTAAAAACACCAGGTAAAGAACCTGTTTCTACCCCCAAAACAGTAATTCCATGAAACTTTGACCACCCATCAGCAGCATGTGCGGTGGTGCTGCCAGTGTCATAGGCACTAGCAGCAAAACATGCAAACTTGCTCAAGTTAATGTTGAAATGCTGGTTGGCTTCAGAGAAGCTGAAGTTGTCCACATCTGCATCTAACATGCTCTGCTCCAATGCCTCGGCAACACCAACCATTTGGTCCCGCTCTGCATCCGTGCACAAAGCATGGCCATCATGAACGAGGGGGCTCACCACCACACCATCCGCATCCCTCAAAAGGGCCATGCTGACCTCCTTGTCCACCCTCTGATCAAAGCCCCACTTCGCACCCACAGTTGCATAATTGCCTCGCTGGGATGCACCAACCTTCTTTGCCAGAATGCGCACCCCATACTGACGCACGAAACTATCAAAAAATATCACCAACCCATCGGCCTTCTGAAGGTTCTCCGTCAGTTGCAAAGCATGCTGCCAAACCAGCTCTTTAATGTAGTGAGCCAATTTGGAAGGCGAGACACCCCCTCCAAGCCTGAACAACAAGTACTGAATGGCCTTTCCACCCCCCTTGGCCCATATATACAATGACTGATTTAAGGCTTGGTCGCTGCCATGCTGGTTGTGTTGCAAGTACATCATGGTTTCTGCATAAATCTTGAAAGCCTGCCAATTCCTTACTTCTTCACGGTCCCCAACCCGTCTTATTGCATGCCTTTTAAACCAGAGCTCCCAAAGCTCTACTAACTTCCTGAAAGTTGCCATGCGCATGAACTGGCGGGGCTCATCCTTAGCAACCTTCCAATCGCTGGCAAAGAACAGCTCATACAATTCAGCTTCCATAGCAGCAGCATCCTTCATTGCCGAAACATCTGGAGGAGACCGCCTTACTTCTTTGGAAGGCTTCATTGCATCAATCTGTTCTTTGCCACCCATGGGAACCTTTTCCGCCCATTCCCAAGCAGACCTGAGTACCTTCATGAGCATGTCCCCTTCAGCCTTTGCCATGCTAAGCACACCACCAAGTGACAAGCCATCAATGCACTCCAGTAGCCCTTCAGGACTGACATACAGCTTCTGCTCAAAAACCCAATTACTCCACCATTTACCTCCAGCAGGTCTTAAGCAAGTACGTCCGGCTATCCTTCCACCCAGCTGCTTTCTTATCCTTTAACTTGCCCATCCCCAGCCTATCTTCCAAGAAGTCATTTGAGATCACAGGGCCAGGCACCCCCTCTACTGTCCAGACAGGAAGCGCAGGACTCCCATCCACGTCAACACCCAAGAACCTTAGAGAGGTAGGCACCTGACGACCGAGGTCGCGCCTACGGCCCGGCACAGCATCAATCAGCTTGTCAATGAAGTCCTTGTCAAAAACACAGTTGAAATCCTGCACATCTTCAGCTGTAATCTCAAGATCATCCCCAGCGGACTTGGGCAACTTCTGAGGATCCTGAAGTTGTGGGGTAGGGACTGCAGGGGTAACAGGGGAGGAAGTAGTCCCCTCTGTTGGGCTGGATGCCAGGAAGCTCAGCTTTTGAGGCTGACCCCTGGCCACCTGATGCAGCCGCCTGCATGGTGACACAGACCGCATGAGCTTCCAAACATTCTTTGCAGAATGCTCCCGGTAACAATCATCAGAGCAAGGCAAAGCACAAATGAAGCAGAACAGACCAGTGATGCATTGTTATCACATTTCATAATATGCCATAGCAAAAAGTACCATAGGCCTCGCACCTAAATGCAGATGTATGCCAACTCCTCATGCGCATACCCATGTCAAACAAAACAAGCATTGTTACAATTCAAACACAGAAGGCCTCTACAGAAGGCCCTTACGCCAATGCTCATGGGAGCTCACATAGGAGCTCTTGCCCTGCCTTTTGCACTTGGCTATCAATGTGGAATCCGCCATACTGCCTTCCACATGGGAGCACATATCACACTAACCTGGTAATGATGGGGCAGCTTGGCTTGATGTGCCCGTGCTCTGACCCTCTGCATTGAAGCTGGGTACAGGAGGTCTGACTGGTTTGGGAGAGCTGCTTAGTGGGGCATAAGCTGCTTGTGTAGGCGCTTGAACAGGCTCATCTCCGTCACCTGGAACAAAGAGAGCATACTGTCAGGCCACAGCAAACAGATGCTGCTACCAGTTCCCATCCAGCCCACCAGCACAGGTCATTTAAATGAATGCACACCACATTTTCTGCACAGCACATGTGAGTAACAAATGACTACAGTGCTCAGAAGGTCCAGATGCATGAATATGCCTACCTTGTGCTGTTCTCTTCAAGAAGGGGGATTGCTTATATGGTGACTTTGCTGCTGCATTTGGTGCAGTCCCCTTCCCCACTGGAGACAGAAGCTCCTGTTGCCCAGAGTCTGATGCAGCACCAGGCAACAATTCCATGCCTTGAAGACACTGGTCTGAACCATGCTGCTGACTATCACTTGCTGTAGGTGCTGCACCACCTGCTTTGCTATTGCTGTTTGCTGCCGATGCTGCTGTGGAAACACACCATCAGCTTCTGCCGTTTCCTGCATCTGTACATCCTGGCAATGATCATCCACGTCAAGCCTAGGTTCTGTGACAACTGCATGCCCCTGTGGGTCATCTGCAGCACTGCTGCTACCTCCAGCACTGCTGCTACCTCCAGCACTGCTTCTTGCTTTTCCCTGCTGCTGTCTTTGCTGCTGCTTTGCGGCATTGGCTCTTCCTGCTGCAACGGCTCGTTTACACTTTCGTCGCATCCTGCAGGACAATTGCCAGCACATAAGTGACGTGGATAGCACACGGTCGATGCACCCATCCACAAAAACCCCTGCACAAGTAGACTACAGCACCGGCACGCAGCAAAGATATGGGTACAATGCATCACTAACACATGATGGTGACATACAACGATTATGTGTCCTCCAAGCAAAGGGTGGTGGCCGCTCGGACCTGCTGCTGAGTAGCCATGACCTGACCCAGCCTGCTTACCAGGTAATAACAGACGCAGTGCAGCTCCATTACTGCTACCATCGTATCGGCTTCAGGTACTATGTATCACAAGCATACGTGCGGGGCTGCTTCGCACGAGGCGCCACCCAGGGGAACCTAGGCTCCAGGAGCAGCGATCGCTGGGCAGCGTGCTCTACTGCAAGCTCAACTTCTTCCTCTATACACTACTATGTAAAGCGGGACCAATTCCCACCGAAAGATACGTTTCTCCTGCACCGCGTGACGGGCTGGTCGCTCCAGTGACGGCCGCAAGTCGCAGAAGACTGCCAACGCGAGCGCCAGAGAGCTGTCTTTGAGCTTTGGAGGCTAAAAACTGAAGCCAGACCGTATCAATCGCTGCAGCGCACGAAGCAGTGATGAGCTTACGACCTTGTCCGTCCCCTTCGTACTTCGGAGCGTGGCGTATTTTCTTGAAATTTCATCTCGGGTGACAACGGGGGTACTTCCCTGAGTCACGGCGCGGGATTCCTCCGACATAGCCACTTAAATGCCGCTGCTTCTTCAGCGGGCAAGGATGCAAGGAATTTGGCGCACTTCAAACAAAAAGCTTCCCTCAGCGCACAACTGCAGGCCGCAAGCAGCATCTTCTGGAGCAAGGACAAGCCCCTTAAGCAAAATCAAAAGTATTCAAAGGCCCACTCCCCATGTACACTTTCACAATAGCAAATCCACAGTTGCTTTGTCTGTTTTCCTAAGAACCATGCAGTCCTTAAAGCCATACCATCTCAATGTGGCACATCTGGACAATAGAAGGCAAACGGGGCATACAGGCCATCCCTTGCGCAATGCATGTATGCTCACAGGTTGTTGTCAGACATGGGCGCTGCATAGCTGTGCTGTATCTCAAATGCCCACAGGCGTACACATGCAGACGCCACTATCAAGAGCTGATCACCTTCTCTCATCTTGTTCTGGGGTCCATGGCTCCTCAGCACGTTGCACCAAGGCAACCCCAATCAACAAAGACATGGCAGCATTCCATTGTTATAAGTAACTGCAACACCAGAGAGAACACCAAAAGCCCCTCAGTCTTCTCATACCTCACTTGGTGTAGCTGCATCATGCAGGCAGTACAGCTGAACAGTTACGGCTGTGGCATGGGGTCCCACTGCATCTCTTCAACCTTATACAACAGCATGTAATGCCTACTTGTATCAGGCTCATCTAGGTACTTTTCTTCAAAAAATTCAAGCACTGGCCGAAGCTTGAATGGGGCCTTAGCCACATCCATAGGGTAGTAGCTGCCTGGCTCAATATTTCTATTTAGGTTCTCTGTTGCCTTGTAGCCCTGAGTGTCCACCAGCAGATACTTGCAGCTGCTTGCCTTAATGTTGGCAAAGAATGAATATGCAAGGCTGTATGAGAGATGGCTGAGGGTATGACGGGTGAAGGCAAGCCCACAGTCGGATGGCAGGGGGTCTTTGGTAGCATCCAGACACGCAAAGCTCATAAAGTCCTGCTCTTGGAACTTCTGCTTGTTTTGCTCGATGACACCACAAGCAACGTCCTGACCGGTGTACTTGAAGTAGGAATCAGACGTTTTCATCTCATCAAGCACAAGCGGCATCCAGACCATAGCTCCGCAAGAGAGGTCAACAAGATGCTTGATCTTGTATCGAGACAGCAACTGCACCAGCTGGTGGCGGAGCGATGCTGTGAACTCCAGCGTAGAGCCCGCACCTGAGCCTCCACCTGCTGCTGTCCACAACTTCTTATCATATATCTTCTGGAAGACCCCAGTCAGATCCGAGTTGGTCTTATCGACAGCTTTGCGTGCAATTACTTCAGCGTCCGCATGAGCCTGAACGGTCTTTGTTGGTATAGCCGTCGGGCGTACAACCCCAAATCCAGTTATTAATACCAGCAGGAGGATTATGGCGAGCCCAAGTGACACAAGCATCCATATGTTGACAGCTGGGCGCACGTCACGGCGATTTTCTCTGCCACCCATCTCGTTGGGCTCTTTTGCTGCGTATACTATTGACGATCAGAAGGGGGGCACCAACAGGTCGCCTACATTGTTCCAACGTCTGATGCTATGCAAGGTTTTCACCATAGACCGCGTTGTGATAAGACCGTCCGGCCCGGTGCCTCTGTGGAGTGAGTACGAGGCTGCTGAGACACAGACTGTGCTTCTGACTCGGATTGCACCGATCTGCTGGGGAGAATTGGGGACAACTGCTCAACCCCACAGAGCCATAAAGGGTTCGTATGCTGGTGCCCATAGTGTTTCACCCAAGTCCCACGGAAGACACTCTTTCAGATTGTCGCCGGCGAGAACCTGCCATCGACAGGAAACCCCCTGGAAGAGTTCGTCCAACATGAGTATTCTTGCCGCCCAGTGTCAAGGCGATCTCAACGCCCGGATCCAATAATAATGACACCCACGTCAATCCTGCTCCGCCTAAGCCAGGTTGTACATCGCAGGAACCCAAATCTCCAGTTGAAATTGCATACATAGCGCCAAAGGCGTTTACCGCATGCCCCTCCACTCCACAGAGGACATGCCCCTGATGAGAACTCAAGACGGACCTCCACATCTATGTACATACCTTGTGCTACTACCTACCACATTCTGGCTCCCGACCCCCAGCATCATGCAAGCAACAGAATCAGAGGCTCCCTTGCCGCTCTTGAATCGCCCACATGACATTTGACTACCCTGACACATTTGCCGTATCTATATCATATCAATGACAACCATCCCTGTCCCTACAAGGGTCTTTACTGCTGTGCACATTGCACACGTTGCCCACGGCCACCCATGTCATCCTCATCGTCGCTGTCATATGCATTTCCACTGTTGATGTGTGCACGCGCAATCTTTGCCCTGCTCTTAAACTCCTCATTCATGTCCTCTACGGGCTTCATGTGACATTCCTCATGCTCATCAGACTCCATGACACCATTCTCATCACCCATGCCACCTGGAAGCGCCAACCGCAAACCTGCCACTTGCTCTGGAGAGATGGACTCGGGGAACTCAACCTGCATCGAAGAACAAGCAGCAAAAAATGACTGCTTAGTTGCCTGCTGGTAGTCCGATGGCACACAAGAGCTTTTGGTAGAGCGGGAGCACACCATCATAAAGGTGCAAGGAACATAGACGCCTGCAGCCCACCCCAACGGCCACATGTCATCATCATAGATGTACTGCCATGGCCACCACATGTCCAAGCTTACTCGCTGGTATTAGCTGCACAATACAGTGAATTGACTGCTAAGAAACACGACCACTGCCTATCACTGCAGTCAACAGCAGTCTTATTGCTTCTTGTTCCGTTTCTTCATGGCAGTAAAAAGGTGAAGTGCTGCCACCATCACCTTGCAATCACCTTGCAACAAGACATGTGCTATGCCGCCTCATTCTGTCTCACTGCAGTGCCTGTTCATGTTTTGCAGCCATCGGGCCAAACTAGGATATGGCCCAGTGCCTTCATGCCTCTATGCAGACAACAAAGTGCTTACCCATAGGTGTTACCAGTCCCATCTCTCTCAACAAAGCTTTGGTTTCAGGCAGTGAACATAGCCATGCTTGTCATGTCCCCCGCTATCTGCAGGCACACTATACACTGCAACATCAGGTTTGCTGGCTGTCCCCTGTTCTATCCCTTACATGCAGTGTTAATGCGTCCTCCGGGCTGCACTCTTGCAGGCACATCTTGCCCACCAGGGTTGCCACACTCAACGGCTGGTGCTGTGTCAGCGCCGCTCTTCGCTCCCCCCTGCTTATCTCTTTGACTCTTAACATTCATGTTCGCTAACCCCCATGCTTCTGCTGAGCACAGACAATACAACAACCACTGGGACCACTCCTACTCCCCATATCAGCCAGTTGCCTACCTCAAACTTGATGTACATGTTGCCCTTGATGTAGGGCCGCGTGTGGATTGGCATCCCCTCCTCTGCTACTATTTTGAAGCTGTTGGGCTTGATGACCTCCCCAAGCACGCTCTTGATGCTTAGCATCCGCCCGTCCAAGTGCTTTACTGTGAAGTGTACACCACAGAGTGCCTCCTTCAAACTAATAGGCTTGATCATAATGAGGTCCATGGGGCTGGCAGCTGGACGAGTGAAAACAGGATGCTCCTTCTGGGCAATGACAAGGACCACATCGCCTGGCTGCAGGCCTGGCTCTGTACACCCTGCTTCGCCCTTCAGCACTATCCGCTGTTTACTGCGCATGCCCTGCTCGATGGTGACTTCGTGTGTCTTCTTCTCTGCCACTAAGCAGCTCCCCTTGCAGGTGGGGCAGCGGTCACCTGCACAGCACAGCGAACAAAGCAACATTCCTGGTTAGCAGAAGCAAGAACCAATTAGCAGGACCAACGATCCAAGTCAGCAGAAGCAGCAACTGGAGTTGGTAAAAGCAGATACATATGGTGCTGCAAGCATAGAGCACGGCCACCTGCGATACAGTATGTGGTACGTATCAGGTCATCCGTGAACTACAAGAGCACCTGCATCAAAAAGCACCCGTAGCGCAGGGCTAAATCTCCATCTGCAAAGACCTTCCGTTGCTGCCCTGCAGCCAGCTCCACAAGTTGCCGCATCCCTGTGTTAAGCCCCTGAGGGACGCTGATCTACAGAGCTTTGACTGCACCCCTTAAAAGTGCCTGCATGCATATACATGGCTGCACCACAGAATGTTGGTGCTTGCGCGATAACTGTGATTCTCCCTCTCATAGCACCGCAATGTCTTGCATACACACACACTGGAGCATCAAGCCAGTTGTAGACACAAAGTGCTGCCAGACTTGCTGATGAGCCGACACTTGGTACTGATAACCTGTTTCCCAGTATTGGTTGCTGTGACTCTTTGCCAACAAACATCCTAGCCCTTACTTGCTGGTGTGCTGTAGCCGGATCCTTGGCACTCTGAACATCTCTGCTGAATCTGCTGCAGCATGCCTGGTCCTAGGGGTCTGATGTGCACTTGGACGCCACTGCCATGGCAGCCCTGCAAAGCAGCAAGCAGCCCACTAACATTTCAGCACCAACGCATAAGCACAACATCATCAGTGTTGACAAAGATCCCTTCCAAGGTCCCTCAGCATTGATTATGATCATGTGCCTGCAGCTGAACAATTCAGAAGTGGAAACTAGCTTGTACATAGCTAGTCCAACCATGTCCTAAGTACACATAGTGAGACGTTCCGCTCACTGTAGACACAAGTGCAACAATTCCTGAACTCTCTGACAATGCATGTGCCAGATGGCTGCAGCCAGAGTATTTTGCACATTGAGGGTTAAGCTGGCCCCCACATACACTAAAAGCCCATGATGCTCCACACTATCACTGCTTTATCAACTGCTGCAGGCACACGTTCATCTAGGCCGCTAACGTCTGACAGTGAGGATCACACCATGCACATCCCATGCATGTAAAGATATGAACTGGCAATTGACCCAAGGGGCTCTTCTTCTGCACGCTTACCTGGCACTCGAAACGCTTCCCGCTCTTCGTGCCTGCCCCATTGCAAGCGCTGCATGGCATGTTGCGTGATAATGATAGCTTTCTGCACAGGAGGATGACCGCAGAATCATAACTTAGTAATGACCGTGCATTTACAGTCGCTGCACAGCTCCTGTAGCCCTGTATGACGATAATTCCATGTAAGAATACTTGCCACCAGCTTCACATCAAGCTGGTCCCGAAGGACATCTGTTTGAATGCAGCATGCGGAAGGCATTGCTACCACATGCAGAGTTTCAGATGCGCATGGCACAAAGCCGACACCTCCTTGTTGATGACAGGGGACTGCATAATGTCACTGCTCAAAACAGCACAGTTATAAGCAGAGGCCAACATTGCTGTGCTCCTGCTGTCCATGAAACTAAGCAGGTCCTTGCATGGGAGTCTCGCTGCTGCAAAAGAACAGCAGCTAAAAGCCAACAGCAACGGGGAACACAGCTGTGGTCCAGGAAGATGGTTCAAGCATGACCAGCTGCTTACTTCGTTGTGCCTGTGTACAGGTCCTCCAACGACACTGCTAGCTGATGCAACACATCCTCGCTCTTGCGCTCACGTGGTTGACTGCCTCTCCTGCCACCCCCTGTGAATAGATCAAATATGTCCATGCCACCTCCACCTCCACCAGAACCCATTCCCTCCTTGATGGCATCTTCACCATACTGCAGGACATATGAAACGACGAGTCAGCAGCTGTGGCAGAGTGTGCAAACATCTGCATCTACATAGAACAAACAGCCAGCATTCGGCTGTCATTTCGCTTGCGAACAACCACAGCATGCAGACTTGGGCCCTCACCTCATCATATATCCTCTTCTTCTCGGGGTCCTTCAGGACGTCGTATGCCTCGTTGATCTCTTTGAACTTGTCCGGGTCACCACCTGCAGCAGATTCAGTGGTTACGTTGCTTCCGATTACTGTGCACCAAGAAGCACACGTTAACGACCCATCCTGCTCTTACCTTTGTCAGGATGCAGCTTCAGCGCCAACTTGCGATGTGCTTTCTTGATTTCCTCTGGTGAGGAATTGGGGTTCACGTTAAGCAGCTCATAGTATCTTGTGCTGTCGCTCTTTTTGGGGCGACTCATCCCAGGCATATCGCCTCCTGGGAACCCGCCGAAGGGAAACCCTCCAAACATCTTCTAGTACCGCCCTCACGCGCCCTCGGCGGCCTTTATGTTTCTAGAAGCTTCTCTTTAGGCTCTAATACTTTCAGTAAAAGCCTAAGATGGGACTCAAACGTAAAGAAGACCTCAAACTCACTGATATGAGCGGCCAAAACCGTGATGGGCGAACACCAGGGCTACACTCTCCACTGTATTAAGCATGCATGCAGGCACCTTATGCTAAGATGTTCTGCTCCAAGAGCCTCTTAGGACATTGCTCGCCGAGCTGGGGCCCTGTGCTAGGGAAGGTTCCACCGCCGCTCACAGGAACTCTCGAGAACTTGGACGCCCAGGGTCTACAGACAGGGTACTGCCTGTGACTCCGTGAGTGAGGGGACCACTCGGATCACGAGTTTCGCCGCTTGCCAACCCTCCCGGAGCAGCTTCGTTGAGCTCTCACTATTCCGCAACCTTCTTAGAGCGCTGAAAGATTGCCATGGGGGCTTAGGCTCTTCCGGAACATGTGTTCAACAGCTCGAAGAGAATATCTCCCTGAAGGGAGTTTAAATCAAGGCTTTCAGTATAAACTGGAAAATCTTCCATGTTTCCCAATTCACCCGCGTGGCTGGTTATACCATCTGTTGCAGGCCCATCTCTGCACTCATGTAAACAAGCATTCTAGCAGGGCAAGTCCGAGGCAACCAGGCACCATGGGGCACCAAGACACCAAAAGAGAGGCACAAGCTAGGCATACTTCGTGAAGACCGGAAGGCGGCGCCAAAAGCCCTGGTCAGTCTCACTGTACATTGGAGATTCTCCCCCAACCTCATGAAAGTGCTTAGTGCAGAGTCATACCAGTGTTCAGTGCTGCCTCTATTAGGGCCTCAATGGTGCTGCCCTTCGTCAGCCGAAGCTGAACCGAGCACTTCCATTCTTGAGAACATTCATTCCATCATGCAGCAAACTCAAAACCCCAATGCCAGTGTAACGACTGCCACTGAGCTGGATCACAGCACAGCTTGGCAGCACTAGGACCATGCAGTGCCTTTGACATGACCATCTATGAACATGCTTGATATACCAGCAGGGGCCTATGGCAGTTTTGCTATGGCATATGACATAATAATAAAAACACAGCAGGCCGTTTTTATATGCATATACATAGAGAGAAAACTATGCAGAGAAGGGGGGAATACCTCGCATATGTCCACATGCGTACATACTACATTGACATGCACACCTATTACAACTACAAGCCAGGTTGTGATACATAAGCTAGAAACCAGGCTGCAAAATGCTGAGGTATAGGCACAATGCCTTGGCTGCATGCTCTGGCATCCGGGGTGCAACAAATACTTTCGTAGACTGCTGTTTGCCTCTGTGGTCAGCACAACCACAAGCACCATTCACATACAATGGCATTGGCTGATTCAAGCCAACCTGCTGAAGCACAAGAACTGTTGGATGGATCACCAATCTATTGGGGCACACGTAGGTTCTAAATGCTGTGCGTGCAACAACATACATTCACGCGCTTCTCTTAAAACACTGATGTTAACCCCACACATGAGGGAAAGCTGCATGAAACGGCCCCAGAGCATCACTTGCCTGTGCACTACAAAAACCAGCTGGTGAACGAACTGGCGCTGTCTCCAAAACCCAAAGGAGGGACTAGCATAGCCTGCAGATGTGTCGACATGTACAGCAAAAAGCCCAAGAGGCCCCATTGATTGCAGTTGGAAAGCACCCTGAAGATATGCCTCCCTGTGGTCAAACTGCTAAAGCACAATCCATTCCAGCGATATGAAGCCGGCTCAATCGATGCATCCTCCCGCAGATATACAGATTGTTGCTGCTAGTATGCAATCCATAGGATGCCTTTGCCCTGTCTTCATTCATACATCAGCAGCAGACCACATAGCATCCATAGATGTATGTCACAGAAGAGCCCTGCAGCGGTGAACACCACACGACATACATGCATATGAATAGATCACAGCACAGCATTGCTGGCATCCCAACCACTCAGGACGTGTTCACATCCAGGTTGACCCCTTCTCAGAACACCGAAACAGCTCCACAACACCTCCCAGGAATAGTAATTTGCGAATAACGGCTAAGACTTGTGTGCTGACCTTGTTTCCTGGACAGATCTGCCTGAACATATCCATTTGACATCTCTGCTTCAGGCCGGCCTGCATCAGTCAAGGAATACATACTCCAGCAAGTACCCACACAAGAATGTACATACCTTGAAGCCTATGAGTAAACAGAGCATGATGCCCCAATATGATGAGCCCATCCCATCCTGCTTGCATGGCTTATACATCATACAAAGGCCGCCTGGTACTTAATAGCTGGCCATGACCCTGCAATAAGTGTGATGTATCCTGAGCTTGCAGTGCTTGAAAGCATCTACTAGCAGCTTCCTTGATGCGAAATACTAAGCAATCATGAATTCTAACCCCTCTGTTATAAACTTGCCAAAAGAAGGCGATCAGCTAATTCATTGCTCCATGACGGTCAGCTCTGGTTGTGCCAGATTATTGGCAGTGCACCAAGCCTCAAAGGTGTGATCTCATGAAGCAAGGACCTCTCAGTTGCTGTTGTTGGTGTAGCCTTCAATGTCACATCCGCATCAGCCAGCAGGGCTGTGATCCCTACATTTCCTTCAACTGACTTGCCCAACATAACACCTGTTGAGACCATTGCTAACAGGGCCAAAGCAGCTATGCATAAGCCAACCGCCTTCTGCCAGGGTTGGCGCTTGGTAGAGCTTGGGAACGGGGGCTTATAGAAGGCACCTGCCATGATTCCCAAGCACAACAGTGCACTGCTGCTTACAGAGCCATGTCTGTCCCAGATGCTGTGGTTCATGGCGACAGTGAACAGCTTGTTGAGCACGCCTATGACTGTGTAGGTCAAAGCAGATACTTCCTGTCGCAGAGCCCAGCCAAACCAACTCATACCAAACCCAACCAGGCAAGAAAGCGCCACCCACCAGCCCCCAGGGGACAGTAGCCCATCCAATATCTCAGGCTTCATCACCTCCCATGCCACCACTGCTGTGGCAACAGGGAAGCAAGAAATCAAGTTCTCGCACAGGACCCTACCATTGGCTGTCAGTTTGACTGTGCTTGCGTAGTGGGCAGAATATATCATATTGAACACAACCACCACGAACCAGATGCCAACCCAGGCTGCGCCAGCTGCTGTGATGTCTGATATGTGCATACTGAGGGAAGCTGTGGTACTGACAACTACTGCCACAAGGGACAACCACGTCCGAGGTCCCGGTAGTGCATAGTCTCTGAACCCCCATTCAGCGACTGCCACCATCACCGGAGTGCAGGTCTTTACAACAATCATGGTGTCCACATTTATGTGCTTGAGCGCGTTGATGCTCGTGAAGACCCCCAGAAAGAACGAGACGCTGACTGGAATGGATGCTGCGATGTTGTCCCACGTCAACACAGTTTCGGCAGTCCCTTGCTTCACTTCAATCAGAAATGCCACCAAAGCACTGCTGGCGAGCTGCAGGAATAGGACCATGTTTGGGAACGGGTAGTAGATAAGGGCTGCCTTGTTGATTATAAGAAGCGTCGAGGATACGGCGCAGTAGCTAGCCACAAGCACCGCTAGCCCTGCTGCATTATGTTCAGCTTTCTCCGCAGGCTGCATCATGGGTGGAAGGTGAGAACTGGTAAACTCATATGTGCATGAAGAGGCATCACCGTGCGGATGACGATCGGTGACCGATACCCTACCGTTTCCATTTAGTTTGCGCCATCATGGCGACCGTATCAGTCACCTGCATGTCTCGAGACTGGGCTGGTGCCGAAGTGGCACCCCACAGCCAGCACTGAAGCAGGTTGCTCGCGGGATCAAACTCGAGGTTCAAAACCGGTCTTTACACCTTACATGGCAATAGCAGAAAGGAACGGGGGTTAGCATGCATGTGTGCAAGTCATACCGCACAGCGTCTACCTCCAGGGCTCCTAACCCAGCGGAGTAACTACCAGGGGTTTAGATGGCACCCTCCTGACTCCTAAATGTTGCCTCAGCTTGTCTCAGCTTCGCTAAGATTCGCAGCCCGTTGGCTCTCTATCTCTCCCAATTACTCAGCCCACTAAGAAAGTGGTTCTGGGTATACTTAGGTGCTGCACGGCCCAAAGGGCTGTGCAGAGTGCACGGTGCAGTGGTCTCTCTTACCAAATGCTGTTGCCCAGCTGCATCAGTCTTCTTTATGAAAGCACCATCCAAGATATGTCCTTTATGAAAGCACCATCCAGGTGCCTGTTCTTCTCTACCCGACCACTAAGGGTTAAGGGCCTGTAGCAACGCATGAACTGGTCGGAAGCAATCTCCCCTCACTTAAGGCCTACAGGCTGCATCATGAATAGGTGTGGCGGACAGCTGAGTTTTTCGAATATAGAGCAGGCTTAGCAAGTGGACAGTCCTAGTTCCTGTTGGTGCTTCCTGCATGCTGGCCTCATCAACATGTTTGCCTCATTCGGGTCCTGGCAGCAGTAGTTATCGCACAGCGGCTTGCCACCTTGTATGTGAATGTTGCTCCCGTGTACACAATGTTGCATGTGACACGCTTAGTCACCCTGGGCCAGTGGACAATAGCCTACCTGTTCCAGGAAGCAACCACGAGTCTAACCAAGCTCAGACACCAGTAGCAGGAAGTTCTACAGCAATGCTGTACTCATACAACAGTAATTCTCTCAAGGCACGAGCCCAGGCAAGCGCAAAAGGGGTTGCTGTTAGGCCAGCTGACCCAGCGCACCATGGGGACATCCGAAAACAACGGCTCCAGAACAGAGGGACGCAGGCCACTCATAGCACCCAACATAGATACAAGCAAAACATGGTTGAAGGGTACGACCAGCCGCAAGATGGCTGCTAGGCCGAAACGACCAAACACATCATCGGATGGATCCAAAGAACAAAACAAAACAAACAAAAAACAAACAAAAATTTAAGGTGCGGCAACCGCAAAGGGCTGCTAGGTCGAAACGACCAAACACACCATCGGATGGGTCCAAAAACAATGGAATCCATACCACCAAGCAAGAGGAATACCCAAGCAGACATCCAACTACGGACACGGCAAACAAATCACCAGCAGGAGACTGATGGGTGTAAAGACAGTGTATTCCAGACCACGAAAATGAAAGGTAATACGCAAGCCGGTGAGCGCGGTGAGCACATACAACGGTGAGCACATACGGTGAACACGTAGAACCCATTCAGGGATATTCAACCAGTTCCTCATCAGAAAGATCACCAAAATGATATGATTCCGGAAACACGTCAGACACAGGTGAAACAATTAGGCAGCAATAAGCTCTTCCTGTTCACCAACCAGGTAACCTAGATCAATCATAACAATGCCGGGGATCTTGATCACAGTTTTGAGTTAGCATGCAGTTGCTGCTGCTGCCTCACGATCGGAGGTCAGTTTTACCAGCACCAGCCTGACTCTGAGCCGGCCTGATCTGAGATTTATGTACAACTGATGATGAGCGTCTCATACCCGGCACACCTGAAATGTTTGCTATGTTGTTCAGTATGTCATACCCACGAACCAAGTCCGCCTTTGCACAGGTATTTGCCACGCCTGTGCCATGATTATGGCCAGGGCATCAATACCATATTCACCCACAGGGCATCCCTTGGAACGCATTAAAAGCACACATGGCCTTCGGTAGAGTGGCGACCGACAACACTATCAACCCACAATGAAGGTGAGCAGTCATGCACTTTATCCCACGTGCCAAGGAACACACTTATCCACTAAACCAATCAAGGACACTACATAAACAAAACTTGACAACAACAACAAACATTTAAGGTGTGGCAACCGCAAAGGGCTGCTAGGTCGAAACGACCAAACACACCATCGGATGGATCCAAACACAATGGCTTCCAGACCACCAACCAAGCAGTACTGATACCGAAACATGTATCCAGGCAAGACAGAGCCCATGATCAAGAACACCACCCACTCCTCCATCGGTTGCAATGGCATGGCAAACAATGACGATTACCACGGGCTGGAGATGTACAAGAACCAGCCAGCAACATTCGTGGCTAGCGGGTTTGCGAGATCAACCATACCAATCCCATTTATGCTGGGAGCTGGTTACTTGTAATCCATTAATGCTATATAATGCTATGTATATTCAAACTCTGTCAGAGTTTGTAACTGAGCATACATATGCCTATGCAATGATCAGGCAGTGCTTGCAGAACAAACAAACATTTAAGGACTCTCATTGTTTCACTAGTTTCTATGGATTGGAGCTAACTATGCAGCCCGGCATTTCGCTGTCCTCCATATGGCACAGCCCAGTAGTGGCCAGTAGTCTTCGGCTGACCTGCACTGATGTATGTGCAATGCACACACCCGCAACGTGTAATGTGATGCTTGTTAAGGTACACTACATGTCTGACACCACAACACAGCTTCAGGTCAATGCAGCACCCACTTCATTTACTGATATTCCAAGAATTAACATGTGCAGGTAAACAAAGGCCCATACACCCATATTCCTCACAGCCACTTGGTGACTGCCGCAGCTAGCCACCCGGTGTCGGCTATCGATGCATTTATACGAGACTGAGTACCATATTATTATTACATTTCATGATATGCCATAGCAATAAGTGCCATAGGCCCCGCACCTCAAGCTGTCTAATTTTTTTGCTGCACTTCATCCAAGTCAACGGACTGCCATACGGTCCCATGCCACTCACTGCAATGCCTAGTGAAGCCAATCAACCAACAAAATGAAGTACATGCACAGATAGAATCAAGCGAAGCATGAAAGCCAGGTTGGCTGACACTGCTACAGCACCACTATCACACCTGTTAGAACCTAAGCCCACCTTGGCACACCACAATGTAACCCCCCTCTCACTGCAGCTTGCCATTTGGCACTTCCATTAGGCTGCTTTTCCTGGGTTAGAAGACGATTCCCGCTTCTTCCACTCCTTTCGCACCATGTATTACAAGTGCAATGAAGTTGCAGCAGGGATGGTCCTTGTGCAACAGCAGCATGTACACCTTCCAGGCATCAACATCCCCCAAATGCTGGTGCTAGCCATAACAGCACAAGTAACCGACTTCTAGCAACCTCGGCTCAATAGAACTTCCTTTGATAACAGCACAAGCGCTGCAGCATTACACCTGCTGACATATCACATATCGCAGATTTGAATGCCAGGCAACAGTGCGTAGTATGGCTGTAGTGTTCCACCTCAGATTACAGATAGATTACAGATTACAAAGTGGCCCCACGAAGGGGGCGCCCGTACGGAGCCAAACTAGGCTCCATGGGCATCATACACCATGCCAGACTCATCAATATAGGTATCATCATAATCAGACGAAAACGTATCAATTTGATAACCAACCAGACCTAGCTCCTCTAGTGTCTCCCTAGTTGCATAAGGTAGAAGGTCTGATGCTTCAAAGCGCCTATAGTCTAGGCATTCTGATACAAAGGCAGCAACTTTCCTGGGGTTCTGGTTCATGAAAGCACTGACCTTCCCACAGGGCCGCAGAGACCGAGCAGCCCGGGACACGCCTCCAAAACTTGAGAACAATGCTTCCTCATACTTCAACCTAATGTGGTGATATGTGGGGCATTCAAACAGGACATGATACTCATCCTCCATAACTGAGCCCAAAGTACACTTCTGACAGACCCTCTCAGATCTCGGCAACCGAGCTGGGCCCGGCACCCACCGTTCAGTCTCCACTCTTAAATGATGTGCACCAGTCCTAAACCGCATCAACTGCTTAATTTGAGAAAAGGGGATCCCACCAGAATGCTTAATGTAGTTGGGCATACCCGGGGGGTAGCCTTTCTCCTGTGTCTCAACAGTCCCGTGGGGAACAGCAAACCAACTGTTGTACGTAACCAATCTTATGCGCGCCGTGGGTGCTGTCCTGGGGTTTGACTCCACATTCTCCCAAGGTTCTATCTTAACAAACTTCTCCCATGCAGCCCACACTACCCCACTGGGAACAGGTAAAATGCGATTAGCTGTGGAGTCAAAACCAAACTGCTTGACAAAATTCTGCACAGTGGCAGCATCATCCCTGGAGCCCTGGCCAGTGATCATATGCAGCATAGACATAAACCTTCCTGCCCATGATGTGTGTCGCTTTGGAGCGGCTTGCGCTCTTTTAATGGACTCCCTAACAGTAATACCCAAGATACTGTTGCTGGGTGCTGCTTGCAACCTTTCCCACAATGCAAGTGAAGATCGTAACCATCCCTTGGCCACTGGCTCCATGCACATTTCCTTGTGCAGGACTGTCTTGGATACAGACTTGCGCAGCTGACCCAGGCCTCTCAAAAAGTTGTCTGAACCGCTTGCAGAGGGTTATCAAGCACTTGGCTGAGATGCTTGCTTGAGGCAAGCATGTCAGGGCCCCAGATGGCACCACAATACTCCAAAATAGGCAAGACAAGAGCTCTAAACATCTGAAGCTTCACAGCTATGTCCCTTACTTTACGGACTCGGAAACGTGAGATCATGGCCCAGGTGGCACGTGTAGCTGCAGTTGCAAGGGAGCTGATAGCTGCAGAGACACCCTCAGTTTCATGCAAAATCACCCCTAGGTACCTAAACTCTCTTGCTCTGGCAACAGGTTGGCCATCAATCTGCCACTGCCATGCCTCACCCGCATCAGGAAACTGAGGGTGTCGGAAAACAACCACCTCTGTCTTTGCAACATTAACCTCCATGCCTTTCGCAAGGCAGAACTGATGCAAGTGGTCCAACTGTTGCTGAAGCATCTGGGGGGTAGCTCAATTGGTAGAGCAGAGGACTTCGAATCCTCAGATCCGGTGTTCGAGTCCCGGTCTCCTCGCCGCCCTTAGCCGGGGCCTCTCAAGAAAAAGGTTACAGGTATCCGCGTTGCCTAGACAATGGATTCGTCTGTTCAATGGGCTAACGGTCTGATCAACTGGGCAACACCGTCGCCGCAAGGCCGTCCGATGAGTCAGTCTGACTTCCGGTCTTGGACCCGGACGTTAAAATTGGTTTGTTTTGTTTAGGGGCAAACAACACCAAGTCATCAGCATATAGTAACAACAACAACAAACATTTAAGGTGTGGCAACCGCAAAGGGCTGCTAGGTCGAAACGACCAAACACACCATCGGATGGATCCAAACACAATGGCTTCCAGACCACCAACCAAGCAGTACTGATACCGAAACATGTATCCAGGCAAGACAGAGCCCATGATCAAGAACACCACCCACTCCTCCATTGCCGCACCTTAAATTTTTGTTTGTTTTGTTTGTTTGGTTGCAATGGCATGGCAAACAATGACGATTACCACGGGCTGGAGATGTACAAGAACCATGCAAAGGACTCAACCACAGAGGGATATATGCAACCAGACCCAACCACCATGGAATGTGGCCACCATGGAAACAAACAAACAAAAATTTAAGGTGCGGCAAAAATGTGGCCGAATCAATCCCTCAAAGTTAAGGCAACGCTCCTATCGACACAGAGCCCATGATCAAGAACACCACCCACTCCTCCATCGGTTGCAATGGCATGGCAAACAATGACGATTACCACGGGCTGGAGATGTACAAGAACCATGCAAAAGACTCAACCATAGAGGGATATATGCAACCAGACCCAACCAACATGGAATGCATGTGGCCGAATCAATCCCTGAAAGGTCAAGGCAACGCTCCTAGTGATTGCAGGCAGGTGCGGATGATGGGACACAGCAGTCCTCCAATGCCAGTCCACAAATAGCGTCAAAGAGAAAGTTGCATCAACCATAATGGCTGGCCACAAGCATGGAGTGCTAGTAACATTTGCAACAGCTTGGGTCCCAGTTGGACACCTGCCTCAGGCAGCCGTTCTCGCAACCACTGCTCAAGTTCATTAATGAAAAGACCAAACAACAAGGGAGACAGGGGGTCACCCTGCTTTACACCACACTGACTGCCAATCTCAGGGCCAAGCATGGTACCAATTTTGGGCACAAGGGGAGCATCCCAATACATCTGCACTATTGCCTGCAACATGCATCCATGCACTCCTAACTCAGCAAGACGCTTGACCAGCAAATCCATTCTTACCATGTCATATGCCTTTCTAAAATCCACAAAGCAACAGAACAAGGGTTTACTCGTACGGTGGCCCTGAGATGCCTCAATGAGATGCCGTAGGACAAACACATGATCAACAGTGCTTTTTTCAGGCCGGAAGCCGGCTTGCCCTTCAGCCCGCCAGCCTTTTTCTGCCACAGTGGACATGCGTGTGTCCAAGAGCACTGAGTACAGCTTCCCAAACACGGCCCCTATAGCGATAGCCCTGTAGTTGTCTAAGGAAGTGGCATCCCCCTTTTTAAACACAGCTGTGAGCGATGCCATGGACCACTCTCTCACGTATTGGCCACTGACAAACAAAGCCCCATATAACGCATGCAACACTGGAACCAAGGTATACTCCCTAAGGACCTTGCCATCTCCGAGATCAATCTCAGTGTACGCATTGCGGAGATGTTCAGCCCTTAAACCATCAGGACCTGGTGCTCTACCACAGTGCAACTTCTTAAGAGCGGCCTCAACTTCTCCAGCCCCTAGTGAGGCATTTGGGCGCTTTGCAGCCTCAAAACCTTGACTGGCCCTAGCTACCCTGTCCAGATTTTGCAAAAGGACGGCCATTTCCTGCCCAAGCTCACCCAACGCACCCCGGCCTGAACCACCATACAACGTATTCCAGTATGCATGGAGTTAGTGGATGTCAAACTGCACCATTGAGGACCTCCTACCCTTGAAGGCAGACCAAAACTTACGAGGATTATGCTTCAAATCGCTGTTCTTGTAACAGTTTGAGGTGCGGGGGCACTTTTTGCTATGGCAGATCAATTATATTGATATGGCTGCATCGTGAGGGCCGAGACCAGTAAGGACCAACCAGAACCAGTTCCCCGCAACTTCCCCCGCTGCCGCTCCAGACACGACACGGAATGAAGCCACCTTAGCGGGAGTGCGACTTCGCGTGGGACATTATGCCTGCAGATTCTTGGAAGCCATTGTGTTTGGATCCATCCGATGGTGTGTTTGGTCGTTTCGACCTAGCAGCTCTTCGCGGTTGCAACACCTTAAATGTTGTTGTTGTTGTTGGTGCCGTCTGATGAGGAACTCCTTCAGAAGGGCAGTTTCCGTCGAATTGATCAATGAGTGAAATCATGATGTAAGATGTATTTTAGGCGTATAATTGGCCGTAGCGGATGCGCTGGAGATATACAAATGCCCGGAATGTTGGCGCCGTCACAACACCAGAGTGCCCGCGGTGACCCACTCGAGTCACCAGCCTGGTCCCTCTTGGTTCGGACTCGGAGGATGTCTTCATTGAGCCAAGCTTGACATGCGCAGTCGAACTCAACCAAACGCTACCTTACGATACTCTACTGGCTTTGGAGGGGGTACGTTCTTGCTTGGGACACCTCCCTGTTCGCTGCTCGCAGGCCGTGAGCCACTTCAAAGAACAGATTGCAGGCTTCATGCCGTAATAGCCCGTGACATGTTGCGATTTAAGGTGCAGCTGGTTTGCCAGCTAGTCGTTCTCTTGATGCGTTGCCTTAGCGCGGCTCCTTTGGATTCCAAGAGCATCAGCTTCGGTGACGGTTATACATACGATAATATCTCATCCCTGTGCACTTTGTACAATGCTCTACCGAGACCTGAAGGTGCAGAAGTCCCCCGTATCTATGATTGCTTTCTTGCTAGTCACGAGCTGGACATGATGGAGATACGCATCAGAGAAACACAGCAATACGTGGACGGCTTTGTCGCCGTGGAGAGCCAGGTGACATTCACCGGCAGGAAGAAGCGCCTCTATGTGCCAAAGGTTCGAGAACGGCTGCCAACCGATGCTAAGCGCCTGCTCCACCATGTGGTGCTCACCACCCTTCAAGGCTCAGATGCTTGGGCAAGGGAACGTTATCAGAGGGATTCTCTGTTCACCCGTGCTCTAGATTCCCTCCCGCAATCAGCCCGGCCTAGGACTGGGGACATAATCATGCTAGGTGATGCAGATGAGATCCCCAAGCCCCATGCCTTGTATGCTTTCAAGCATTGTCAAGGAATTCGGTTTCCTGTGGCAATGCAAGCAGTCCTCCAGTACTACTCCTTTGACAGGTACAGCAAGACCTTATGGCAGAACCCCAAAGCAGCGCTGTATCCAGTGGAGGGCTTCACAGCCTCGACGCTCCGCACTGCACATGAGCACGGATCATCGCTCAAAGTTGAAGGTATGCCAAACTCCTCTTGGCACTGCTCATCCTGCTTCAGCCATCTGTCCCATTATCGGCAGAAAACAAAAAGCTTTTCCCATTCGGAACTTGACACCCCGGCTAACAACAATGCGATAACCATCGTGCAACGGATTAAAGAAGGGTCAGACCTGTTTGGTCGTTTCAACGGGAGGATTGACTACTTCAAAGTGCCAAACCCCCACTTCCCCAAATACATTTTGGATCACCCTACAAGGTTTGCTTATCTGCTAAGACGGGATGTACCAGATGCTGGACTTATTGATGAGAAGCTTGACCTGTTGATACAAGGAGCAGAGCAGGGCGAGATGCATGTAGATCAAAGTGAGTATCTACCTTGAGCCTTTGGAATATGCCAGCAAGTTGTAGGCGAAGCTCCCATGCAGTGGTAAGCAAGGATATTTGGCAGAATTTGTTTGCGCTTGACACCCATACTGCCGTTGTATCTTAGGGGTGGGCAGTTGGCAGCGGCCTCATAGGTATGGACCTACAAGCACCAGCAGGCCTGGCAGGCTCAGCACGGGCACCATGTATAGTGTGCAAGCGTTTGCAGAAGTTACTGCATGCTCTATGGCACCCAAGTGGTGAAGTGGTGGGTGGGTGAGGTTTTGGAGCAGAGGCCTCAGTTAGTGGAAAATGTGTGTTGCGGCTGATGGAGGGATGGCAAGTATGCATGCGGACTTGTCAGACGTCTTGCTTCCGGACGGTCCGTATTTGGATATTTTTGACTCGGAGTACAATCATTCAGGTGATGTGTCTGATGATGAACTGGTTGAAGTTCCCTAGGTGGATACATGGTTTGGTACCCCTCTCAGTTGGTGGTCTGGAATCCATTGTGTTTGGATCCATCCAATGGTGTGTTTGATTTGGAGTCAGATTGCACTGATTCCCGTCTTGTTGTTGGACTGCTTGGGTACTCCTGTTGGTTAGTTGCTGGTGCGGACTCCATTATCTTTAATCCATTCGATGGTATGTTTGGTCGTTTTGACCTAGCAGCCCTTTTGCGGTTGCTGCACCTTATTTGTTTGTTTGTTTGTTCGTCCTATTTCTAACTGCACTCTACCACACTGAACTGAGCTGGTTTGAAGGTGATTTGGCGGGCCTTTGGTGCACTTGGAGAAGAAGCATCATCCTTGGCTGAAGCTGCCACGGTGTGTCTGATGTTGTTGCAGTATAACAGAGTGTCTTCCATGCAGGAAGCTATATATAATTGCACTAGAAGTCTCAGCCACGTGTTTGATGTTTTTTCCTCTCCGGATGAATGTGCTGTGGGACGTTTTGGGGTGCGTTGTTGAATGATGAGGGCCCTTGGGGAATGGTGGTGTACCTGCGCTCATAAAACAAACTACCACAATGGCATCAGAGCTCTCATACTGGCTGTAGCAATAGTGCGTAGGAGGCTGTCATTTGCCACGTAGATGCAGGCTCAGGAGTAACAGCTTGTTGTTTTTGTTCTGATTTCAGAATGGCGGAGGCTATGAGTCGATGTTCACTACTTCAGTCCTATGAATGATTAGGAGGCTCAGGAAAGGTCTGACTGGCATAACAAGTGTTGGTGGAGTGTTGTGAGCTACTCGTTCCACAATTGCCATCCTACATGTTAGTGCTGTTGAGTTCCAAAGCTGTTGATGATGAGACCCCTTGCCTTAAGATGTGTGATCCCTATGATTGTTGAGGCTTGAGCATTTGTACCTGGCACCTGTGGTACTCCCTGTGGCCATGGCTGTCTTCTGTGAGGTATGGCTACTTCTAGGCAAGTCTGCCACCAGCCGTGTTCTCATCCGACCTGGCCAAGTTTGTGGCAATTGTATGTTCGTGTATGTTGGCCCTGTCATCGTTCTGGTGGTAATGATGAGGTGGAGTTACCGGACATTCTGCTCCCGGCAGGACAATATTTGGATATGTTTAAATTAGCGGAGTCAGACCATTCAGATGCTTCGTCTGATGAGGAACTGGTTGAAGTTTAGATGGCTTCATGATAGTGGGTCTTACTCTTGTTTTGTGTTACTAAGTTAGAACAGATAGTGAAACTCTTGATTGCTGCATTGGAGTGTGTTTGTCGATTCAGCCCATCTTCATGATTCGTTTGCTAACACACTGGCCCTTTGCGGTTGCCGCACCTTTGTTTGTTTGTTTGTCTGGTTGCCGGCACTGATGTGGCGGACTTGATACCTAGTCACGTCCTGCTACCATCCTGTCCTACCTACTTAGTCATTTTAGATCTGCGGAAAAGGCCGCACGAATGGATCTAAGGACATGAGGCAATTCAAAACAAACAAACAAACAAAAATTTAAGGTGCGGCAACCGCAAAGGGCTGCTAAGTCGAAACGACCAAACGCACCATCGGATGGGTCCAAAAACAATGGAATCCATACCACCAAGCAAGAGGAATACCCAAGCAGACAAACAAACAAACAAAAATTTAAGGTGCGGACATCCAACTACGGACACGGCAAATAGTAGCACCAGCAAACAAATCACCAGCAGGAGACTGATTGGTGTGTCCAAATCAAACACAATCCAGAGCACCAACCAAGCAGGATGTCCAGTAAGTCCACCGCATATGTACCACCCAAGACGTCCAGCACACCAACCAAGGCTAATACCCAAGCATGTAGCTATCTAGACTTCAACCAGTTCCTCATCAGACGAATCACTAGGAACATCTGTCTCCGACTCCGAATCAAACATATCCAAATATTGACCTGCCGGGAGCAAGATATCTGGTAAATCCACCACATCAGTACCACCTGACTGATGGCAGTACCAACAGACACGAACACACACGGCCACATACTTGACCAAGGCCGAGAGAGGGACACAGCCAGTGGCTGACAGTGCCCAGAAATCAGCATACCGGAGCGAGGACAACGCGGCCACGGGGGGAACCACAGCTGCCAGAAACAAATCTCTAGCCTCAACAATTGTGGGGTGTTCACACATGAACAAACAATGCGCCTCATCATCAACTACTGTGGAGCTACACCGCAAACAAGTGCGTTGAGAATGCGGAAGGAGGGGCGGAAGCCAACGCCCAGTATGGATACGCAAATGATGGCAACCAAGACGAAAACGCAAGAAACGTACCAACACACCATGAGACAGTCGACATGAGTAAAAAGAAGGGACAACGCCCAAAACATGTGTACCAACAACCCTGAAATACAGACCAGTACGGGACCCAGGACCATTGACAACCTGGGACAGACGCTGAATGTGCTCAGTGTACCGACTATGCAATGCCGCATCAATGCCATCAATATCCAAAGGCAGGCAAGCTTGCAAGGTGCGAGTAAGACCACCTTCACGGGGCAAAAGGATCCTTAGCACCTGAAAAAGAGCCCCCACAAAGTTATGGGCACGGGAGCGAGTGGAGAGAGCATCATCAATGTTCTGTTGCAGAGCACTTCGATACACTGAAGCAGCATCCAACTCAACAAGGCAGTTATAAAAACGAACAGCACGCCGAACATAGCAATGCACAAGAGGTTCAGATCCAAGCTCATGTAACAAAGGCAAAAGAGGCACAGACTGAGGGAGCTGCAACCACTGACGGACCAGACGGCACCGCTTAACCTCCAAAGGATCTTTAAGGCTGTAGAATTTAGCTAGGGTCCAACCAGACGACCACAAACCCGGAATAGATAGAAGGCCCCAGAGTTCACACCCATACAAACCAGCTGGCTCCATAACAGTGTGCAACAATTTCAAGAAGGCTGGGAGTGCACAGGGAAAGTCTGGTGCCGCACGCATCTGAGCAGTAGCAGCATGAAAAGAAGAGGAAAAACAGGAGGCCCTGTGAGCTGCCATAGTGCCCGCAGAGGCTGCTGTGTCATAAATTAGGCCAAGATAGCGTGTTCCCTCAGTAGGTGAAGCTGATGCAAGGGGCGCGGAACCAAGACTCAAAGAACATTCACCAACTGGAGCTCCCGCCTGCAAACCCAAAACGAGTCCGATACACTTAGGCACTGACAGCTTAAGATTGCGAGCAGCTAGCACGACGTTAGTATGGGACAGCAAAGCCTGCAAGTCGGGGAGGTACTCTGCCATGAGAGCAGCATCATCAGCATAATGATAGTCCGGATGGCACCCAGGAAGACCAGGGAAGCATGGCCCCTTATCAAGTGCACTTAATGCTCCACTTAGTGGCTGGACATACAAATTGTATAACATGGGGCTCAGGGGGCATCCTTGCTTGACCCCAATACCAACATGGAAAGGCTCTGCAACAACTCCATTGGTAACCACCTGATAGCGCAAAACCTGGTACATGCCTGCAATCCCTCGCACAAGATGTTCGGGAAACTCCAACTGGAGGAGAGTTTCCACCAATTTGCCATGATCAGTAGTATCATATGCGGCCGAGACATCCAAGAATACCACATACATGAGACGATTGGTGGTGATCGCATGATGAGCCAAATGCTGCACAACAAACATATTATGAAGGGTACTCCGATCAGGCAAGAACCCTGCTTGCCGGGGGAACATGTCACCATGCTGGTGACTGTACTGAGTGTGGGCCACATACACCCCAGAACCCAAGCAATTTGCATATAACTTGTGGAGTAGTGAGGACACCACTATAGGGCGGTAGTTAACCTCCTGAGAATGGTCCCCACGCTTATATATAGGATTCAACAAGGCAAGACTCATCTCAGCGGGCTCCTTGCCAGCTAAGTGCACAGCTCGTAGGATGGATTGTATCAAATACCGAACAGGGTAGGCAGCCAGAGCAGGCACTGGGAGGCCTGTTTTACCAGGAGAGGCCCGGCGTTTAAGTCGCTTGAAGGCACCCTGAAGTTCATCATCCCCAAACAAGTCATCTAAGTCTTCTGTTGTAGGAGGTGCCAAGGATGGCAAGGGGGGCCTCACAGGCGGCCCACTGAAGACGCTGGAAAAGTGCTGGGCAAATTCATCAGCGGTAGGCACAACAGGGCTGGATTGGGCAATGCCACGGCGTAGGGCCTTCCAGAAGTATGTGGGCTGAGACCGACACAGCTGCTCAAACCTAGAGTATTGCTGTCCTGCATGCTGACGCTTCTTGCGCTGATAGAGACTGCGAAGCTGCTTGGTCTGCTCAGCTGTGACAGCCACACCACGAAGGGCCCGCACGGCGGCCTTGCACTCATCATCAAACCATGGCTGATGGACCTTTTTACGCCGACAAGAGCTAGATACCGCACGAATTTTCATCCCAACCACCTTGGCTGCCTGGAAAAGGGCCTGCCCAAGCAACTGGACAGACTGATCCAGTGTCTCAGAAGATAGAGTAGCTGTTTGGGCATCTGCAAGCAGAGCAATCACTGCTGGGTCTGTCTCAAGTGCAGAATAAAAGTCCATACGCTTTGCCTCATCCCACACTAATCGCACCATGGGTTCTGTTTGGCCAAGAGCAGAAGGAGACCCCACACTCTCCAAAGATGACATAGCAAGCCCCATAGACATGGGCAGGTGGTCACTACCATGGATATCACTAAGTACAACAGGGTTCAGAACCCTAGGCAGCAGACCGGCTGATACCAAACAATGATCTGGGCGGGTCTGTGCTCCACGAGCAGTAAAAGACGGTACAATCGGCACAGCCACACCCCCACCAGCGCCCCGTCCTGTACAGAGGAGGGTACCAGTGGTCAAACATAAGTTTATCAAACATTGCCCAGAGCTATTCATCGCATGAGAGTCAGGACCATGGCGGCATGCCAGTCCAATCGGTCGACCAGAAGGATCTAAACCCCTATCATCCAAATCCCCAACATGTGCATTGAAGTCACCTATGCAGAGCACCTGTGCTCCAGATGCCTGGAAGGCACCTATTTCAGACAATAATGTGTCATACACCTCGTGCATTGCTGTGCTGTTCTGCGGAACATATACCGTACCGAGAATGAGCCTACCAACAGCGGTGGAGAATTGGAGCCAGATCACATATGGAGATAATTTTCGTAACTTAACCTGATACCGGACATGAATGTCGTTCTGAACGTATACGGCCAAACCATGGCCAGCCGTCCCTTGTGAAGAAGGACCACAACACACATATGGACGATGTGACTGTGATAGAAACCCATGCAGGGGATCAGCAAGAATGGATCTGGTCTCCTGCAATGCAACCACCGACTGCTGCCGAAACAAATGATGCCAATGCAAAAAAGCCTGGGTCTTGGTGGGTGACGTACCATTGACATTATACGATAGCAATGTCAGGGAAGTCACTGTGGGCTGTCCACCCCTTCAAGCCAGCTTTGACTTCGGCGCAGCGGCCTGAGGAGGGGCAGCTCCAGGGGCAGGAGGGGGGAAGGGGCCGTTGCTACCAGAAGCTCCTGCTGCTGTGGGTGCTGCTGGTCCAGCTCCTGCTGTACCTGCTGCTGCTGCTGCTGTTGCTGCTGATGGCCCTGCAGCTGCTGATGATCCTGGTACTGCTGCTGGGCTTACTCCTGCCCGTGCAGGGGAGGGATTGCGTACCCGAGGGGGGACTGTAGGTCTTGGGCCTGCTGCTGTGGGTGCTGCTGCTGCGCCAGGGGCTGTTGCTGCTGGGTTGGCCCTTGGGCGAGGGGGCACACACTGGGCTGGGTTCCACTGCGTGGCCGGTCGTACACCAGCCTGCACCCGCACGAAGATCTCGCTTCCATGCCACCGTGGGAAAGCGCCTGCTGTCTTGAGCTCCAGGAAGCGTGGCTTCAGAGTGGACCGTTCATCCTGTTGCTGCTTGGTAAGGGCTTGGTCGAGACCCCACCCGCTCAGCTGTTTGAAGGCGTACCAGCGCTGGAGCGCCGTGAGGGTGAAGGTCCTGCTGATTAGCTTGACGAACCATACCGAACCTGCCTTGAAGGCTTCCGCAACAGCATAGTCAGGCAGGCCAGCTGCTGCACGCAACTTAGCGCAGACCTCCGTGCTAGTGGTTTGGGCACCCCGAGTGAAGACAACCACCTTGCAGTCATTGGCAGCCCGCATAAGCCGCTCCACTCGGTCAGACTCGGGGACGGGTGCAGCAGATGGAGCAGGCACAGGGCGTTGACGCCGAGCTTCCGTCACTTTGGCATCAAGTTCTGCCTTCTCCTTTTGCAGCTGCGTAATGACCTCCTTGGCAACGACAAGTTCCGCTTTCGCACGTTCAAGTTGCTCGGTGAATGACTCGGTGAGCACACGCACCTGCTCCTGCAGGGTTTCTATCTGCGCCTTATGGGTCGCATTGCTAATGAGGAGGTCGTCATAAGCATCTTTGCTAATACTAGCAGCCTGCTGGGAACCCCCACTACTGCTGGTTGGCTTCTGCCGTTTTGACATGGCTAGCGTGGACCAACTAACGCGACTTCATAAAACGTATTAATAAATCAAAGATGGAGAGTTATGGCCTACTTGACCGGCAGGGCAGTCCGTCCAAAAAAAATACCGCACGGCAGCATGCGGCATTCAACATACCGCACGGCAGCATGCGGCGGTCGGAGATCTCCGTCTAGACTTGCTTGGCCACTCACTGCTCAGTGCCGAGCGACGTCCAGGTACGACGATTCGGTCTTGCTATCACCTGTGGTTTTATGGTTTATCTCTTGCACTTGATCGTCCTTTTCAGCATATGGCGCAAGCCTAAGCTACTGTGACTGCCTCACTGGCCGCACTGACACGGCACCGAGCCCCGTAGCCGAATGGCATACACGGGGGCCGGCCGGCACCGACCAGAATAGTACTCTGTGAGCCGCAGCCTTTGCACCCGGCAACTCTGCATGCTTTCTTACATAGAATTAGCTCACTGGCACCAGTTGCGTGTCCAAGGATTACTGCCAAACGGAATCGGGGAGCCGCCAGCACGCGCGCACGATGCGGACATGCAGGGTGCCAGGACAGCGCAGCAGACGCAGCTTGAGCAGGAGAATAGCATTCGCCGTCATAACTAGAGAAAATGCTGAAGCATCAAGCGCTCTTGCCAACTATCCTCCCGGCAACAACCCAGCAGAGAGCGAGAGAACAACATACGCAAAGAAGAAATGCAAGGGATTTCTCCCCTTCTCTGCGTAGTTCTCTCTCTCTCTCTCTCGCAAAGAAGCGGGGAGGGATACCTTATTGCATACGTTAAGGGACTAGGCCCTTACCTAATACATACGATTACGATTACGATTACAACATGGCCCCTCAAAGGGGGCGCCCGTACGGAGCCAACCTAGGCTCCATGGGCAGAAATACTGGAACCTGGTCCATCAGAAGTGAATGTCTCAGCAATATCACCTCTTGGTCCAGAAGAAAAGGTATCGAAAATAATACATAGACAGGCCCACTACCAGTCGGGAACAACCCAGCAATATTCATATGAACACCTGGAGGAATCACTACCAGAGTACTCCATCCAAGCTTACTCTCTCTAGCTCCCCGACCAATTGAATCCTGGATGGGAAAGGGTCAACCTTGGACAAACAAGGGTGAGCCCTAAACTTTTGTAACTCACAGTAGGTCGAATACCACTGGGGTAAACAGTTCGAGATACATACTACATACCATAAATCAGCCTCTCAATCAGTGGATGCTTAGCATCAGACCTGCCCTTATCTCATTGCCAGTTGAGCTTGACCAGGCATGCAATGCTCAGCGAAGCCACAACTGCTGGGGGTTGCCAAGTGCTGAAGCTGAATGCTCCCACCCCGCCCCGACCTGCAACTCCAGACTCAAAACAATGTGAAATTGAGTTTCATATGAGCAGCACAAAACACATACAAACGACCAACAAGAAAGCCCCTACACAGCAGGCCTTTGATCGAAAGACCTTGTGGCCTAACCTTTAGCTTCCTTCCGCAGATTGAGCTTAGACAACAGTCCGCCCTTAGCTGCCTTCTTGGCTTCCTCATCCTTTGCTAGATCCAATAGAAGCTGCAGCCGCGGCGTGAGATCCCGAAATGTGGGCCGGTGCATAGGTGATGCATCCCAGCAGGCCACCATCAGCTCTGCCAAAGCAGGGGGGCAGTTCTGAGGGATTGCAGGTCGCAGCCCTTTTTGCACCACTCCCACAGCTGCTTGAAGAGGAGTCATGTCGCTGTATGGAATCTGCAGGACAGCAAGAGCGAACACCACAATTTGTAGTCACTGCCATGCAGATTGACTATAAGTTCAAGCCACAACCCACACCAGTAAGGATAACAGAATCAACATCAGCCAATGCCCATCTCAGCAGGCCTACCAGGCTGTGGCTCTGCTCATCGGGCCCTACTGACCATCCATCTTCTGTGTACAACCCACACAGTGATATGTGCACCTTCTCTTAACAAGAATAATCAATCCACTGCTGCATGCATACTTCCGCCCCATGTGATGCAAGCACCCATATAAACACAACACCAGTCTCCATATCCTCTTCCAATGCACATACCCCAAGGCTACAATAGTACATGCAGTTGTGGGCGCACTTTGAATTATTCATAAGTCAGATGAGCAGAAAGCAGGGATCCGATGAGATGAAAAAACGAGGCTTTACTGAAGATTGCAGTTTGTAAGGCATGACAAGTATGCCTGCCAAGCTGCGGGCATGTATACAATATGTTGCAAATGGCCCCATGCATGCACATGGCGTTATGCCAGGGCCAATCAAAATCCTGAACCCTGCAATAGACGCCTGCGGGAACGTCTCCTAAGTTGCATAGCACCAACGACTTGCACGGTTTGTGTAAGCACATGTGAAAAGCCTATCCCCAACCATCATAGATGGGGTGCCAATTTACTAGCTCATCAATCACATGCCAAGACTCAGGAACACATTCAGACATAACTGAACGTGACCCGCTGGAAACACATCAACCCGTTCCAGAAGCCTCATCTCCCAAAATCAAATCAAACCCTCCTTCCAAGAACTCACCTTGCAGGTAAGCAGCTCCCACAGCACAACTCCAAAGCTGAACACATCAGCCTTCTCATCATACGGCTTGTGTTCGATCACCTCTGGAGCCATCCACCTGTAGGTTCCTGTTTCTGCTGTCATATGGCCATTGGCCTCTATCATACGCGCCACGCCGAAGTCCGCAATCTTTACCTGCATGTTGTGGTGGTTACAAGTATACTCGGTTTGGGTAAAGTCATTCAGCTGCAAGCCCAATGCCTGCTGATTCTACATCGTAGCTTACTGGACGAGGATGCCAACACCACATGCAGGCATGATTACAGGAAACCCTATGGGAGCCCATCTGAGGATGCACCGGGCCAATACAATCCACAAAAAGGAGGCCAGCATTGCAAAAAAAGGTCGACTACTGCTGCCAAAGTGGACCGGAAGTGCACAAACTTACCCCAGCACAGCATAGGACCCTATGTAGCACCCCTTAGAGGTGCCAGCAGAAACAATGCCCACATTACCGCCCAAAAGCCTCCAAACCACTGCAGCAGGAGGCATGTCGAAGCAAACGCACAGCAGCGTTCTTCGGAATAGCCCTGGCTCCTCATGGACTGTAAAACGGCCAGTCCTTGCACTTACCGTGCCATTTTCATCAAGCAAAAGGTTGGCTGCCTTCAAGTCCCGATGTATTATGTTCCGCTGATGCAGGTAGTCCATGCCACGCGACACCTCCACTGCTACCTTCAGAACCTGTTGCAGAGACCATGAGCACGGATGAAACCCCAGATCCTAATGAGGGACAACTGTTGGAAATCATAGACAAGTACTGCCAGCAAAGCTCCAGATCAGGCAAGCTGGTTGTGGCCAATGCACACCGCGGTGAAATTCATCATGACCTCTCACTTGACAGGACCCTGCTGATGATTCACAAACTTGCTAAAATTGAGCAAGTGCTGCAGCGGCTGCCCATGCACCCCTATCATGTGCCCCACAGTGAGCTACAAGACCTGATCTAAGATCTGCTGCCAGCCTCACAGGTTAATAGGCCACAATCATCCTTGTCCTTGCAAGCTTGCAGATTACAAGTCTCACACTCGCATGCGGGCCGTGCCCAAAATGGAAGCTGTGCACAGGACCATTGGTCTATATGCAAATGCCTATAAGGGACAGTGCTGGCATAATTGCTTCCAAGCTCCTTTACAGCATCTGATCAATTGTTCTCTCACTTCCACTATTTAAAGCTGCGGGTTTTCGGCCATGCGATGCTGTCCAGAGCATAACTCCAACCACTTTGGTAGTGTGGCAAGCAAGAGACTGAGAGCTGCTACATGAAACTTTTGCTCTTGCGAATGAGACATGCAGACATCCAGAGGTCCAGGCATTTCTATAGCTAAATGCTGTACAACAGCATGTCTGTTGCTTATCTATAATTGCACTTTAAAAGGAGAGGTAGTCTCCTTCTCACCTGGCTGATCTTGAAGGGTCCTTCCCGCCGTATGTAATCATACAAGCTGCCCCCGCTCATGTACTCAAACACTATACACAAATTGGGTTTCCTCGTGCATGCTCCGATGAACTGTACCACATTTTTATGGCGCACCTACACAGCATCCAGGACACATGATACATAGGTTAGCCCACACATGACAATGTTTCATCAAGGCCCCAGAAAAAGGTCCGTTTGCAACAACAGTAGATGCATAAAAGACATGTTCATATTCAGTAACTTCGCCGCACTCAAGGGAACGCATAAATGCTCCTGCTTCAGCGGACTCAAAAACCAAAGACATGCGGCAGCACCTGTGGGACAGATGTGAAGGCTGGATACCCCCATGTTATGTTTACATCTCATGATCTGCAGAAGCAAAAGTGCCATGGGCACCAGTAAAAGAGCACAAAGGAGCCCTGGACCCTTGATTCTGGTGGGACTGCAGCAGCCTGTGCTTCTGACATGCAGGGTATGTCAACAAATGTCTTTGTGTTATGCACCGATGGGCGGTGAAACTGTCGGCATGAAACAGCCGACTCATGCTTGGGTGGCCAGGACGAGCACTATACCAGCAACATTCAGCTGCTTGCATGTGAGTGACGTTCTGTCAAAGATGAACATCGCCATCCAAGGTCTGGTTGAAATACAGTATTCTCGTTAAAAACAAGAATTTGCCTTCTTTTCGCCTGGCATTTCCGCTTTATGTATACAATTGTGCCATATTCGGCCTCTGCTCCTGCATGGTCTGATGCCCGGTCTAGATATCGCATCCATGCACTCTAAAAGCTTCCAAACCAAATACTCGACCCAGATGTACTGATGCCAGGCAAGCGCTGGTGATGTCACTTCTCGCATTCCTGAGCAATTGTCTTAGCTATCATGCATTCTCACCTACTTCCTACTCCTCAGGAAGCAAAAGTGGCTAAAGTCCCCAAGAAGCAAAAAAAGGTCGGAACAACCCCTGCTATGCTGCTACGTTTACTTCAGCTGTAGCTCTGTTTATTGCCTTCTCCCTACTCAGGTGCTACCTTGAACACGGGCATCTGCAGAAGTTGCTGGTCAAACTACTGCTCCCAGAAGTAATCTCGCCCAGGAGCATCAAACTTCCTCGAGCAATCCAAGGCGTGAGCTTCAGACCCTCCATGCCTCGCCCCTGTACTGCTCCCTATGCACCCATTGCCTTTGCCGCTATCCCCCTGCCATCGCATTCTGCCCCTGCTCTTGACCCACCTTGCGCATAATAGACACCTCCTGCAGAAACTCCTGGTACTGGCTGGCATCATCTTGTAAGTCTTTAAGGATCTTGACTGCTACTTCCTGCCCACAATAGAAGCCCTTGTACAAGTTGCTGAAGCTGCCAGCTGCTACTTTAGAGTCTATATGCAGCTGGCTGATCTCTATCTCCCAATCATCAGGAGCTGGTGACCGCTGCATCCCCTGCTGCTGCTGCTGCCGTGCATTCCAAGATGGCGCCTGCGGGTCGCTGCCAAATGGTGGGGCTTCCTCTGGTAGTCTGAAGTCAGATGGTTCCGCCAAGGCGCTGCTTTGCATGCCTGCTGCACCCGCTGCTGCTGGTGCTCTTCCTGCTGCTGCTGACGCCGCTGCTGCTGCTGCTGCTGGGGGCGGCATGCGAAGCAGGCGCTGCCCTAAGGACTCCTCTAAGCTCTCCCGATTTGCCTGCACACAGAAATAGTGCTCATGGGGATGTACAAAGGTTATGCAAGGCTCCCACGAACATGTACATGCAAAGCAAGGCCTGATATGCGCAATCCATGGCGGTACATGTTTACAGGCCTTTGGCGGGCTTGGGCAGGAGACCAAAAGTACCTGTACCTGTAAGGACATCTATCACACAAACATCTCACTCAATCTGCCCTAGAGTTCATTCCTCAAAGAACAACGGTCAGCACCCCACCACAAGTCCATGACCCCGCTCTGCATCCTCCTCCCCTCCACGCCAACTAACCCAGAGCCCAAGACTACATCAAATGGCAATGCTGCGTGGACATATACCGGACACATATGTGGATACACTCCTCAGGCAAAGGACAAGCACTGAAGCGAGTTCTCAGCCACCCATTAGCCACTCAAGCAAGAACAGCATCAATCCGGCAGGCTCCGAGAGGACTGACACAGGCCTTGCATACTGCCCTTGCAACAGAGCGTGACAGCACTGACAGAGGTCTTGCATAATGGTGCAGCGTTGCTCACCTCTATGCTCCAGCCATCAACCACAAAGACGTCTAGGGCAAAACCATCCGTGGTATTGAAGACATGCGCTTCCCGAATGTTGAGCCCCAAGTCGCCCTAGGAAATTCAGACGCAGAACACAGGGGGCCTTTTACAAGTCGGCCTCTGCACACACGCATGCTAAAAGCCCACAACATGGCACAAGAAGAGGATATAAGGAGGTGCTGCGTTCTCATATGCACGTTTCTTATTGTGCATCTGCTGCCTGCTACATGCTGTAGCACAGTCAAAAGCCACAACTACAGCTCCCTCTTGTCCTGAAATGCCGTGATCTAATGTCTATCTCATGGCACTGTCGCGTAAATTGCCATCTCATGGGCGGAGCCGCCGACGGCTAGAGATGTTATCTTATGGCGAACCATCTTGTCCTTATGCTTGGCCTTGGCACCGCATCATCTGTCCAATTGATAGCTGAAATCTCGATTCTACTCCACCCCCTTCTCCTGTAAGGGTCGTTGCTGCTTCATACACCCTGCAAACCCTGCCCTGGGGCAGCTGCTACTGCTGCTGCTGCTGCTGTAGCATGCATTTTGCATATGACAGCCAAAGATGGCCTGCCTGGGGGTCCACCAGAATCAACATCCCTCCATTGCCTTGCTGGCTCATAAAGTACAAATATCTCATAAAGGCCAAAGGCAGTTGACAATTGCACAGGGGCTCACCATGGCATCAGACAGTCTGCTTAAGAGCTTGGGCTGATCCACTGTGGCTATGGTAATCTCATAGAAAGTGCTGTCTGGTTGGGTGTCCTGTGGTGTTCCATCATGGCTCGTCTCTGTCCTCTCCCCAAACTCCAAAGCCAGAGCCTGCATGAAGGATGATATCAGACACTCCTCTTTGACCTGGTGGCTGCATGGTGCACTCACTGCACACCATCTCACTGAAAGCAACCTCGAAGATAGCCTGATATAAGTCCTCATGCTGATCGAGTTGGCAAGCGGCAAAATACAAATCCTTCCGCGCAGATCACCACTCGGATCCTCTTGCTGCCATTCTGTAACAAGTCGTTCCTGTGCTGATTTCGACTCTCACCTGGAGGTTAGGTGAAGATCCAAATGCTGGCTTCGGCAGTTGCTGTCGCCTAGGTGGAGCCAAGAGAGGGCGTCTCGGAGAGGGCTGCAAAGAGGCCGCTGGTGAGGCATGTGGCAGTATTGTTGCTTCTGAGGAAAGGGACAGGGAAGGCCTACCTCATGAAACGCTGGAGAAGGCAGGACATCGCTGGATTCTCTCGGTCTTGTATGGAGCACCTCAACAGGCCTCACAGCAAAGGACACGGTTGTAGGATCTAGCCGTGCTTCATCCAAAAGCCTCTTGTGACTGAGGACGTCTAAGCTATCGGTGTTAACGTCAAGAGCATAGCGCGTTGGCAGGCGCTCAAAATGCTGGCAGATGCTCTCTATAAACCCAGGTGTACTGATGTCAATATCGCCCCTCTCCTGGAGTCTAGCTAGAAACAAGTCACATACTTCTTGCTTGCTCCTTCTGCGTGGTAGCTGCCCTGAGTTGTCTCTGCTGTAAGACATGCTGAAGGCATAGCGCACTTCTGCCGCTACTGAGCATACATCCCCTACAGCTTGTACTGTCGTAATTGTCACCATTCACATCGAAGGCTTACCACCGCTAAAGCAGACAACTCCCGAGGGTACATCATCCTCCAACCGGCAACCCACAAGACGGCTTGCCTTAGGCGGTCCCTGCCCCTTGAAAAGAAACATTACGCTATACCGCCTTACAGGACTGGGATCTCTGGTGGGGTAATGGTGAGCATATACGACAGTTCAATCCAGCTCAGCTAGAGTGGTGAGGGTTCTGGCGTCGACAAGCCCTATCGGTACTTGAGCAGACTACAAGCAGACGAGCGAAGGCACAGTGGTCTGGGGTAGTGGCCACCTTGCTTACCTGCTTGTCTGACTTGTCAAGCGTTACCTCCCCTCGCCTGCTCACCTCGCTCCTCCGCATCCCGAACCACTTCCTCTCCTGGAGTCAGGAACATGCCACTCAGGCGCACCATTACCCAGGAACATGGATAGTATACTTGGCAATTGAGAATGGGATGGACCCTGAGTCTGGGCAGCATTGCATTTGGGCACGTACTTGACACAGTTGTGCTAATGCACTGTGCGCTAACAGGTGCTTTCGCTGCAGCAGCAGCTCTCTTTCACATGGTCCTCTCTGAGCAGCAGCGATATACCGCATGCAGCGAGGCTGGCAGCCGCTATGTGGCTCCAGGACATTGTAGGTATAACCGCGATGCCACCAGTACTGTGAACAGCTACACACCAGAGCTCACAGCTCCAGCATGGAGGTAAGCAGCTGGGCCCTGTCTGTATGCAGGCGCACTTCATTTTGATTGCATGCACTGCATGAGGGAGAGACCAGCAACCCGCTTTTCCAAAAGCCCATGCTGCATCTGGCTCAGTCTCCTTTACTACTGGGACCTTGCGTTTGTCCTCGTCCCCTTAACATGACATCCGGGCGTGCTTGATGCATGTGCAGCTTCTGTGGCAAGTCTGTTGTCCTTGCTACTCAGATACTCCTTATTGAAGCGCACAGATGCTTCTCTTGCAGCCAGGTTAGGGCTACAGCAGCGGCATCGCTTCGCTTCGCACCCGAGCATTCTCATGCTTGCAGTGATCCGATTGCCTTGCGTCAGAGATAACCATCTCTGCAAAGAAGTTCAAGCTGCTTTGCACATATGGTTATATGCTGCCAGGTAAACATGAGAGCAGTTCTGCTGTATCCAGCATCATCCAGCATTCCACAGGCATCTGTCAAATTGCAGCCACACAGTCAGGCTTCAAGCACACATGCATGAGGTGTGAACATACAGTGAGCTGTACCTGAAACCTTGGGGTGAGAACTGAGGCTTGCATATGCTGATAATTCAGACCTTTTGTCCAGCAACTTACAGCTTTTAAGAAGGACTGCTTCTGGGATAAGCAATACTGCAGCAGCAGACTGCATGTTAGCAGGTGCACAGCTAGGATGTTTGCCACGTGGCCCTTAAGGGTCCAGCATATGTGAAATGTTGGTCGATTGTTGTGTGCAGCATGAACCTAGAACTAAAATGGGTCATTGCTGGAACGCCAGGCAATAGCTTCAAAATGTAAGCTGCCACATGTCTGATGTCCCCAGGGAGAGCCCCTGTGACACCCTCTAGAACTTAAACGGAGCTGCGGAGTCTTTGTGCTGTGAGTACCGCTCCTGCAACTCTCAGATAGGATTGAACACATATATTAACGTGCTCAACCCTAGAGAATGACTGGCAGATGCAGATGTTTCCTGTGAACCGAGTTGTTGCTGCAGGCGACGGAAATTGAGGATGCTTGCTATGGTGCAATCCTCTTGACTTAGGTTTTTGAAGAGTCGTACTTGGCGAATGCAGAGGAGCCAGTGGTATCACAGCAGGACTCAAGCATGATGACCTGCGCAGTGTCCATTTGTAAACTGTGGAGCACACCTGCTGCAGCAGGAGGAAGGTTAGTGTCCAGTATATGCAGCATATGCCCCTCACATGTCATTCATTGGCATGGTGCTACAGGCAGACACAAGCTTAGGTGTGACTGTGTGCGTGATGTGACGGTTGCCTCTACAGGTTGGAAAGAAAGGACAGGCAGTGATTCTGGCTTGCAGTTGTCTTTGCTTCTCCATCGGCTTGCCAATGCTTGGGGGTGAGCGTGTGGCAGCTGTTGCTAGATCTCTTTCAGTCTTTGCCACCATAGCGGGCATGTGATCTTATTCACATTGCTCCACCCATTTGCTCTTGACTACAATCTGCATGAGCCTTCTTGACTGCGTGATGGGAGCCAGATTGATACCTGTAGGGTTTAGTTTTTTGGGAAGCAGGCTGCTTCGCCCATGCATTGAAGTAAAGGTGAAATGCATCAGCTGATGACCAGCTCAACATACATCTACTTATGTTTACATTGCATGGGGAGATGACTGAAATGTTTGTTGTATAGCTTGGGAAGGTGATGCGAGAGTGAGCTGCAAACAACTGCACGCAGGGGGTTATCACTTGATTCTGAGTGTTCCTAATTTGCTGAAAAGCAGCACTGTTGGTCTCGTACAAGCAGTGCAGCACTCAGGTTGCCGTATGTACACTGCTAACACACCGCTCGCTTGTAAAAGGAAGTTCTATTAAGACGAGGTGGCTAGGAGTCGGTTACTAGTCAGCTTGTCCGTGGACCTGCTGCTGCTGCTGCTGCTGCTGCTGCTGTTACTTGCAGGATGTTGAAAGGCAAGACCACTGGCTTGATGCACATGCTGGGGACCGATAAGCTGGACCTCTTGGGTGGTACATATGCGGTGGACTTACTGGACATCCTGCTTGGTTGGTGCTCTGGATTGTGTTTGATTTGGACACCGATAAGTCTCCTGCTGGTGATTTGTTTGTTGGTGCTACTATTTGCCGTGTCCGTAGCTGGATGTCTGCTTGGGTATTCCTCTTGCTTGGTGGTATGGATTCCATTGTTTTTGGACCCATCAGATGGTGCGTTTGGTCGTTTCGACTTAGCAGCCCTTTGCGGTTGCCGCACCTTAAATTTTGTTTGTTTTGTTTGTAAGCTGGCAGAGGGATGAAACAAGCGCAACACAGACCAGCTGGCCATCAGTGCTGACTGGTATTCTTCGGTGGCTTTCGTGTGATTTCCGTCTTGTTACGCGTGTTTTCAAGGCCTGAGTGCCAGTTGTAGCACTTGGCAGTAGCACCCTTCAGTGACGAACAGTGTCGGTCCTTTGGCGGCTCTCATGTATATGGCGGTGGAGCTTCGACGCAGCATGCATTTTGGTTGTCAGCAAGGACCTCTGTGGCATAGGCATCTTCTGCTTGGACGTCATTCACGTGCATACGTGGTCTTCTGGTCTGGATCTTTGCTTACGTGCATCGTGTGGCACCGTGCAGGTGTGTGCCAGTGGTTGTATTGCCAGGTGTGTGCCAGGGTGTGTTTGGTCGTTTCGACCTAGCAGCCCTTTGCGGTTGCCGCACCTTAAATTTTTGTTTGTTTGTTTTGTATTGTGGCCGCCTGGCCTAGTGGGAGGAGGGCAGTGCTGGTCATACTTTCAGGAGGTTCAACAGTAGCAGACGCAGCAGATGACAGGGAAGATCGGTCATGTTCGCTAGCTCAGTGCCATTCTGCTCGTATGCCCTGTATTACTCGCTTGTTTTTCCCTGTATTATCGCGAGTGTTCCTGCTTGTCACCTAGGTCCTTTTACTTGTTATTATTCAACAGCCTATGCAGCTTAGCATGCATTCCATCCGATGGTGCGTTTGGTCGTTTCGACCTAGCAGCCCTTTGCGGTTGCCGCACCTTAAATTTTTGTTTGTTTGTTTTATATCAAGGATGGGTTTATTACCAGATCAGGAGTGTAGCTATGTAGAAGGATGTCCGGGCCTGCCTCCGGAATATAGCTACATGTTTGGGTATTAGCCTTGGTTGGTATGCTGGACGTCTTGGGTGGTACATATGCGGTGGACTTCCTGGACCTCCTGCTTGGTTGGTGCTCTGGATTGTGTTTGATTTGGACACACCCATCAGTCTCCTGCTGGTGCTTTGTTTGCTGGTGCTACTATTTGCCGTGTCCGTAGTTGGATGTCTGCTTGGGTATTCCTCTTGCTTGGTGGTATGGCTTCCATTGTTTTTGGACCCATCCGCTGGTGCGTTTGGTCGTTTCGACTTAGCAGCCCTTTGCGGTTGCCGCACCTTAAATTTTTGTTTGTTTGTTTGTTAGGCTCAGGGGGAGGAAGGGAAGGGGAGATAACGGCCAGGCATACCGCATACGCGTGGAATTGTTTTCAGAATTAGCAGTGTAAGACAGTTCTCAGGTGGTACTGATGTGGTGGATTTACCAGATATCTTGCTCCCGGCAGGTCAATATTTGGATATGTTTGATTCGGAGTCGGAGCCAGATGTTCCTAGTGATTCGTCTGATGAGGAACTGGTTGAAGTCTAGATAGCTGCATGCTTGGGTATTAGCCTTGGTTGGTTGGGGGGGTAGCTCAATTGGTAGAGCAGAGGACTTCGAATCCTCAGATCCGGTGTTCGAGTCCCGGTCTCCTCGCCGCCCTTAGCCGGGGCCTCTCAAGAAAAAGGTTACAGGTATCCGCGTTGCCTAGACAATGGATTCGTCTGTTCAATGGGCTAACGGTCTGATCAACTGGGCAACACCGTCGCCGCAAGGCCGTCCGATGAGTCAGTCTGACTTCCGGTCTTGGACCCGGACGTTAGAATGGGTTTGTTTTTTGGTGTGCTGGACGTCTTGGGTGGTACATATGCGGTGGACTTACTGGACATCCTGCTTGGTTGGTGCTCTGGATTGTGTTTGATTTGGACACACCAATCAGTCTCCTGCTGGTGATTTGTTTGCTGGTGCTACTATTTGCCGTGTCCGTAGTTGGATGTCTGCTTGGGTATTCCTCTTGCTTGGTGGTATGGATTCCGATTACGATTACGATTACATCATGGCCCCTCAAAGGGGGCGCCCGTACGGAGCCAACCTAGGCTCCATGGGCAGAAATACTGGAACCTGGTCCATCAGAAGTGAATGTCTCAGCAATATCACCTCTTGGTCCAGAAGAAAAGGTATCGAAAATACGACCTTGCCATTCATCCCCGAATAATGACAAATCAAAGTAAGGATTATAGTCCTCACATTCCTCCGACCTCCGAAATTCCATGCATTCATAAACAAACTTTGCAACTTGGAAACTTGGCTCTTGGTCCATGAACAATCTCACGTTGTCTGAATTATGCTTCATTGTACTAGAAGCTTCCTGGCAACCTCCAAACTGTGCAAACAAAACGGTATTATACTTCTCACGAATTCTATCATATGCTGGGCATTCAAAAAGAAAGTGTACCTCGTCCTCAACCACTGTGCAAGAACATTTTGAACATACACGATGCTGCCTTGGCAGTTTGGGACGAGCCCACCTCCCAGTTTCAATAGCAAGATGGTGTGCACCAGTACGAAACCGCATTAACTGTTTCACATAAGTAAACGGGATACCTGATGTGTATACCGTATACCTGATGTGGATACCTGATGTGGCATTGCATACTCGGTACACTGAGCACATTCAGCGTCTGTCCCAGGTTGTCAATGGTCCTGGGTCCCGTACTGGTCTGTATTTCAGGGTTGTTGGTACACATGTTTTGGGCGTTGTCCCTTCTTTTTACTCATGTCGACTGTCTCATGGTGTGTTGGTACGTTTCTTGCGTTTTCGTCTTGGTTGCCATCATTTGCGTATCCATACTGGGCGTTGGCTTCCGCCCCTCCTTCCGCATTCTCAACGCACATGTTTGCGGTGTAGCTCCACAGTAGTTGATGATGAGGCGCATTGTTTGTTCATGTGTGAACACCCCACAATTGTTGAGGCTAGAGATTTGTTTCTGGCAGCTGTGGTTCCCCCCGTGGCCGCGTTGTCCTCGCTCAGGTATGCTGATTTCTGGGCACTGTCAGCCACTGGCTGTGTCCCTCTCTCGGCCTTGGTCAAGTATGTGGCCGTGTGTGTTCGTGTCTGTTGGTACTGCCATCAGTCCGGTGGTACTGATGTGGTGGACTTACCGGATATCTTGCTCCCGGCAGGTCAATATTTGGATCTGTTTGATTCGGAGTCGGAGACAGATGTTCCTAGTGATTCGTCTGATGAGGAACTGGTTGAAGTCTAGATAGCTACATGTTTGGGTATTCGCCTTGGTTGGTGTGCTGGCCGTCTTGGGTGGTACATATGCGGTGGACTTACTGGACATCCTGCTTGGTTGGTGCTCTGGATTGTGTTTGATTTGGATACACCCATCAGTCTCCTGCTGGTGATTTGTTTGCCGTGTCCGTAGTTGGATGTCTGCTTGGGTATTCCTCTTGCTTGGTGGTATGGATTCCATTGTTTTTGGACCCATCCGATGGTGTGTTTGGTCGTTTCGACCTAGCAGCCCTTTGCGGTTGCCGCACCTTAAATTTTTGTTTGTTTGTTTGTTTGTGTGCCTGATATACCTTGGCATACCCTGAGGATAGCCAGCCTCTAACTCCTCCTGAGGGATGTCTCCCGTCCTAAACCACGAATGATATGTGGAAAGCTTGATCAAATTTGAGCTGACAGATTGCCTGGGGTTTGCATATGCGGCCACCTTGTCCCATGGCTCTTGCAACATGGTATCCCAAGTACCCCACACTTTAAGCCATGGAATAGCTGCAAGTTTATCATTGTCCGGCTCAGCTAGGCCATTTGTTGCCAGAAACTCTGCAATGGTCCCATCTGCGTCTCTACCCTGAGAAAGAGAGCGTACTGTATGCATAAACCGTCCAGCCCAGCTCTTAGGAGCAGAACCAACCCCCTCGCCTGCGTAAGATGCCAAAGATTCACGCACAGCCATGCCCAATAGGCTATCAGAGGGCACTTTGCCAAGCCTACGCCATAGATCAATAGAGGCTCGTAACCAACCCTTTGCCACTGGATTCATGCACATCTCCTTATGCACCACAGTTGTTGGCACAGACTTCCTCAACTTTCCCAGCTGCCTTAAAAATATGCTTTGAATCTTTTGAAGCTCATTGTCCCATAGCTTGTCCAGCGTATCACAAGAGAACAGCAGATCCGGTCCCCATACCTCACTACAATACTCCATGATTGGCACAACCAGGCAAGAGAACATCCGTAACTTGATAGAAATATCAGTGATCCCTGCTAGCTTAAATCTTGGGAACAGAGCCCACATTGCTTTACGAGCCGCCGTGGCCAGAGATTCAATAGCGCATGACATACCTTTTGTCTCATGCAGAATAATGCCCAGGTAACGGAACTCAACGGAGCGTTGGACAGTCTCCCCGTTGTATAGCCATTGGTCAGGCACCTCTGGGGTATTGGCCTTGCGAAACACCACAATTTCTGTTTTGCGGACATTTACCTCCATACCTTTAGCTGAGCAAAACTGGTGTAAAACATCCAGCATCTGTTGCAACTCCATAGGATTGTGTGTCAACAAGACCATGTCATCAGCATACAACAACATTTGAACTAACTTTCGGCCCATTTGCACTCCCACATTGGGTAGCCTCTGGCGTAACCATGACTCAAACTCGTCTATGAAAAGACCAAAAAGGAGTGGAGACAGGGGGTCGCCCTGCTTCACTCCACATGTGCTGGGAATAGCATCGCCCACTGTGCCATGCAGCTTGGGTACCAGCGGAACAGACCAGTACATTTGTATGATGGCTTGCAACATACGACCATGAACCCCTAGTTCAGCCAACCTTTGTATCAAGTAGTCTCTGCGTACTCTATCGAATGCCTTCCGGAAATCCACAAAGCAGCAATAGAGAACCTTTCTGCTCTTCTGCGTAGATTCAATGAGATGCCGAAGCACAAACACATGGTCAACAGTACTCTTCCCGGCCCTAAAACCTGCTTGTCCCTCTGCTCTCCAACCATTCTTTTCTGCACAAACAGACAACCGCGTGTCCAAGATGACAGCATACAACTTGCCTAGAATCGATCCAACAGCAATGGCTCTATAATTGTCCAGGTTGGCTGCATCGCCTTTTTTGAATATGGGACTCAGAGTAGCCATGGACCACTTGCGCACAAACTCTCCACTAGAGAACAATGCCTGATTCCATTGTTTTTGGACCCATCCGATGGTGCGTTTGGTCGTTTCGACTTAGCAGCCCTTTGCGGTTGCCGCACCTTAAATTTTTGTTTGTTTGTTCTCAGGTCTACTTGTATCCGCCCCATCGATTTCGCAGCCCTCTACCTCTCTCTTACTCGCACTTACTCAACACACCCCACTAACAGCCCTTTGCGGTTGCCGCACCTTAAATTTTTGTTTGTTTGTTAACAAACTCGGTTGGAGTCATGCTCGGGTGCTGCACGGCCCAGAGGGTTGTGCAGTGGTCTCTCTTAAAAAAGCGCAACACAGACCTTACTAGAACGCAGGCAGATGTGCAAGGAATGTACCGTACTAGTTTGGTTTGTGTTTGGTGATGGGCCAGGGAAGTGCACGTGGAGGCTCCTGGAGTAGTGTCGTTACATCCCTGGAGGTGCCAGGCAGAAGGAAAAATTGGATCTCGGGTGGCTATACAAGCACGATTGCACGAAGACATTGCAACGCTGTTACCCGACGGTTGCTCATTGTTGTTATGTTGGAGCTAATTATGCAGGCGTTCTCCTGTCCTCCATATGGCACAGCCAAATGTGCCAGCGAGCGGGCAGACCTGGGTTCGTGCAGGGTTGAGCGTCGAGGCTGCTAGGGTGACCACCTGCCAAGCACTGGTTTTCCATATAGTGGGAAATTGCTAAGTGCTCAGCCAGCTGACATTGTTCATCAAACTGGACAGGAAAGCTACGTCAGTGCCAACTAGGGCCTATCGGCAGGCCTTTGTCTCCGGGTCAGGTCAGGTGTGTGCACTAATGTGGGTCGACACCTACCTGGACAACTAAGCAGAGGCGTTCGGCCCGTTCAAGTGAGGACTCTCGTTTTTGCTTATACAGACCTTAAGATTTTCAAGGACTCTGCTAGTGCGTCTGCTAGTGCGTCTGTTAGAAACTCACCTCTAGAAGCCCGGTGCCTGGCGCACCCCAACATGAAGACTTGATGTACTGACGGACTGGCTCTCGTCTTGCTTACAGGTGACGCTGGTGTATCATGGGGGGATATAGGGGGTTCTGCTGTGTAGCATTAGCCTTACTAGCTTTGTTCATTTGTAAACATCTGCTTTCTCAGCCACTCGTATACCTAGCGGGGCCAACGGTTTCACGTACGACAGCAGCTCAGGTAACGTGTTCGATTTAACGCAGTTGATCTACGTAGGGCAGTATCGCACCACGCATGTGCTAACCCAGCGGAGTAACCACCAGGGGTTCAGATGGCACCCTCCTGACACTCATCTGTCGCCAGTTGAGAGTGACAACCTGAAGTGTCCCGCCGGCCCTAGGAGAATGACCCGTTAGTACTATTAGCACACAAGGGATGCATGCCACCCTCAAGAACGGCTAACTATCTTACCATGCTCATCTTCCGACAGCCTTGTCGGCCACTCTCCCTCGGAAGGCTTTTTCAATCGTAGCGCAACGCTCAGACACCGAATCGCTGAAAAGTAGCAACTTCGGTAGCCAACAGAAAGACCGTGGCCGCAGGAATGGAACCCATGGAAATGCTCCCTTGGAAACGCTTCCTGTTAGCAGCTTACATCCTCGCCTGGTGTCTTGCGGCCGAAGGTACGTTGTTGAAGGCCTGTAGTCCTGCTCGTGCGCTGTAGTCTGCTGGCATGCCGTCGAAGTCCAACTAGGGTCAAGGCAAGTAGGGTCACTAGTAACACCGCTTGCCTTCTCACCACTACGCAGGCCGGTCTTTGGATGATGGTGGTGGACTGGCACCTCGTCACAGGCGTGCGTGGCGTGCAGTTGCTTCCTCAATCCCGCCCGGCTCTACAGTGGTGTACGTCTTTGTGGGAACTCGGCCAGAAGCTATAAAGCTAGCTCCCCTAGTTCACAGGCTTGAGCTCAGCAGGAAGCAAGGCAGCAAGTTGATACCTGTTACAGTCAACACCGCTCAGCATACAGACCTCCTCAGCGTTACAGCAGCTTCTCTTGGTCTCTCTTTCAACATTACTTTCCGGGCACGCACCACGCACAACACTTTGGGGAGCCTTTTCAGCCGGGTCTACCAGCAGACGTATCAGTTGCTGGGAGTGTCAAAGGCCCCGACCATCGCTGTGGTACAGGGTGACACGACCACTTCTTTGGCTGCAGCGCTTGCAGCTGCATACCACCATATCCCAGTGGCACATGTTGAAGCTGGGCTGCGCACGTTTGACACAGAGAACCCCTTTCCAGAAGAAATCAACAGGCGTCTTATCGATCACGCCTCCAGTCTCCTTTTTCCTCCGACACAGTTTGCCATGCAAGCACTGCTGCGTGAAGGCATCGATCCTGAGAAGATACACATGGTTGGCAATACTGTGGTAGATGCCCTGCAGCAGCAGCAGTCTCTGATCAGTAACAAGCAGCCACCGGCTGCTGTAGCAGAGTTCCTGAAGTTCGCAGGCCGGTTTGAGCAGAGCTCCTGCAAAGTAACACGAGTACTTGTGACAATGCATCGCAGAGAGAGCCACGGGGACATCATGCGCCGCATGTTTCAAGCGATCCGGGATGGTGCTGCAGCATCTTTGGAGGAAGGGCGCTGTCCTGTCGCAGTGCTTCTACCCCTCCACCCGAACCCAAACGTCAAGGCTGCTGCAAACCTCGTTTTCGCCACTGCTTCGAACGCGTCCAATGTTATGCTAACAGCCCCGTTGTCTTACCAAGATCTTGTGGCCCTGTACGATCACTTGGGCTTCATCATGACGGACTCCGGTGGTATACAAGAGGAATCTGTGTCTCTTGGGATTCCAACAGTGGTGCTACGGAACATGACAGAGCGTCCCGAGGGTATTATGGCGGGGGTGCTAGACTTAATGTCGACTTCCCCTGAGAATGTTTACAAGAGCCTTAGTGACCTTGCTGTGAAGGGCCCACCTAAGGCTACAAATACAGCTCGGGGCGTGTACGGTACGGGGAACAGCTCTGTTATGATTGAAGAGGCCCTGGCAAAGCAAGCTATTGCAGGCCAAAACGACACCCAGCTGTTCCTTGCAATGGCAAAGGGGAAGGCGATCCAGGAAGAGCTTGCTGTGCAATCTACAGCAGCAACAGCCCCCTCCCAGCTCCACCCCCTGCCTGTATCTTTCAGTGGCTACAAGAGCAATGAGCAGCTGCCATATCTCCTGCCTGCCAACCGCACATATGCTAAGCTGATGAGCCTGCCATCTGAGTACGATCCGCAGCAGTCGAGTACAAGATTTGCGCTGACTGTAGTGTATTCATTCTATAGGCGGCCCTATCTTGTTGAACGTGCATTTGACGCCCTGCTTGCATCCACACATAGACCTGTTGAGATATGGGCGAGTGTCTTCAGCTCCCCGCATGCTGCAGAGATCCTGGCTGCCATCAATGCTTACAAGGCTGCTCACCCGAACCTAACAGTGCCTATTTTTGTGGCACAAGGTGACATGCAACTTGGGTACTGGGGCCGATTTCAGGTGGCATTGCAGGCCAAAACCCCATATGTTGCAGTCTTTGATGATGACTGCATTCCTGGCACTAAGTTCTTGGCTAATACCTTCCATGTAGCTAATCTGGGTACATATGCTGGGGTATTTGGGATCAAAGGCCATGATGGAATGCCTTTTTTTAGGACCCCTGAAGAGGTCAAGATGCCTATGGGTACAGCCAACACTGCTTACCTGAAGCCTGTAGACTTAGTGGGGGGAATGTGGTTCATGCGATCAGAGCATTTGCATTTGCTCTTCAGGGACAGCCCTGTCACATGGAACACAGGGGAAGATGTCACTCTGTGCCGGAGCATGCGTGTGTATGGAGGCATGAACTGCTATATTATGCCTATGAACTATTCTGACCCAGAGACAGTTGGCGTCAGTCATGATTTTCCACAGATCTCCGCTAAAGGTGACACAACGGGCTCGGCAGCACACCCCATGGGTGGTCGGCACGATCAGGAAAGGGTGTACCACTACTTGGGGGATGTGCGGATGGCTGTTCTTGGAAGGGAGGCAGCAAATAGGCAGTGTGGTTTGCTCCTGTATGCAGATCACGCATCTGAACTCACATCCATGCGGCAACTGATTAGTAGCATGATGCCTGTTGCTGCGAGGCCAGGCTTTCAGGGATGTGATGGCATCAAGCTGTATGTTGTTGCAAGCTATGGCGGAAATGCACGTCAGGCAGCGGCATTGGTGTCTCAATTGCAGGCAGTAGATGCATATATTTTGCAACCTGGCTTGTCTTATGACGGGCAGCCACTTACCAATGGTATCACTGCTGTTATGACTGATGCTTTGGCTCGATTCTCGTCTGTCCTGGGTGCTGTACAACCTAGAGCAGTGCTCATGAATGTCACAAGAATTGGTGTGGAAACCCATGCTGTCTTAAGTGCTAGCAAATTGCATGGCTATTGCGTGGTTGGTGTTGTAGATGGGAGCAGCAGTCTACACAGCCAAAGCAAGCCAGATATGGTCCATGAAGTTGTGCATGCAGGCCGGGTTCTGCATGAAATTGGAGATGTGCCTGGGAGGCTTGCCGAGGCACTGTCACGGTGCACAGTGTTGGCTCCCATAGTGAGCTTAGACCATGAGGTTGCAAGCACTTTTTAGTAATGGAGCTTGCTGCAGAACCTGAACGTGTGAAGCAGCATTGGACATGTGCAGGACGTGGTCTATTATCTGGATGGATGGATGTCTGAAAGCTGTGCAGTGCGCTATGTCATATAGATGTCTGGATAAATGTCTGGATGTGCGCATTCCCGTGTTTGGGGGCCATCACGCTTTTGTTCTTTATCCTGTCCATGGGATCTAGCCGCGCCCTTGCGGTTTGTTATGACTCTTCATGGATTGGAGGGTGTCTGGGTTCCGGCTACGTTCTGCTGTGCTTTTCGTATGCTGTTGGAGACCATACAGAGGGCCCTTTCTTAACCAAAGGAGTTGCCAGAGTTCCAAAAAGCCTTGCAGAAGAAACGTTAAAAGGAAAGGTGGTCTTGTGCGTTTGTTGCCAACTGGCGACCTGCAGTTTGTAATCACTCTGGCCGAAGCAGGATGTAACAAGCCACACTTTGCTAGCTTGGGTTCTGATCATCTTATCGCTATCATATCAGAAAAGCCGATGGGTCCTACAGGACATGGGCTGTGCAGATGCTATGTTATTATTCCTAATCAGGCCAGCCGCGGGCTGCATGCATGTACAATGAGCTAGGATTCAAGACCATGCACCCTTAGGCCAATTGTGCAGGTTGGACTTTCAAGCAAGTATTTGGGGTGTTGACAACGGGCTATTTTGCCCTGCTGAGCCATAGGGTTTATGAGTAATTCTATGCACGGAGGGCCATGGTGTTCTTCCTGATGTGCAAGTCAGTTGGGAGGCTGCACAATATTGTATGGTTCTGCATATTATGTGGCTGCCAGGCACCTGTTCACACGAACAAACTTGTTGGAGTCATGTGGCAGGTGCTGTAGGGCCGGAAGGCTGTTGCAATGACTATCTCATATGTTGATGTGAAAGGAAGTTCTATTGAGGCGAGGTGGCCTCATACACTATGTGGCTGTACATAAGAGCTTACAGAGTGGCATTTTGGACATCGGTATAGGTTGATGTCATCTCTGATACCAATGCTAAAGCTCATGAGCATTGATCACTGCTTAAGAGCTTCTAAATTCCAGCATTGCCCATGGTACCAGCACCCAATTCCAGCATTGCCCGGTGCACAGAAGACCTGCCGCTGCACTACATCAGTGTAGTAAACCAGAAGCAGAACGGGTTGAGACCTCAAGCCCTGCCTCCCAGTACATGAGAAGCTGCTACAGAGGGCCCCTTCACCTTCTTCTTGTTTGTTTGGTTGTGGTGGTGGAACGTGCCCGATGTCACTAGTGCTGCTCTTGGAAGGCGTGTTTGGGTGTTTAACTCTAAAGTTGCTGTTTACCGTTCCTATGAACAAACAAACAAAAAAAATTTAAGGTGCGGCAACCGCAAAGGGCTGCTAAGTCGAGTATGAATCACCGTCGACCAAAGTGTGGGGTGGCTCCATGTATGCCTCCATGCATTCGATAGAAGCGTTGCCTTGACTTTGGAGGGATTGATTGAGCACATTCACTGAGCACATTCAGCGTCTGTCCCAGGTTGTCAATGGTCCTGGGTCCCGTACTGGTCTGTATTTCAGGGTTGTTGGTACACATGTTTTGGGCGTTGTCCCTTCTTTTTACTCATGTCGACTGTCTCATGGTGTGTTGGTACGTTTCTTGCGTTTTCGTCTTGGTTGCCATCATTTGCGTATCCATACTGGGCGTTGGCTTCCGCCCCTCCTTCCGCATTCTCAACGCACATGTTTGCGGTGTAGCTCCACAGTAGTTGATGATGAGGCGCATTGTTTGTTCATGTGTGAACACCCCACAATTGTTGAGGCTAGAGATTTGTTTCTGGCAGCTGTGGTTCCCCCCGTGGCCGCGTTGTCCTCGCTCAGGTATGCTGATTTCTGGGCACTGTCAGCCACTGGCTGTGTCCCTCTCTCGGCCTTGGTCAAGTATGTGGCCGTGTGTGTTCGTGTCTGTTGGTACTGCCATCAGTCAGGTGGTACTGATGTGGTGGATTTACCAGATATCTTGCTCCCGGCAGGTCAATATTTGGATATGTTTGATTCGGAGTCGGAGACAGATGTTCCTAGTGATTCGTCTGATGAGGAACTGGTTGAAGTCTAGATAGCTACATGTTTGGGTATTCGCCTTGGTTGGTGTGCTGGCCGTCTTGGGTGGTACATATGCGGTGGACTTACTGGACATCCTGCTTGGTTGGTGCTCTGGATTGTGTTTGATTTGGATACACCCATCAGTCTCCTGCTGGTGATTTGTTTGCTGTGTCCGTAGTTGGATGTCTGCTTGGGTATTCCTCTTGCTTGGTGGTATGGATTCCATTGTTTTTGGACCCATCCGATGGTGTGTTTGGTCGTTTCGACCTAGCAGCCCTTTGCGGTTGCCGCACCTTAAATTTTTGTTTGTTTTGTTTGTTTGATTCGGCCACATTCCATGGTGGCCACATTCCATGGTGGTTGGGTCTGGTTGCATATATCCCTCTGTGGTTGAGTCCTTTGCATGGTTCTTGTACATCTCCAGCCCGTGGTAATCATCATTGTTTGCCATGCCATTGCAACCGATGGAGGAGTGGGTGGTGTTCTTGATCATGGGCTCTGTCTTGCCTGGATACATGTTTCGGTATCAATCCTGCTAGGTTGGTGGTCTGGAAGCCATTGTGTTTCTATAGCCTTAAAGATCCTTTGGAGGTTAAGCGGTGCCGTCTGGTCCGTCAGTGGTTGCAGCTCCCTCAGTCTGTGCCTCTTTTGCCTTTGTTACATACACCCATCAGTCTCCTGCTGGTGATTTGTTTGCCGTGTCCGTAGTTGGATGTCTGCTTGGGTATTCCTCTTGCTTGGTGGTATGGATTCCATTGTTTTTGGACCCATCCGATGGTGTGTTTGGTCGTTTCGACCTAGCAGCCCTTTGCGGTTGCCGCACCTTAAATTTTTGTTTGTTTGTTTGTTACATGAGCTTGGATCTGAACCCCTTGTGCATTGCTATGTTCGGCGTGCTGTTCGTTTTTATAACTGCCTTGTTGAGTTGGATGCTGCTTCAGTGTATCGAAGTGCTCTGCAACAGAACATTGATGATGCTCTCTCCACTCGCTCCCGTGCCCATAACTTTGTGGGGGCTCTTTTTCAGGTGCTACGGATCCTTTTGCCCCGTGAAGGTGGTCTTACTCGCACCTTGCGAGCTTGCCTGCCTTTGGATATTGATGGCATTGATGAGGCATTGCATACTCGGTACACTGAGCACATTCAGCGTCTGTCCCAGGTTGTCAATGGTCCTGGGTCCCGTACTGGTCTGTATTTCAGGGTTGTTGGTACACATGTTTTGGGCGTTGTCCCTTCTTTTTACTCATGTCGACTGTCTCATGGTGTGTTGGTACGTTTCTTGCGTTTTCGTCTTGGTTGCCATCATTTGCGTATCCATACTGGGCGTTGGCTTCCGCCCCTCCTTCCGCATTCTCAACGCACATGTTTGCGGTGTAGCTCCACAGTAGTTGATGATGAGGCGCATTGTTTGTTCATGTGTGAACACCCCACAATTGTTGAGGCTAGAGATTTGTTTCTGGCAGCTGTGGTTCCCCCCGTGGCCGCGTTGTCCTCGCTCAGGTATGCTGATTTCTGGGCACTGTCAGCCACTGGCTGTGTCCCTCTCTCGGCCTTGGTCAAGTATGTGGCCGTGTGTGTTCGTGTCTGTTGGTACTGCCATCAGTCAGGTGGTACTGATGTGGTGGACTTACCGGATATCTTGCTCCCGGCAGGTCAATATTTGGATCTGTTTGATTCGGAGTCGGAGACAGATGTTCCTAGTGATTCGTCTGATGAGGAACTGGTTGAAGTCTAGATAGCTACATGTTTGGGTATTCGCCTTGGTTGGTGTGCTGGCCGTCTTGGGTGGTACATATGCGGTGGACTTACTGGACATCCTGCTTGGTTGGTGCTCTGGATTGTGTTTGATTTGGATACACCCATCAGTCTCCTGCTGGTGATTTGTTTGCCGTGTCCGTAGTTGGATGTCTGCTTGGGTATTCCTCTTGCTTGGTGGTATGGATTCCATTGTTTTTGGACCCATCCGATGGTGTGTTTGGTCGTTTCCACCTAGCAGCCCTTTGCGGTTGCCGCACCTTAAATTTTTGTTTGTTTGTTTGGATCCATCCGATGGTGTGTTTGGTCGTTTCGACCTAGCAGCCCTTTGCGGTTGCCACACCTTAAATGTTTGTTGTTGTTGTCATAAACCGAAACTTTGCAACTTGGAAACTTGGCTCTTGGTCCATGAACAATCTCACATTGTCTGCATTATTGAAACGTTCATGGAACGTAAGATATCGCAAGGACCCTTGAAGCACCTTTAAATAGCCAGACCCCAGTCTTTCCTTGCTCCCTGGCTATGCCGGCTGATCTGCACTACCTCGGAGTCGCATAGACATACACATAGTAGCTGAGTCAACTACTAGTGGCCGAGGAAGTCGCCGCCGGTGGCGCACGCACCTGCCCATGTAGCCTATGACCGACAGACGGATCACTAGGACTACATGACAGGCTGCTGACCGTTACATTTGCTCCCCACCTAAGGACCTGACGTCCCTGGCAGGTCGGGACATGAGCAATGCCAAGTTATACTGACGAACAGCATTCCCTTGGAGGTCAGCGTGTTGGTGTAGCGTCTGTCACGCTACAGTAGTGACTGTCGCGGAACAAATCCCACAGTCAGTTCCTGGTGACTTTGGTAGTGAACTTCACAGGGTGATCAGTCCTGAGTCAGAACTTCCCAAAGACACTCAAAGTGTCGAGCATAGGTGAGGCCTTCACCTGTTGCTCTACCTCATACAGTACCTTAAGCCTACTAACTGGACCAAGGCTATAGCTGGATCGCACACAGCGTCACCCAACCGCCAGGGGCGTTGCCGTATCCCTCTCCCAGTGGGAGCAATCAGTCAACAGCGTTCACTTTTCGGTCTGTACAAAGTTTAGAGGGTGCGACCCCCTATCGCAAACGGTTTGACTTAGCAAATCCGTGTGCCACAACCCGGACAGAAGAGCTCATCGCCCTCGGGCTTGCAGCTGTGCCTGCCGATCCTGCCATGACTTGATGGCCAGGTCGTTGAGGTTCTCTTCAGGCTCCCAAGTATTGTGCTCAGCTGAGTAGCCTAGCCACTTTACACAATACTCAACCTTGATCCTCTCGCGTGACTTCCTTCCAGTTCGTTTGTTCTTGCGGCCGCCATAACGAACTTCACGCCGATCTAAGATTGCTTCAACCTCGTACCACTCGCCATCTTCATCCACGTCCAATGGAATAGGCGGAGGCTTTACTCGTCCATTGTCCCGGTATGGAGCGAGCAAACTTACATGAAACACATCATGCAATCGCTTCATAGTTGGTGGAAGTGCCAACCTATAAGCCTGAGTGCCAATGCGCTCAGTAATCTGGAAAGGCCCGATCCAACGGGGTAGCAACTTGCGACAGCCCTTGAACCTGATATTCTTAGTGTTCAACAGTACAACTGTGCCCACATCATGTTGAACATGCTTCGCTCTCTTGTCGGCATACGACTTTTGGCGCTGCTGTGCTGCTTCAAGCAGGGTCTTAGCCCTTGCGAGAGCTTTCTCCAAATCCTTACCAAAGGCCTGCGCTGCAGGAACTTTAGTGTCAATCTCCATGCTTGCTGGAGTCAAAGGGTGCTGACCAAAGTTCAGCATAAAAGGAGTATTCCCAATATTCTCTTGCCAAGCATCATTGATGGCAAACTCAACACCTGGCAGGCGCTCATCCCAGTCATCCTGGCGAGGCCCCACGTAGTGCCTGAGTATCTCCTCAACTGTGCGGTTCATACGCTCAGTCTGGCCATCACTCTGCGGATGATAGGCCGTGCTTAAGCACTGTTTCACGCCTAACAGCCTACATACCTCCTTCCAAAAGAGGGATGTAATCCTAGGATCTCTGTCAGAGACAATCTCCCTTGGAACCCCATGATGCCTGAACACCTCATACATGAAAGCTAAAGCTAGCCCTCTTGCAGAGATCTTAGTGGTGCATGGGTACAGGTGCACCATCTTGGTAAGCCTATCCACAAAGACACAAATGGCGTCCTTGCCATTCTCAGTCTGTGGCAGATCTGTGATCAAGTCCATGCTGACAGACTCCCATCTTCTGCCTGGGATTTGCAGTGGGGTCATTTGACCAGCACGCCGCTCGTTACGAGGCTTGTTACGCTGACACAGAGTGCAGGTAAGGACATGACTTTTCACATCCATCCTGATTGTAGGCCACCAATAGATACGTGTAGCACGCCTAATGGATTTATGCACCCCCAAATGCCCACTGAAAGGTGTGTCATGAATAGCTTCCATGCACTCCAGTCTTAGGTCATTCCAGTCAGGGATGACAAGTCTGTCACCCAGCCACCAGAGTCCATCCCTAGCTTCTAACTCACCAGTGTTAGATGCTTTGGAAAACCAAGGGTCCTGCAGATAGCCCTCACGGCATCTGGTCATCAGATCCTTAAGTTCTGGAGCTTCAGGGTCAAACAAACTCTCCTCTGCTCCCCCCTTTTGGAAACTGTTGTCCTCAACAGTCAAAGGCTCTGTCTGCTTGCGCTTCCGAGAAGGCTTAGCAGGAGCAGGAGGAACAGCAGACTTGGCAGGTGGTGCAGCAGCAGCACTAGGTGCTGCAGCCTGACTCCTGGTTAAGGCAGACAGTGCAAATTGTGCAGCGGAAGGCTCCGGCCTCCTTGACAAGGGGTCAGCCACATTAATTCTGCCTGGTCTGTATTCCCACTGGAAAACGAACCGAGACATGTACTCATACCACCTGGCCTGTCTACGAGAGAGAGTCTGCTGCTGATGGAAGAAGGTCAACGGGTTGTGATCTGTCACAACTGTGAAGTTGAGTCCTTCCAAGTAGCACCTCCATTCCTGCAGAGCATAAACTACTGCCAGGAGCTCTTTCTCACCAGTGGTATAGTTTGCTTCAGCAGGGGAAAACTTCTTGCTCAAAAAGCAACAAGGATGCCCATCCTGCATAAGCAAAGCACCTACACCATGATCGCATGCGTCTGCCACCAGCTCAAACTTCTTTTCAAAGTCTGGCAGGCGCAAAACAGGTGCAGAGCACAAGGAAGTTTTGACGTTTTCAAAAGCCTGCTGAGCTTCAGCAGACCAACGTATACCGGCTTGTGCTGCTTTCAGTTGATCCGTCAGAGGTTTGACCAACACAGAATACCCTAGAATGAACTTTCTGAAGTAGTTGGTGAGACCCAGGAAGGATCGCAACTGATGGATATCCTTGGGAACAGGCCAATCAGCAACAGCTGAAACCTTCTTGGGGTCTGGTTTCAGACCTTCTCGTCCCACAATATGGCCAAGGTACGCAACCTCACTGCGGCCAAAGGCACACTTGTGCAGGCGCAGGTAGAACTTCTGCTCTCGAAGTGCCGCCATGACCAACTGAACATGACGAACATGATCCTCTTTGGTCTTGGAAAAGATCAGGATATCATCCAAGTACACGAGACAAAAGTCGCTGTACTTGCCCAGAACGCGGTTCATGACTGCTTGGAATGTGCTGGGGGCATTGGTCAAACCCATTGGCAGCACCGTAAACTGAAAAAGACCCAGCGGCGTAGTTAACGCTGTAAGCGGCTGGTCTTCCTGATTCAGTCTAAACTGATAGTAGCCCGAGGCTAAATCCAGAGCAGTGAACCAGGCTGCACCGTGCAAACGGTCATGCAGGTCAGCGATGTTCGGCAACGGATACGCATTTCGCACCGTTAACTTGTTAACAGCCCTATAATCTATCACCATACGCAAACCTCCGTCCTTCTTTGGCACGAAGAGGAGTGGTGACCCCCAGGGACTGTTGGATGGGACTATCCATCCCTTCGCCAGGAACTCCGTAATCTGGCGTTTCATTTCCTCATATTCGGCTGGACTTAACCGAAATGACCTCCTGTACTGTGGCTTAGCTCCGTCTATGAGCTTAATGACATGGTCAATACCGCGGTCAGGTGGTGGCCCTGCCGGTATCTCTTGACCTAAGTCCATGTACTTCTGTTTCACAAACAGAACCACGTCAGGGTCATCGTCTGGAGTACCGTTCCAGTCAGGGACTGCTTTAGGCAGCAAATCGTCAGGTTCGTCCTCATCGACACACTTGAGAACTACCAGGTAACCCGGATTGCCCTTCCGCAGTGCACGTTTGAACTGCATAGCTGACATGGGCCTAGAACCTGTTGCTGCTGACTGCTTCTCTGAAGCTGCAGTGTTAGGAGACTTAATTGTGAAACGTCTCTTGCCCTTAAAGACAGTTAGAGTTTCTGCTCCATAGTCCAAGACAGCACTAGTTGCTCTCAACCAGCTGTCACCCAAGATGAGATCATGTGCTCCATGCAAGTCCACCACTGTGCAGACAATGCTAGCTCTGTAAGCACCAAGCTGTACTAGCACTCTGACAGTACCCCTGGTATGAATTACTGTCTTGTCTGCCAGCTGCATAGAACCCCCATCCGGCTGAGGCAGTGCTATTCCACAACGCTTAGCAAAGCTAAGGTCTAGCACTGGTCCTGATGCAAAAGAATCTACATCAATCCTTGCTGAGGCACCTGCAACTTTGCCTGTAAGTGCCATAAGCATACGGTCACTAGCAACAGAATCTGCTGCTACTGCTGCTGCTGCTGCTGTTGCAGCATGAGATACTGCTGAAGCTGGAGGATCATACCATGCCTGCACAGGCCATGGAATTCCAGGCAACTTATGCCTACTGCTGTCAGCTGTATCAGGGTTTAGAGAAGGAGCTTCAAACAGGTGGTATCCCTTAGGATACTCTTTGACCAGCTGCATATTAGCTAGTAGCCCTCCCCAACGTGAGTTTCCCCACTTAGGCAGCAAAATAACCGCACTTGTGGTGTGGGGCTGCTGCTTTTTGCAGTACAGGTAGTGCTTAAGAAATTTACCAGCCTCCGCAAAGGGAGGATTCAACCACACAGTTTCCCCAGCACAGTTGTACTCAAAAAATGACTTGTCAACAGAACAATACTTATCCAACAAAGCATGGCTGCCGTCATTATTGCAACAGGCATCAAGAGTGAACACACACCCTATACGAGATTGCAAAGCCTCAAACTCAGACATGAGAAGGCTTCTATCCTCATTTGCGGGCCTCTGAACTCCTACTGTGACAGTCCCCACACCTTCACTACTGCCATCAGTTCTGCCAGTGCCTGCTTCCTATTTGGGACCCTTGCCACCAGAGCCACCAAACTTTTTCTTGCCACCTTTATCAGTACGGGGTGGCTCAGGGCATTCCTTGGCAAAGTGCCCCCTCTTGCCACAGTTGTAGCACTTCGGCCCCTGCACTTGCTGCCACTCTTGGCCTGCAGGCTGACCACTAGCACCCCCCGGCTTCTTAAACTTCTTGTGGCCTGAACCACCACCACCACTAGTACCCGCAGGGCGCTTGCCACCACCACCACCAGAGCCACCACCCCCAGGCCAAGGCTTCCCAGACCCACCAGAGCCCCCACCACCACCGCCACCACCACCACCACCACCACCCCCAGAGCCACCAGACCCACCAGTGCCTCCAGAGCTTCCAGAAGTAGGGCGGGAGCGGTAGTTAGGCTGCCCCGGCGTCCTTGGTCCATACCTGCCTGGATCCGTGGCCTCCAGCTGTGCTGCATGCTGCTGCTGCATCTGCAGAGGGTTCTGATCATCTGGCACATTCACATACCAGAGGTTGGATGTGAGAGGGTTAATGCCCACATCTGAGAAGAGGTTTTGGTTGGATAAACCCTCCCTCCAGATGGTGCTCTGATCAACTCTGGCCATGGCATAGTCTGGGTTGGAGTTGAACCTGGCCAGAGTGCTGTTGAAAGCAGCACTGTAAGCTGCTACCTGCTGCTTCCCCTGGTAAAGAGTCTGCAGCTGCCGCCGAGCCTCTAACTCTGGCACACTGCCCCCCTTGAAGTAGCTGCGTATGGTCTCTGCAAACCGCTGCCAGGAGGTACCCTTAACCAAGAAGTCATCAGCATCACTGCGGTCCTGCATCAGCCGAGCTGCTGTCCCCTCAAGGTGCGTGAAGGCAATGCGCACCATCTCATCCTCTGGGAACTTCTGTGCAGCCAGCTTGGTACGAGTGGCACTGAGCCAGTCGGTGGCCTCAGTCAACCCTACCAGCTCAATCTGCCCGCTACGTGCGTTGGACCGCTCCCCGGAGAAGCCCGACACACGAGCCATGCTGCGGTGGAGGTTGCCCACTATGCGAGCTGCATCTGCTGGGCTGACAGTCACTTGGGAGCGCAAAGCTGCTAGCTGGTTGAAGTGCTCCTCGAGAGAGCGCTCCACAACGGCTACCCTGTCAAACACGGCGCTCTGTTGACGCTCTGCTGCCTGCTGAGTGCCGTCTATGCTAACAACCTTAGCCAGCTCCACCTTCCGCTCAATGCGCTGCATCTCCTCAATCAGCTCATCCATGAAGCGAGCCATCAGATGCATGCCAGCGTTGATAATGGTGATAAGCTCTCTGGTCATGGGAGGCTGCTCACGGTAGCTGCGACGCTGCGCCATGCGAGAGGAGCGCTCACGGTAGAGGCGCTCATAATGGCCGCAGAGAGCCTTGGGACGTAACACATAGCCCCCTGGCTCAAGCAACTGCGGCAGCTGGCCGTTGTGCAAGGTGGGATAGGGATCCTCACGCTGCTGGAGAGGAGGGAGCTTAGACACACTAGGTTCCTTCTCAACAGCAGCTGTGGGCTTAACAGGAACGGGAGGAACGTTCTCCTTGTCACTGTCAGTAACCTCGCCTGCGTCAGGGTCCTCAGTGATTCCTTGACCGGAAGAATCACCCTCCTCTGACTCTAACTCAGGAGGCTCGTCGTCTGATTCCTCAGCCTCCTCTTCTTCCTCATCTAACCCAAGAGAAACCACATCCTCGTCCTCACCAACGTCAGCGCCAGGCTGATCTTGGCCGACGGCCTCAGCAGCCTGCCGCTGGGACGGTGAGTCAGAGTCCGTTTCCCCAGAACTAGTGGTGTTCTGAGAAACCTCTGCCTTAGGTTTGGTAATCAAGCGGCCCATAGCAGGGTGCCTAGGAACCGGCTTGCTACCAGAGCCCATTGCGACTGACGCAAAATTAACCAGAGAAACTGGAAACAAGCCTGACACACAGGCAATGAAAGATCCAATCAAAGGCAAACAACAGTAAGCCCAAGAAAGGCCCTCCCAAAAAAAAATCAGAAGTAGCACAAAGAGCTGTAACGCTCAATTGCGACTATGCGTGGATGTGCCACACAAGCCGCAGGATGTATTGCTCCGTAAACCAAATGAAACGTTCATGGAACGTAAGATATCGCAAGGACCCTTGAAGCACCTTTAAATAGCCAGACCCCAGTCTTTCCTTGCTCCCTGGCTATGCCGGCTGATCTGCACTACCTCGGAGTCGCATAGACATACACATAGTAGCTGAACAAACAAACAAAAACTTAACTGAGTCAACTACTAGTGGCCGAGGCTGAGTCAACTACTAGTGGCCGAGGAAGTCGCCGCCGGTGGCGCACGCACCTGCCCATGTAGCCTATGACCGACAGACGGATCACTAGGACTACATGACAGGCTGCTGACCGTTACAATTATGCTTCATTGTACTAGAATGACACAGCTGTACTCACGGGCGTCATTCAGGGGTTTTCGTGTAGCGACATGAGGCGTGACCTCAACAACATGTTTTTGTTTGTTTGTTTTGTTTGTATCAGCAGCGCCACACCTTAGCTCACTTTCCAATCTCATCTCTTCATTCGCCATTCAAGTTACATACATCAAACATGACATTGCTTGCCATGCCACAGCAATCGATGAAGGAGTAAAAGAAAAAAAAATTTTAAGGTAAGGAAAAGTCCTACTGAGGCCAGGTGTCTAGAAATCGGAGTACTAGTGAGTGAGTCAGTCCTATGGTTCCAAACAAACAAAACAAACAAAAATGTAAGGTGCGGCAACCGCAAAGGGCTGCTAAGTACCGCCAAACAAGAGTGAAAGGAGTGGATGGTGTTCCAGCAGTCCTTTGCGGTTGCCTCACCTTAAATGTTTGTTTGTTGTAAGCTGTTGTCATTGTTGTTCAATGTTCCTTATGGGATAAAGTGTTACTTGCGCTCCTTTTCGGCTGGCTCTTTTCACCCTCTGATGCTGTCAAGGGTTTATGAAGTGAGCTGGCAGTGAATTTTGGTGATCAACATGTTTAGCAAGTGTTGTAGGCAGGTAGGGTGCTGGCTGAATTGATTCCCACCTGTACCTGGTGGCCCCGGCCAGCCTGCATGATCCCATGCACTGCAACACATGCGTCCCCATAACTCTCCCTTGATCTGATAAACCGAAACTTTGCAACTTGGAAACTTGGCTCATCAATCTCACATTGTCTGCATTATGCTTCATTGTACTAGAATGACACAGCTGTACTCACGGGCGTCATTCAGGGGTTTTCGTGTAGCGACATGAGGCGTGACCTCAACAACATGTATCAGCAGCGCCACACCTTAGCTCACTTTCCAATCTCATCTCTTCATTCGCCATTCAAGTTACATACATCAAACATGACATTGCTTGCCATGCCACAGCAATCGATGAAGGAGTAAAAGAAAAGTCCTACTGAGGCCAGGTGTCTAGTAATCGGACCTCATGTCTAGGCATATATATGTTGTCATACATGTCGAAGTTTACCCGTATTCTGTTCCACCTCGTTGTTCTTTGTGACAGCTTGAGGTGCGGGGCCTATGGCACTTATTGCTATGGCATATCATGAAATGTAATAATAATAGAAATCGGAGTACTAGTGAGTGAGTCAGTCCTATGGTTCCGTACTGCCAAACAAGAGTGAAAGGAGTGGATGGTGTTCCAGCAGTCCTTTGCGGTTGCCTCACCTTAAATGTTTGTTTGTTGTAAGCTGTTGTCATTGTTGTTAAATGTTCCTTATGGGATAAAGTGTTACTTGCGCTCCTTTTCGGCTGGCTCTTTTTACCCTCTGATGCTGTCAAGGGTTTATGAAGTGAGCTGGCAGTGAATTTTGGTGATCAACATGTTTAGCAAGTGTTGTAGGCAGGTAGGGTGCTGGCTGATCAGCTGGCTGATCAGATTCATGAATTGATTCCCACCTGTACCTGGTGGCCCCGGCCAGCCTGCATGATCCCATGCACTGCAACACATGCGTCCCCATAACTCTCGCTTGATCTGAGCAAGCGTGTTTGAGAGTTACAGAGCAATGACAGGTATGTTGGAGCTAAACATGCAGGCGTTCTGCTGTCCACAGGACAGAACCTCAAGACGACCCAAGACCATGTACACCCAACTTGGGGATAAGATGCACGCTACAATTGGGCTTGCATATTCTGGAAACGCGAACGAGAACTTGGCTGGACCTTGGCAAGGCGTATACACCCTTAGCAAGCAACTGCCCTCTGGGTAAGGACGAATGTGCGTATCTGTTGGACCTCCGTAGTAACATACCACGGCCATGCAGGGTTAGCAGGCTACCCTTTGTCTATACAACAACAGATTTGACACTTCTAAAGCCATGCGCCCTTCTTAGCCGTGAAGCCTTTGCAGTACAAAGCACTTGGGTGCTGCCCGCCGAGCCCGCGGATCATCTCCCGTCCTGGGTCGACGGGGGGCTGCTAAGCACACCGTATGCTCATGGACAGGCTCCGAGTGCGAGTGCAGAGCGTACGTAGTGCTGCATCCCCTTGAATTTTTGAAAGGCCGCTCACCCGGCGGGGTGCTTGAGTTGGGACACCAGCTCACCCAGTGACTGCAGCCGTTGATCCAGCGAGCGATCAAGCGTCAGCCCTTGCATCAGATACAAAGAGTCCACATATTCGTCCATGTTGTTTCAACATAAGTGCTACCATACCACAGCGACATATCTGAAAAGATACCATCAGTCTGGACGCCTGGGTTCATACAGACCGCGCTAAGCATGCAATTGTGTATCAGCTACCGTCTCGTGTGACGTTAAAAATCCACCACAAATGACACAGGCTCAGCCTAGCGGCGGCAGCAGCAAAGGCAGGACGACGGTATATGCTGCAATCGGATTGCTCGTCGTCTTTGCTGCTACCAGCCTGTATTCCACGTACAAGGTCGCAAGCGTTAGAGGAGTGTACTGTGGATATAGCCAAGTGGTCTTCGAGGGCTCCAAGCTGCCCATCTGGGGCAACTCGCTAAGTGCACTGGGAAGTAACAAGAGGCTTGCCTACGCCTTCTATGCAGCACAAGATGATTATCACTGTGCATGCTTGGTCCATGTAAAACGCCTCATTGAATTTGGCCGCGACACAGCCATTGATCTTGTGATCATCATCCCCCATATCTACACAGCAAGAGTTGATTTGCTGGAGAAGGGCCAGAAGCTGGGGGTGATATACAAGCATGTGTCCAATCTTGACGTTGGACGCTTCACGAACAGTGCAACATCGCAGCTTACAGGGTACTACACGGGCGTGATGTCCAAGCTCCATGCCTTTAACATGACGGAGTATGATCGCGTCATGTTCATGGATGCTGACCAGATGCTTCTAAAAAGCCCAGAAGCATTGTTCAACTCTGTTCCTGATGCAATGCTTGCGGCTCCCAGGGCATATTGGCTGCTACCAGGTACTTTCCCTAAAGGGTACCGGACAGAAGGCTGGCCACCTGGCAATGGACCAGAGGTGGGGCCTCAGATGAAGTTTGGGTCATATCTCATGCTAATACAGCCGGCTGAGCATCTATGGAGTCGTTTGTACAGCAAGTATTACAAGGATGGAAAACCAGTCTTCCAGGATTATTTTGATATGGACCTCCTTAACATAGAATTCAAGGATGATGTTACCTTGCTTCCTGGTAACCTGGTTGTTCTGTCTAATGATTATATGAATAAAGGGGCTGATGAGCGTCCCGTGAATGTGCGGCATATACCGCAAACAACATGGTTCCAGAATGCATACATCATGCACTTTTCTGCTCCAGGCAAAGTCTGGAGTTGGACCCCAGCCAGGTTCAATCTGTCCTATCCCAATGCCCATGACCTGTTGAAACAGGTATGGCAGACGTGGTGGGATGTGCGGGAACAAGTTTGTTGAGTTAAACGAGGATGGTGCAGTGAGTGGCTCTTCATGGCCTCTGCGTGCATGCTCAGATAAATGGGAGCTGCAAGTTTGACTGGCCTCGTTTTTGCGGCATATATATTTCGAGATTCATTGAGCTGCGATGGAAATAATGTCATAGTAGCTGGATCAGTAGCAGCAGCAACATGACCCAGTGTACAGCATGTGGTGTGGTAGAATCATATGGGTGCAGGGGCTCTCTTTGCGGATGTTTTGGCCCCCGCATTTGTAAAATGTGAAAGGAAGTTCTATTGAGGCGAGGTGGCTAGAAGTCGGTAAGCGTGAATGCTTGAGGGTGGCCCCTATTGAATGTTTGCAGCAAGCTCTGAGTTTTTCTGTCTAGTTCATCTCCAATGTGTTAGCAGAGGGGTGAAAGGTTGGGGTCTATGCCTGGTGCTCCATTAGGAGCTCTAGAGTCACCTCAGTCTTGCACTGTTCTAGTCCTAGTATTGTCACAAGCATTATGGTTTGTGCCATGTGACTGGCTGCTTTTCAAGGAGGTGCGGGGTGGACGTCAGAGCTTTGTTATAGTATTACATTCCATGATAGTGCCATAGCAAAGAGTGCCATAGGACTTTGGCTAGATTACGTATCTGTTGTTTTCACATACTCTTAGCTCTGTCTTTGCGGTTGCCACACCTTGAATGTTTGTTGTTGTTCTGGGAAGGTTGAAGAACTGAGGTTGAAGAACTGTGATCATGTTTTGCAGTGTGCTGCACTATGTAAGTGCTGATCGATTGAGGTACCGCCAGGTTGGAGTCGTTAGGACTTGAGCTCGAATAAGGGATGGGTTGAGTTTAGTCCTAGCTGGGTACATGTTTGGGTGTAGATCTTGGTTCAGTCTTTATATCAATTCGATGGTGTGCACGGTGCATTTTGATCCGATCAGTGGTGTGCTTGGTAACCACTTAGTTTCCTGATGCGGGTGCGGCATGGCAGTGGCAGATTGATGGGCAACCTGTTGCCAGAGCAAGAGAGTTTAGGTACCTAGGGGTGATTTTGCATGAAACTGAGTGTGTCTCTGCAGCCATCAGCTCCCTTGCAACTGCAGCTACGCGTGCCACCTGGGCCATGATTTCACGTTTCCAAGTCCGTAAAGTAAGGGACGTAGCTGTGAGGCTTCAGATGTTTAAACCTCTTGTCTTGCCTATTTTGGAGTATTGTGGTGCAATCTGGGGCCTTGACATGCTTGCCTCAAGCAAGCATCTCAGCCAAGTTCTTGATAACCCTCTGCAAGCGGCTCAGGCATATTTTTTTGCGAGGCCTGGGTCAGCTGCGCAAGCCTGTAGGCAAGGCAGTCATGCACAAGGAAACGTGCATGGAGCTAGTGGCCAAGGGATGGTTACTCTTTTCAATAGCATTGTGGGAAAGGTTGCAAGCAGCACCCAGCTACAGTATCTTGGGTATTTACTGTTAGGGAGTCTATTATGAGAGCGCAAGCCACTCCATTGAAGAGGAACACATCATGGGCAGGAAGGTTTATGTCTATGATGCATATGATCACTGGCCAGGGCTCTAGGGATGATGCTGCCACTGTGCATGATTTTGTTGAACAGTTTGGTTTTGACTCCACAGCTAACCGCATTTTACCTGTTCCCAATGGGGTGCTGTGGGCTGCATGGGAGAAATTTGTTCAGATAGAACCTTGGGAGAATGTGGAGTCAAACTCCAGGACAACACCCACGGCGCGCATAAGATTAGTTACGTACAAGAGTTGGTTTGATGTTCCCCAGGGGACTGCTGAGACACAGAAGAAAGGCTACCCTACGGGTATGCTCAACTACAATCAAGCATTCTGGTGGGATTCCCATCAGTCTCCTGCTGGTGATTTGTTTGCCGTGTCCGTAGTTGGATGTCTGCTTGGGTATTCCTCTTGCTTGGTGGTATGGATTCCATTGTTTTTGGACCCATCCGATGGTGTGTTTGGTCGTTTCGACCTAGCAGCCCTTTGCGGTTGCCGCACCTTAAATTTTTGTTTGTTTGTTTGTTCCCTTTTCTCAAGTTAAGCAGTTGATGCGGTTTAGATCTGGTGCACATCATTTAAGAGTGGAAACTGGAAGGTGGGTGCCGCCCCCGGTTCGGTTGCTCAGATCTGAGAGGGTTTGTCAGAAGTACCCGAAGGAGTAAACTCCGTAGGGCTAGAGCCAATCCGGTCACGAGACTCGCCTCACGACTCGCCTTGTCGAGACTTTTTTTCACCTATCAGGAAAGTGTCAACAACTTTTCGACGAGTACGCGGCAACTATAAGCGCTTGTACACAAGGCAACTATCGTTTAAGAACAACAAGTTTAGGCTCCGCCAGCAGCCCGTGGTGCCCAGCACCGTTCGGAACTGGCCCGCGAAGAACTAACTCGGCAGTCCTCGGCTCCGCAACCGGCGAGTTCACTGCAACGGACTGACTTAATGCGCTGCATTGCTGAAGCAGAGCACCTCAGAAGTACACGCGCACACAAGCATCCATAAATGTATGTGCAAGAACTCTTGTACCGAATTGAGTACTACTGCTGCGCCCAACATGCCCGTGGTGAAGTTGGCCTGCCGATATGGCAGTGCCCTAGCGGGTCATTTGGCCTGCCGATTCTTGAATCGGCAGTGCCTAGGGGGAGCGTTTCCGTGGGCATGTGTCCTAGCAAATCCAGACCCAGGAACAGGGTTTGGTCGTTTCGACCTAGCAGCCCTTTGCGGTTGCCGCACCTTAAATTTTTGTTTGTTTGTTTTGTTAGCCGCGTCACGGGTGAGTCACGGCCTGGTCACGTCTCCTGAAGTTGTAGGTTCAGAAGCCCGCAGGGCGTCAGAACCAGGTTCTACGGAGTCTTAGAACCCGACGAAGGTTCTTAGATGATTTACGGAGCAGTTACCTGCTCCTCTGCCCGAAGGGCAGCCGCATCTTACGGTAATTGCCAGATATAGGCTGGCATTCTAGGCTTCGCCTTTATCTTGCCGCTTATACGTGATCTAGCAGCTCTGTAGCTGCTTATTGTCGCAACCCCATATTCTTTGTTGTCGTTCTTCTTTTCACTTCGTTGATCGCTCCTTGTTCGATGTCAGGCCCAGCATGTCAGCTGCCTGCGCCTAGCGCCCAGGCCGCTCCTGCTGCTGCCACTCTTGCTGCTGCCGCGAATGGCCGTGGTACCAATGCTGGTGTTGTTATAGATTTGGATGCGCTCGCAAAGGCCATTACCCCCAGCCTGTTGGCTGGCTTAACGCAGCATTTAGAAAGCCAGTGTATTTCTAGGGAGCCTAGTGCGGTCGCTTGTGACATGGATGACCTCAAGCACGAGCAGAAGGCCCGGCTTGTCAGGGCCAAGTTCAGCAGCATGGCCGATGCTAGCGAGAGCAGCGAAATGCCTATTACAGTGCAGGTCGGCATGCCTTGTCTCAACAGCGCAGACCAGGACCAAATGAGAGCAGCACTGCAGGCTGCCACTACGAAGGATGCAGCTAGCTCCCTTCTTTCAGCAGTGGAGCGGTCCATCCAAGCCATCAGCGCGCAGCTAGCCGGGGCAGCTACCATACCACAGGGTACAGCAGTGCTGACGCTTACTACGACGAGGTGCTGGCCATCAGACGTGACTTGCCAGCTGAGTGAACGTTCGTTGAGCACGGTCCAACCCTGCCTAAGCCTCAAGCACACTGAGCGTGGATCTGTATGTCAAGGAGGAAGCAATGCAGCAGCCCACTCAGGGTCAGTGGGTGGCAGTTTAGCAGTTGGCTCATGTGAGCACTGCCCTGGGCATGCAATGGTTGCATGGCTCATTATTCTTTCTGCCTGGGTGTCGAGCCAAGTTGGCTGCCCTGCTTGCGGCTTATGAGAAGCCAGCATTGTGCTTTCCCACCATTGGATTGCATCAGTTATGCCCAACCAACTCAGCCTTACGCCTCAAAGCACAGCGTGGAGCTGTATGGCAAGAAACGCAGAAGCAAAAGCCCACTTCCACTGATGGTCAGCAGGTGGCAGTATGACAATTGGCTATTGATTAGCACTGCATGCCTTAATGGTTGCATGGCTGATACTTCGTTCTGCTTGGGTGCCGAGCCAGGCTGGCTGCCCTGCTCGCAATTTAAGAGAACCCAGCATGCCTACCTATGCAATGGTTGCCTGGCTCATACTTCGTTCTGCTTGGGTGGCGAGCCAAGCTGGCTGCAATGCTCGCAGTTTAGGAGAATCCAGCATTTGTGCCTTACCATCATCAGTCATGGCCAACCAACTTAGCCTTACGCCACGGGAGGTCCAATGGCTCATGCATGACAATCGTGTGACTCTCAGTTGGCAGCAACCATGTTGTCGATGCCTCGTATATGAGATAGATCTTGTCAATTTCTGATGTGGAGCTGGCAGCCCACATCTGCTCAGCACGCCATATGCTTCTCACACCTATGGACACCAACCACGTTGTGGCAGCTTTGCCTTGCTCATATCTGGTGGACTTGACAATCTATGTTGTGCTGCTTGGGAAAGCATGCCATCTCCAAGCTGTCGCCTGGCAGGCTTCATGCTGACTTCCGCACGTCTGCATGAGCTAGCTAATTGACGTCTTCCAATCTCCCATCTTGCCTGGTGGCACGATGGCACACTAGGTCTGATCAACTTGTTGCACTATGTGCTGCTTATGGACTGTTGGAATGCGAATGTCCTAACTGGGAACTTGAATATGCTATTGAAACCTAAGTTGAGAACTTGAGTATGCCATTAGAGCCTAAGTTGGCTCCTTGTGAGTGGCGGAGCCCCCAGCAGCATCACGCTTTGACGGGGGCGTTTGGTAATTGGTAATTACGAGATGTCTAATCATTGCTTGACGATGGGCAGCGTCGTGCATCAATCAGTGTGTTGGCAGACATGTAACAACCTTGCTAAGGCAAAGGCTCGGTCATATGACCGCATGCAGCTGACTCTTAAATCGCATCTTCAGTTGGCAAGCAATACGCACTAGCTACTTAAGCAGCGTTAGCTGCTTGTGGTAGCGGCCTAGGGCCTGCCTTTTCAGTCAGTCCCAGTGCTTACACCTTTAAGGTTTGTTGTTGTTGTATAGTCATAGATAGCTTACAGTTGTTTTCCTTACAGGTTGTGTCTCTCCACCAGTCCTACAGCAGTTGCAGCACACTACACAGGGTCCTGTCACAACAGCCTGGGAGTTCAATGGGGCTGAATGCCAAGCACCTAGAATCAGATCATTGCAAAGAAGTTGCCGTCTCGGAATTGTCAACTCCAAAATAACGTCTTATCATGCTGGACGCATGGACCGTCAAGCAGTGGCTGGAACCTTCTCCGCTCAGCAGCCATCGGACTCATCAGCTAGCTCAGCTTTTGGCAATCAATGCTCCTCGTCCTAGCGTGCTTCTGACCACCACTGGGGCTACAGCCCTGACAGGGCTTGCAGCCTCTCAGCTGTGAAATGCGTGCATCAGGCATCCAAGTGAAGGACAAGCGGTGGGGGAGACGCCTTTTAGGCCCAACAGCAAGCCGTGCTACGCGCCATTGCTACTAAAAGCCCAGCTCCAGCTGAGTGTTGGTGCAGTCGGAGGACCGATTGTCACTCACTAGACAATATTCATTCCAAGCTAAACGTCCCCTAAGCCAACTAAGGAGATGGAACTTCTAGACAGCGGAAAATTACAGCGGACTTGCATAGCATTGCGTGGTAATGCAGTGCAGTGAGGGATTGGCGCCCGCTTATTTTATTTCTGCGCACATCTGCGAGTATGGCCGACCAATCAACCAATCAAGTCAAAACGCAGAACCAGCTATTGACACTATGCCAAAAAGGTCACTCAAGACCAAGTAGCACACGACTTCGGACGAACTGAAGTCGACCCCTTGATGTGGGAACGAACTCATTTTGACATGTGTCCGCGCGTTGGGAGACTGCGGTGTGTTCCGTTTTTAGACCCTCACAAGGTCGTACTTTCACAATCTAAGCAAGAGGCTTCCATTCTCATGCCGTGCTCAGTGGCGCAGATGTATGCCTGGTCGAGACTATCCTACCAGGGTACGAGCAGGTCGAAGGCGCTCCGTCAGCCTCCCCCGCTATTATGCGCAACCGTCGTCGCGGTAATGACGACTTTTACTGGAAAGATTTTCGCCACAGCTCCACAGTAGTGCTGAGCTGGATCCATGGCTTTACCTACCCTTGAACTAGTGGACCACGGAACCTCTCGCCAGTGTTATCCTTACCAATCACTCTTCAGCCCACGCTATATTGTTTCCTGTACGAAGCAGTCACAGAGTTGCTGGCCACCTAGCTAAGCGGTACTAGTACTGCCTTTGGGCAAGGTGCCAAAACCAAGGACGACCCAGGTTCACCTGGTTTAAGACGGCCAGGCCAACCATGCCACACTAATTGTTTTCAAACCAGGTCGGTTACGAGACCCTGGCGGAGCTTCCCGGGCGCCCGCCTGAGGCCCCCCAGCCGGGCGACTTCATGTGCACGATCGGTAGTGCAGTCGGGCTATTGACCATCTGGACATCCATCCAATTCTTGGCAGTACTCGGTGGTGCAAGAAAAGGCGAGCTAATTACTTACGCAACCGCCGTCGGGGTATCAGTAGCCTGCCGCTCGGCGTCACCAAGCTGCTGATGCACCAGCCAGATCTCTCGCAAGTGGCGAGGCGCAGGACCCTCTCCCGCCATGCAAATCCGTTGGCCGCTGAGCTATTAGCCGCCCAGGCCCAAACTCCTAGAAATCTCGGCATAATTACGGCCTTAGGCCCTATCGGCATGGATTTCTGCCCACAAGATATATGAAATCAAGAGGCCAAGCAGCCGTATATCATCTTCCTGCAGCTGCTACTGCAGGTCCACCGAGCCAGACGCATTTCTGTCCGGACCTTGCATTGCAGTGCAATTGTAGTGGATTCTTTGCATGCCTGCTTGCCCCCAGGGGTTTGGCGTTTAATTGGTGTGTGTCATATATGGGCCGTTGCTGCTTAAGACCGATAATCAAGTAGTAGTAGGAGGCCTTGTCGCCACAGGTGGTTCATTCTGGTCCGTCAATAGCATTGGTGCCCGCATCACTTTCACTTAGTGCAGTGGATCCCTGGGAAGAGATTGAACAAGCTAACATCCAGCTTTCCAGTTTATTTCATAAACTCCAAACGACTGGAAAGTTCATCCCCGGCAGGCCCGTTGCTTTCTCCAGCTAAGCAAGGGCTGAAGCCCGTTATTTTACGGTGGACCTATCTCCTGGCTGGAGTCCCACGAGCCATCCATCAATTGCTTCTAGGCATCCAGACATGAGGCAGCCAGCAGCACTACCAACTGAACTCATCGGATCCAGTTGTGCATGCATCAATGCAACAACAAGCACTAGGGTGCAAAGTCGGGGTATGTAACCCGATTTTCATTAATTAGAAAGGCCTCTCATGCCGCTCGTAGCAGGGTTCTTCTCTCTTGGCCCCGCGGGGAACAAACATGCAAGTTGCAGCTGCCCCTGGCAGGATCATGGTAGCATGCATGGGTTGATGTCTTACGCCCATGTCTGTCAAGAGGAGGTTGATTAGCGTGCCTATAGACCTATATGATATGAGGTCCGGCTCTCTGGGTCATCAAAGTCCCTCTTGATCTATATGTGTGCAGAATCCGCCATGGTTATGGTCGGTTTTTTGTCTTATCCAACCTCGCCCGAGCCGTTGCTACACTTGTCAGTCCACAACGGTTCATTAGAGTACTTGCTTGGCCATCGATGGTTTATGACTGACAGCTGCCAGCCATACACGCCAAAGCACCCGGCAGGCAGCCGTACTTGGTCCTTGAAATGCGCTCTAGCATAGCGATCGTGATTGGGTGAGGAAAGTGTTGCCTGGACTCGAGTAAGCCTCAGAGACCGTGGCCTTGTTCCTCACGAGTTTATGTACTTCCTTGCTTATGAATGTACTGCTTCAGTGATGAGTGCAGCCCACTAAGGTGTTGGTGGGTCAGGGGCTGCCGTCGGTACTGACTTACCGCGAGGTCAAATGCGGCCCTCCACGGTAATCTGCATTATTATGTTGGGACTGCTGCAATACGAGGAGATCAATGGCTAAGGTTGTCGTGCGTGCACGAACATCTGCTGATCTTTGACCCAGCCAACGGCTTACTCACTGCAGCCTTCTTATATCAAAGTAGTTACATGAGCTATTAATGCAGGCGTCATGTTGTGCGCTGAAAAACAGATCAGCACATGGAGGGGCCACTGGGTGCCCTTATTTCTCCTACCTTCGGCCACAGCATCTACCTGCTGGGCGGCAGGTGCAGCCTCTGCAATTCCAGATGTTATCAACGCATTAGTACATACTGCGCCTGCGGGTATCAATGTTTGGGCCTTGCTCAGAGCCGTGCGTGATGCCATGCTTGATATATGTTTTACATGCTGCGGCCATGGGAAGGCAGAGCATTTGCTACTGCAGGTGACCTTCCAACCCGCAGGCCGCTGGTACTGCACAAGTGTGTAGGGACCGTTGCATACGTTTTGTGCGTCCTTGGAGCAGAGACTGGCAGTCTTTCCAAGCTAAGATGTTGATTTGATTGCCAAGATTCTGATGTTACACCTAACAAACTCGCCCATCACCATCAGTCCCCCACGCTCAGTCTCACTGGTCGTCGCTGTCTGCTTCGCCCGCCGCATCAGGGCCGGTGATCTCTGTTTTTTGCCGGAGACAGCGAGACGAGCAAGATTGGGACTGGGTTGTTGGGGGGGTAAAATGGGCTGGAAGGGCCGGGTCAGTGATGGACCGGCAAAGTGTATGATGACAATTGGGGCTAGTGGTCTTTTAGAACCACGTGCATAATTGCAAGGCCGTCTGGCCAGAACAAGTTGCTAATTACGGCTCTTGTTGCCCCAGGTCTGAACACTTGGTCGGTTTCGGAGACCTGAGGAGGGTTAGATGACGTAGAACCCTTCTTCGAGCTTACATATAGAGGAACATGCTCAAGCTAGTGGTACTCGTGGACCCTCCAACTTTACGTGTGGACATAACAAAGTGGTCAAGCGTGACAACCTGAGCAACATCACTACGTCGGCCACATGCTTGGGAAAAAACGTGGTGCCTGTTATAAACTGGAACAAGGCGCAACCCCGGTGATCACGACGGAGGACTGCTACACCAGCAAGAGCATTATCATCCCGTCCTCAACCTGCTGCCGCCAACTGACCCAACCAACAACAAATGCAAATGAAACCCCTTCGAGGCACGCAGGTCGACCTACGACGCTCCATTCCAGACGTTCGCCAAGCAAGCTCAAGCCCTGCCGGATGTCCCAGATGCCAACTCCAATGTTTGAGACATGCTGCAGAAGCCACGTTTTAGGCGTGCCTTGCAACCTCCAAGCCCTACCTCAACTTGGGTAGTTTGCTCGCCCAACCCCAAGCTCGCCAACCCCAATCCCAAGCTATCCAACACCCACCTGCCCAACCCCAAGCTGCTCAACAACCTAACCCCAAGACCCTGAAGAATCTGACATCGAAGCTTCCCGAAGCTGCCCAACCCCAACCTGCTCAACAAAGAAATCAACCGTGCCATTCTGCTCGTATAACATGTATTACTCGCTTGTTTCTCCTGTAGTAGCGCGAGTGTGCCTGCTTGTCAACTAGGTCCTTTTGCTTGTGATTTTAGAGCAGACTATGTAGCTTAGCATGCATTCGGACTCGTTTAGGCTCAGGGGGAGGAAGGGAAGGGGAGATAACGGCCAGGCATACCGCATACGCGTGGAATTGTTTTCAGAATTAGCAGTGTAAGACAGTTCTCAGGTCTACTTGTATCCGCCCCGCTCGATTTAGCAGCCCTCTACCTCTCTCTTACTCGCACTTACTCAACACACCCCACTAACAAACTCGGTTGGAGTCATGCTCGGGTGCTGCACGGCCCAGAAAGCTGTGCAGTGGTCTCTCTTAAAAAACCAATCAACCGCAAGAACCTGTAAAGGATCTGACATCCAAGCTTCCCAAGCTGCCCAACCCCAGCCTGCTCAACAAACCAATCAACCGCAAGACCCTGTAAAGAATCTGACATCCAAGCTTCCCAAGCTGCCCAACCCCAACCTGCTCAACAAACCAATCAACCGCAAGACCCTGTAAAGAATCTGACATCCAAGCTTCCGAAGCTGCCCAATCCCAACATGCTCAACAAACCAATCAACCGCAAGACCCTGTAAAGAATCTGACATCCAAGTTTCCCAAGTGCCCAACCCCAAGCTGCTCAACAAACCAACCATAAGACCCTGAAGAATCTGACATCCAACTACCCAACACCCACCTGCCCGACCCCAAGCTGCTCAACAACCCGACCCCAAGCTGCTTAACAACCCAACCCCAAGACCCTGAAGAATCTGACATCCAAGATTGCCAAGCTGCCCAACCCCAACCTCTGAACAAACCAATCAACCTTAAGACCTTGTAAAGAATCTGACATCCAAGTTTTGCAAGTGCCCAACCCCAAGCTGCTCAACAAACCAACCATAAGACCCTGAAGGATCTGGCAACATCCAAGTTTCCCAAGCTGCCCAATCCCAAGCTGCTCAATATGCTCAACAAAGGAACCCAAGAGCCTGAAGAATCCATCCAAGCTGCCCAACCATGGCAAGTTGCGCATTCAACAAAACAAACAAACGTATTTTAAGGCTTCTGGCGGGAACTGCCCCGATGACATGATCAATGGCCTCTGAAAGTTTTTACAGCACACACTACCTAGGGTTTGCGCGGCTGATGGCTTGTCGTGAAACCGGTTCCATGTTCCGGTTCTAGGGCAAAATGTGCTCAGGTCCGCGCCTTCCAGCAATGCCAAACATGAGTGTCAGATCATGGGTCCGGCCCTGGGGCACCCTCTGGCGAACATGTCACACGCTGGTTCCAACAAGTTTCTTACCGAAGTGTGGAATACTCATCTAAGTGGAGAGAGAGCTACGCCGAGCTGGTTGAGCTACTGCAGGGGGCAAGCACCACCGCTGCAGTCCCAGCCCGCGTAAGTTAAGGGAGAGGCAACTGAGGCTAGGGTGCCGAGCCTCGTGTCCCCTACCGTGAACTGTCCTGGCTGGCGTGGGTGGGCATCTCGCCCACCCACCTTTGTTATCTGCGTTTGCGCTTCCAGGGTGCTCTTTTGTCTTTGTTCCGCTCTTTCTTTTGCTTGGTCGTGTAGATCCAGTGAAGCAGCTTTGTGGTCTTGAGGTGTACGGCTTTCATTGTTGCCTTAAGGTCTTGTCCATTAACTCCAAGAGCCAGGAGCTTTGTGTTCAGGTCTTGGAAGATGCTGCCCGCTACTCCTATGACTAAGGGAGTGTAGTGTACAGTGGCCATTCTATCAGCCTCTCGTAGTGCGTCGTATAGGCCCCTGTGTTGCTCTTCAGCTTGCGCCAGTTTTCCGTCCTTGTCGGTATCCCTGCAGAATTTGATCTCAACAATCCAGTACTCCGCAGATTGGTCATCTGCTGCGGGCCGGTAGAGGAATGCGTCTGGGATGCTTTGTCTCCGCATCAATTCTTTGACATGAGCCGGCATGCTGTCAGGGAGGGCTGTCTCTGGGATGCGGTCTCTGGGATGCGATCTAAGTGGAAGAGTAGCAATTTCCATTGTACAACTGGTTGTTACAAGTGCAAATTTTCGCTGGCTCCTCGGGGGCTTCGCCCCAGACCCCACCAAGGGGGCTGTTCCTCCCCCCCCGACCCCGCCTCCTGCCTGGGTCGATGTTGTGCATCGACTTGGCATGGTCCCCCGGGAAATTCGGTTCCTTATTCGAAATTCGGTTCTTTATAGTCTAGTTCTGGTTCCAGAGGAGGTTGTGGAACTAGCCTGAGGACGTTACGAGCGTGCCTGGCGGTGCTACTTCAATTCCGGTCAGAGGATTGGATTTGTACTTCGCACGACTGCATAGGGGGCCACCACTGTCCACCAACAAGTTCGTGAGAGACCGCCACACACACCCTCCGCAATGTGTTCACCGAACATGCATGCTCCTTGCATATGCAACCGCACATATCACCGGTTTCCTTTGCAACCAGTGTGCAGCAGGTCTAGACCACGCCAACGACCTAGCTCCGAAGGCAGGCGGGTACCCGGGGCTTGCCCCGCTTGTTTCCGTTGTTGGAAGTTCTGTGGTGCGGTTCAAGTTAGGGCATAAGGGACCAACGAGACTCGGTCAACATAGCCACGCTCTCTGCATTGTGCATGCATTTGCTTAAATAGAGCAAGCATGTGTCCACAGAGGCGTCATAAAGCTCGGGAGCCATGTAGTGACATACGCGCGGAAGCCCTTTGCTAGCCCATGGCTCGAAGTAACGGATGCCCTAGTACTCGTGCTTCAACCTGCTAGTGTACATCCGCCCACATGGCAGTACTAACAGACACAGTTCCTTAGACACGTTAGATGTTTAAACCACTGACACATCTCAGAGAGATGTGAAGCCTTCGAAAGGCCCCCGTGGGGATGGGTGGAGTTGGCCATCTAGAGGAGGGACGCGGTGCTCCCCAAACAAACAAACAAAAATTTAAGGTGCGGCAACCGCAAAGGGCTGCTAGGTCGAAACGACCAAACACACCATCGGATGGGTCCAAAAACAATGGAATCCATACCACCAAGCAAGAGGAATACCCAAGCAGACATCCAACTACGGACACAGCAAACAAATCACCAGCAGGAGACTGATGGGTGTATCCAAATCAAACACAATCCAGAGCACCAACCAAGCAGGATGTCCAGTAAGTCCACCGCATATGTACCACCCAAGACGGCCAGCACACCAACCAAGGCGAATACCCAAACATGTAGCTATCTAGACTTCAACCAGTTCCTCATCAGACGAATCACTAAAACATGCGCCAAAGTGTGCTGCCAAACGTCCCTTACGATAATTATGTACATCGACTTTGGTGCAGGGGTCCTAGGGCACCAAGGGTTGGAATTCGCGAGGTGGTGCCTCTGGGGATGGATTGGAGTTGGCCATCTGGAGTAGGGACCTGAGGCACCCCACCACTTGTGCGCCAAAGTGTGGTGGAAAACGCCGCTTATGATGTGGACATCAACTTTGGTTTTGGGGTCCTAGGGCACCTAGGGATGGGGCTCGTGGGGTTGTGCCCATGGGCCATGGATGGGTTTGCCATCCGGAGCAGGGACCTGGGGCAATCGAAAACATGTGCGCCAAAGTGTTTGGTGCAAAACATCCCTTTTAATATGTACATCAGTTTTGGAGAACGGGTCCAAGGGCACCTAGGGATGGGGTTTGCGAGGTGCTGCCCGCGGTGATGGATGGATTTAGGCATCTGGAGCAGGGACCTGGGGCACCCCACCTCTTGTGCGAAGAAATGTGGTGCAAAACGCCGTTTACGATGTGTACATCAACTTTGGTTTTGGGGTCCTAGGGCACCTAGGGATGGGGCTCGTGGGTTGTACCTATGGGGATGGATGGAGTTAGCCACGTGGATGAGCGACCATGGGCAACCAAAAAACCTACGTGCCAAAGTGTGGTGCAAAACGTTGGTTATGATGTGGACATCAACTCTGGTTTTGGGGTCCGTGGGCACCTTGGGATGTTGCTCGCGAGGTGGTGCCTGTGGGGATGGATGGAGTGTGCCATCAAGAGCAGGGCCCAAGGGCATCCAAAACCATGTGTGCCAAAGTGTGGTGCAAAAGGCCGTTTAAAATAGGTACGGCATCAACTTTGGTGAAGGGGTCCGAGGACACCAAGGGACGGGGCTCGTGGGGTGGTGCCTATGGAGATGAATGGAGTTAGCCATCTGGTGCATGGACCTGGGGCACCCCACCTGGCTCTTGTGCGGAGAAATGTGGTGCAAAATGCCGTTTATGATATGTACATCAACTTTGGTTTGGGGGTCCAAGGGCACCAAGGGATGGGGCTCGTGGGGTTGTGCCTGTGGGGATGGAAAGAGTTAGCCATATGGATGAGCGACCAGGGGCAGCCGAACTTTTGGCATTGCATGTGCGCCAAAGTGTGGTGCAAAACCCCGGCTATGCTCCGGACTATCAACTTTGGTTTTGGGGTCCAAGGGCACCTAGGGATGGGGCTCGCGAGCTGGTTCCTCTGGGGATGGATGGAGTTATTCTTCTGCAGCAGGGACCTGGGGCAACCAAAACATGTGTGCCAAAGTGTGGTGCAAAACGCTGCTTATATTGTGGACATCAACTGGTTTGGGGGTCCGTGGGCACATTGGGATGTTGCTTGCGAGGTGGTGCTTGTGGGGATGGATGGAGTGTGCCATCTGGAACAGGGACCGGGGGCTTTCAATAACATGTGTGCCAAAGTGTGGTTTAAAATGACGCCGTTTATGATAGGTACATCAACTTTGGTGAAGGGGTCCTAGGGCACCAAGGCGGATGGGGCTCGTGGGGTGGTGCCTCTGGAGATGAATGGAGTTAATAGCCATGTGGTGCATGGCCCAACTGGTTACATGGTTACATCTACGCACACACCATTTGTGGCGTACAATTAAGGAAGTAGGCCTACTTAGTGAGGACCACCTACCCCAGAGTATGACTCAACCAGTCCAACTCCTGGCCCAACTAAAGGACACCCCACCTTTTGTGCCCAAAAATCTGGTGCAAAACCCGGCTATGCTCTGGACATCAACTTTGGTTTTGGGGTCCTAGGGCACCCGGGGGATGGGGCATCCATCTGGGGATGGATGGAGTTATGCTTCTTGAGCAGGGACCTGGGGCAACCGAAAACATGTGTGCCAAAGTGTGGTGCAAACCGCTGCATATGATGTGGACATCAACTTTAGTTTTGGGGTCCTAGTGCACCAAGGGATGGGGCTCGCGAGGTGACCCCTTTGGGGATGGATGGAGTTGGCCATCTGGAGCAGAGACCTGGGGCACCCCACCACTTGTGCAGATACGTGTGGCACAAAACACTGTTTATGACGGGTACATCAACTTTTGTTTTGGGGTCCTAGTGCACCAAGGGATGGGGGTTCTCGAGGTGACCCTTTTGGGGATGGAGGGAGTTAGCCATCTGGAGCAGGGACCTGAGGCACTTCACCACTTATGCAGAGAAGTGTGGCGCAAAACGCCGTTTATGACGGGTACGTCAACTTTGGTTTTGGGGTGCTAGTGCACTTAGGGATAAGGGTTCGCGAGGTGACCCCTTTGGGGATGTATGGAGTTGGCCATCTGGAGCCTGGGGCACTGGGGACCTGGGGCACTTCACCACTTGTGCAGAGAGGTGTGGCACAAAACGCCGTTTATGATGTGTACATCAACTTCTGTTTTGGGGTCCTAGTGCACCAAGGGATGGGGCTCGCGAGGTGACCCTTTTGGGGATGGATTGATTTGGCCATCTGGAGCAGAGACCACGGGCACCCCACTACTTGTGCACATAAGTGTGGCGCAAAACGCTGTTTATGACGGGTACATCAACTTTGGTTTTGGGGTCCTAGCGCACCAAGGGATGGGGCTCGCGAGGTGGCCCCTTTGGGGATGGTTAGAGTTGGCCATCTCGAGCAAGGACCTAGGGCACTTCACCACTTGTGCGGAGAAGTGTGCCGCAAAACGCCGTTTATGACGTGTACATCAACTTTAGTTTTGGGGTGCTAGTGCACCAAGGAATAAGGGTTCGCGAGGTGGCCCCTTTGGGGATGGATGGAGTTGGCCATCTGGAGCAAGGACCTAGGGCACTTCACCACTTGTGCAGAGAAGTGTGGTGCAAAACACCGTTTATGACGTGTACATCAACTTTGGTTTTGGGGTGCTAGTGCACCAAGGAATAAGGATTCGCGAGGTGACCCCTTTGGGGATGGATGGAGTTGGCCATCTGGAGCAGGGACCTGGGGCACTTCACCACTTGTGCAGAGAAATGTGGTGCAAAACGCTGCATATGATGTGGACATCAACTTTTGTTTTGGGGTCCCAGTGCACCAAGGGATGGGGCTCTCGAGGTGGCCCCTTTGGGGATGGATGGAGTTGGCCATCTGGAGCAGAGACCTGGCGGCACCCCACCACTTGTGCAAAGAAGTGTGGCGCAAAACGCCGTTTATGACGGATACATCAACTTTGGTTTTGGGGTGCTAGTGCACCAAGGGATGAGGGTTCGCGAGGTGACCCCTTTGGGGATGTATGGAGTTGGCCATCTGGAGCCTGGGGCACTGGGGACCTGGGGCACTTCACCACTTGTGCAGAGCAGTATGGCGCAAAACGCCGTTTATGACGTGTGCATCAACTTTTGTTTTGGGGTCCTTGTGCACCAAGGGATAAGGGTTCGCGAGGTGACCCCTTTGGGGATCATGTATGGAGTTGGCCATATGTAGGAGAGAGCTGGGGCACCCCACCACTTGTGCGCAAATTGTGGTGCATAACGCTGCTTATGATGTGAAAGAGGTTTATGAGGTTCTCTTAGAACGCCGGAGTATGCTTTTGTTTTTATTAAGTTTTGATACTTCTCAACCTGCTGCTGATACGCTGGTAGCATTTGTTGGTAGCATTTGCAAAAAACTGATGAAAGTGTTTGGAATGGCTTTGCAAATTATGAAAACCTCTTGAGGAAGGTGCTAAGCAAGGCTCAGACGTGTAGCAGCAGATGAAGGAAGTGTGGTGCATTCAAGGCAGCAGCCGGCGGGTTTGAGGGTGGCTGTGGATGGTGGTGCTTGGTGGAGTAATGGGCAGTATGTAGAAATGTCTAGCTCTGTTAACGAACGTCGAATCACTGGGGTTTTTGCAATCGCCAGACCTTGGCCAGATGCCAGATGCAGCCAGAGTCAGGCAAGACGCACGTAGGGAGTGCTGCAAGGTCCTGTGATCTTGGCCCTGAATTTGAAAATGTAGTCACTGAAACTCCTGAACGCTTCTTGTTTGAAGGATAGGAATGCTCTTGGCCTCCTGGTGATTTGTTTCATCCGTAGTTGGATGTATGCTTGGGTATTCCTCTTGATTGGTGGTGTGGAATTCATTGTTTTTGGACCCATCCGATGGTGTGTTTGGTCGTTGCAACCTGGCAGCCCTTTGCGGTTGCCGCATGCACCTTAATTTTTTGTTTGTTTGTTTGCAAACAAGGGAATGTGCCACTGAACATGACTAGAAATTTCAAGAATTTAACATAGGAAACCTAAGTACAGTTACAACTTACAAGACCGACCCACATCGAACATCTCAGGCCATTCCTGCACAGCCCTACAGGAATGGCAATTGCAGTGTGTGCTGCTTGCGAGCAGCATAGGCAGCAGCAATAGCAATCAAGGCAGCAGCAATAGCAATCACAGCCATGACCATCAACATCAGCAGTAGTAGGAGAGAAGCCTCGCATGGGCACCATCGGCACCCACAGCAGCAGCACAGGGCAGCAGTCTGGCATGGCAGCAGCAGTAGGGCAGGAGCAATGGCATAAAGCGCAGCACCATCAATTGAGAGCAACAGCAACCTAGTCTCAAAACAGGCCAATCGGCAGGACATGCATGCAAATCATGGCGCACACGCCCTCACTCCTCACCGACTGTTCCAGCTTGTATCATTGTTAAAGGTTTAGTATTCAATCAAGGTGACCAGTTCATGAGCATGTGCATGATGTGCCAAAGCTTATTGTCCTGCTATTGTATTGCTGCAATGGGTACCATATGGTCTCCATGCTTCATGTCTCTATTCAGAAAGACCACGGCACAGACCTTCATAGCTTCATCGCAGTGGTGTGGGGGTAAGAATGTAGAGAGGTAAAGAGTGACAGAGAGCTGACAAAAAACGCTAGGCTGAGACAAGGAGACGTTAAGTTCAACCTAAGAACTATCGTACACTGCTAACTCAGTGTGCGCATGCGTCTGGTAAGTATGCGTATGCTTGGTATACAACAGTGTTAGCGGCATAATTAAAACCCTGTATGGCAGGGCATAATGGATCTTCGTGCCAAGATTCTGCCACAATTCTGCCAATCAATCTGGTCGCTGATGTGTAACTAGTTACTAACTACACACTCAAGTATCATGATTACATCAGATTGATCTTGATCGCATGTTACAGTGGAATATCAATCTTGATCGCATGTTACAGTGGAATATCAGTAAGTTCTGCCAGCCTGCCCAATCATCCCCTCGCTAGCAGAATGGCAGGACAGAATTGGCAGGGCATAATGGCAGCCTTCTGCCGTTACATACTCAACATTACTAGGGGATGAAACCAGAAAGTCAGCTGGTATTGCTAGCATTCCGTAGTTAGGTTCAGGTCCATTTATCTTTCCACACACCCTATACCACTGCCATGACGTGTGTGAAGACCAGCCACAGTCGCACTCAGCTCAATACAAGCAGCACCTTCCCACTCCACGTTCACTCCACCACACTACTGCATGACACGACAAGCAGGCAGGATTTTTCGATCGCGCCAACACACCAAATTACAACGCACCTTGTGTATGGAGCGTGGCCGGAACGCGGCAGCCCTCCAGCAAAATCCCCAGCCTACGCAGTTGGGCACCACTGCGCTCATCTCCACCCCTGCCACTCACCTGCTCGATCGCTTCTTAAACAAAGCAGGCTGATGCGAAAGTGACGCGGTACCCTGCTTGTTGATCAAGCCTCTGGGGAATGCTGGCCCAGCCCTCGCAAGCCTTGAAGGGACCACGAACCTGCTCACCGCAGTGCTCCTCACGCCCCGATTGCTGCTGGGAACGACAGCGAAGCCACGAACTTCCTAGCACAAAGGGGTGCCGTCCATGACGGTGACTGTGCAGCTTACGTCCCCTGATTCAGCTTAGGCTTCATACTTCACTTCTATGGGAAACCACCATGGTGCTTGGGAACAAGCATCGGCAAAGACGAAGGGTGACAACAGGTGACACCGCCAGAACTAATGCGACTTTCCCACGCCCAGCCCACATGGAGCTGTCAGACTTTGCGCGCAGATGGCTTATGTGTGTGTTAAAGTCTCTCGATCCCTGAGCAGCGTGCAAAGGGCTAGCACGTCGTACCAGGCCTCGCCGATCGGGTTTGGAAACCAGTTTCAGCGGCGAATCGAATTACATCCTGTCATAGCCGTTAATGGGAGTGAACCTGCGTCCAGGACGCCTTTCCAAGCCTTCTCCACAAACTAATAACGAGTTTTTTTCGATTGCCCTCATGAATTTACCGGGTGTCCCTGTGCCCCCTGGTGGCTGCCGTTCACTCCGGTCGAGTTGTATAATCGTATGCTGGATTCCGCCTTCACTTCACACTTTCCGACCTTTGTGTTCCATAAGCTGGATTACGTGGTGTCCTTTGCGTTAATGGTTGCCATTACCGATCTATGTTCCCAAGCATAGGCAAGTGACGAAAAGTGACACCTGGTTACACCGGTAGAACGCCAGATTGCACTTTTCAGACTCTGCAGCCCACATGGATCCATGTACTTACGGAGGGGCAGGCATGTGTGTACGGCCTATGACTTTGATGCCTCGGAATGCTCGCTGGTGGCCTCTCCTCTGCATATCCGCGTGTCCGATTGCTCGCCGTTGCTCGTGGGTGGCAACGGAAACTCCGCGAAGCATGCACCACATTTTTGTTATTTGACTTGCCAGGACACTTATATGTGTGCTGACGAACAACTCTCCAACGCCACTTTTTTTAAAGCTGCTTGTTTTTAAGTAGTCCGTCTGGTAGTCCGTGTGAGAATCAGCAGTGGGATAAACGCCTCAATCGTGGTAGCATATTCGCCGACTGATACCGAGTCCACCTCTGAGGAGGTCAAGGAAGCTTTCTACCTGCAGTTGGAAGCTATCTTGGCAGCGCTGCCTTCCAGGGACATGCTAGTCCTTCTGGGTGACTTCAACGCCCAGGTTGGCACTGATCCAGAACCGTATGGGGGTGTTATGGGGCCTCATGGCTTTGGGAAGCAGCAGCCTTCAGGGAATGGTGAGCGACTCTTGCAGCTGGCTGGTGCCTTGAACCTTCGCTTAGCCAACACCTTCTTCAAGCACAGCAATTACCGGACTGCTACTCACAAGATGGTTAATAGAAACAAGCAGGATGTGCTCAGGGTCATCGATTACATAGCTGTCTCCAAGCGGTTCATGTCAAGTGTGACAGACTGCAGGGTCTTTCGCAGCTTTGATACAGGTGGCTCTGATCATAGAATGCTGGTGCTTACGATGCGCCTCCGCTTGTCAGTGGCCAAGCAGCACAGTGTGAAGGGACAGCCAGCACGGCCCTATGACTGCAGCCGGCTGCAAGAATCTGCAGCAACTCAGCAGTGCTTTGAGCTGGCAATGTCTAACCTGTTCAGCCGTCTGGTAGGGGCTCAGTTGCAGAGCGCACAAGACGAATGGACACAGCTAACAGCGGCAGCCAGCCAAGCAGCCCATAAGGCTGGTCTAAACCTCAAGCCTCAGCAGCGGCGCCGAGATTTCGCTATATCCGATGCGACCTTGCAGAAGATTGAGCGGAAACATGCAGCACATGCAGCGGTGCTGTCCTCTCCTAATGATGCTACCAGGGCAGATTACAGGGAGGCCAATAATGCTGCTAGGCGAGCGGTTAAGAAGGATCAGGAGCGGTACTTCAAGCAGCAAGCGCTGTTTGCGGAACATGCTCTAAAAGCTGGTAATCTAGCCGTGTTCCACAAGCATGTCCAGCGGATCTTCAAGGAGCAGCAGGGCAGTAGCTCTGCTGCTCCTACAGCTGTGCTAGGGGGTGCTGATGGCAAGCAGCTGTTCCAAAGCAGGGAGGAGGTGGTGAAGTGCTTTGCTGAGCACTTTGCTGATGTCCTCAACTGCCCTGCCAAGCTCGACCAGCAAATGCAGCAGACCATTGAGGAGTTAGTGCAGAAGATGGAGGCAGGGCAAGGTGCAAACCAGCAGAGTGAAGCAGCAGCTCAGCCACCTACTGTGCAGGAGGTTGAAGAAGCTGTCTTTGCCTGTCGTAATGGGGCAGCTCCTGGGGTTGATGGTATCGCAGCGCCTATGCTAAAGCTCAGTGGGACCATGCTGAAATGGTTGCACAGGGTCATTGTGGCGGTGTGGGAGTCAGGGAAAGCGCCAGTGGAGTGGAAACGTGCACTGTTGGTGGCACTGTATAAAGGCAAAGGAGAGCGCAAAGTGAGAGATAGCTATAGGGGGATAAGCTTGCTAAGTATACCGGGGAAGGTGTATGTCTTGGTCATTTTGGCTAAGATCAGTTCTCATATCGATGCACAACTGCTTGATAACCAGTCTGCTTTTAGGAAGGGGAGGGGCCTCACTGATGCTCTGTTCACCATACGCCAGGTCATCTCTAAGTCTGTAGCATTCGATCAGCCTCTATTCATGGCTTTTGTGGATTTGCGTAAGGCATATGATTCTGTACCGCGAGACACGCTATGGCGCATCCTGCATGTGTACAGGGTACACACAAAGCTGATAGAGTTGCTGATGGACTTGCATACTGGCACACAGGCTGCTGTTAGGATGGGTGGTGTGGTGTCTGAGTGGTTTGATGTGCATGGCGGGGTGCGGCAGGGATGTGTCATTGCTCCCTTGCTGTTCAACATCTACATGGACTTTGTGGTTCGGCAGGCAATGGCTCAGATGCCGGAGGGATGTGGGGTGAAGCTAGCCTATCATGCAGATGGGAAACTTGAGCGTGATGGGTGTGGTAGTGGTGGGTGTGTGGAGCTGTTGTCTGTTCTGCTGTATGCAGATGATATGGTGTTGCTAAGTCCCAGCAGGGAGGAGTTGGTGGTCATGCTGCAGGTGATGGACAAGGTTGCTGCTAGTCTTGGGTTGCGCATCAATGCAAGCAAGACTGAGATCCTGTCCATTGACAAGGATTGGAAGGAGGGGGATGTGCCAGTGCAGCAAGGACCAGAGGTGGTTATCAGTGAGGGTGTGGTAAAAGAGGTGTCACAGTTCAAGTACTTGGGAAGTGTGCTTGTGACTGATGGCAGGTTGGATGTGGAGTTGAATATCAGGAGGGGTAAGGCTGTGGGGAGGTTTAAGCAGTTTGAAAAGATGTGGGGTACCAAGCATCTGTCATTGGCTACGAAGGTGAAGTGTTACAAGGCATATGTGTTGACAATTCTGCTGTTCGGGAGTGAGTGTTGGTCCCTGACCAAAGTGCAATCGCAAAAGCTTGAGCGGGTGCACTCTAGCTGCCTTAGGAGCATCCTGGGGGTCAGGCTGTCAGATCGGCACACCAATGAGCATATCAGGAAATCATGTGGGGTAGCCACCTTGTCAGCATACATCACAGCAAATAGGCTGAGGTGGCTGGGGCATGTGGGCCGCATGGAGGAGGGCAGGTTGCCGCATATTGCGTTGTTCTCTTCATTACATGGTGACATGACGAGGCCAGTGGGTAGGCCTCGCCATACCTGGGAGAAATGCGTGTGTGCTGATCTGAAGGTGCTTGGTCAAGATGAGGGGAGCTGGGAGGCTTCATGTCAGATTAAGAGTGCTTGGAGGAAGAGGTTGTGGGATCTTACGCACCCTTGGGAAAGCCAACGGTTAGTGAGGTGTAGAAGGCGCACTAAGCAAGCTATTGATAAGCATGTGGAGCGCTATGTGGTGCCTTTCAGTGGCTGGGAGGATGGTGGTTCACCAGTACCTAGGTGGTGGGAGCCACCTCCAGCCCCTACTAGGGTGGTGCTTGATCCTGCTGCCTCCCCGCCACCCATGTGTGATGGAAGAGGAGCAGGTTTTGGGTTTTAGTGGTGGTGTTTGTTTCCCCTTGGTGTGCACGCCGTTGCATCTAGCCTCAGCTTGTGTGTGGCAAATCCACCATCGGTTGTGTGGCTTCGTGATTTGTGATCAGGAGCCTTGTGTTTGTGGCCTAGGTTTGTTTGGCCATTGGCATTGCTGGTCTTGCGTTTTGATTGATTGATTGATTGTTTTTAAGTGAGTGTCTGCCCGTGAGGGTGCCTAAGGCATTGGACCCCTCAAGGGCCACCTGCAGTGAGAGGCTGCTTGTTCTTTAAAGCACAGCGCCCAGGCTCCGGACAAAGCATATGGGTGCCAGTGAGTGTGTTGTCCCTGTGCGGCATGGCAGTCGCCGTACGCGTACGGCTGGGCGATATAGTCCTAACGAGCTGTAGCGGAGGTGTCTGGAAGTTCACTCCGTGCGTACACACCTTAGACAATGCAACAAAACCATAACTTGGACATTTAATGTGGCCCACCGAGAGTGTCGGTTATTGCCGGACGTGCAAGGACTCACAGGATGGCACCTGGCTACCCCATAATATGGCAGCAGCTTAGTCGTTCACAGCCTTTCCGGATCACAGCATCCCAGCAGTTGGTACACTGCACGCGCTTGTCTCCACTACCCTTTCAACC